>CAJGYO010000009.1:751309-1281606 GCA_904845875.1 Miscanthus lutarioriparius
TAATCAAAACTTGTTGGATAGATTGAGTATGACAAATGGACACGACTGACTGTTCCACCTCTCCGTAGTTGTCATTGTTTAATCGAAGCTGCAAATTAAGTTGAAGGATCTGTCGAGTCAAAAAAAACGAAGAGATGAACCAGATGACATGGTACCAAACTAGCTACCAACTCTGTTTGAATTTCAAGTTCAGGAAGCAACCTTAAACATTGAATAACCAGGAAAAATCTGCAGTGATGAGGAGATTCTCACCAATCAGCTCGTTCAAACTAGCTACCAACTACTGTTTATTAACCTTAAACATTGAATTTTTCTCTCACAACAAATCAAGGAAACAGTGTGTTTTCAGCCAAGTTTGAGGAATGAGACTCAACAATGAAATAGCAAAGGCTATATATAAGCCTGGAACTTTGCAGGAACATTGCTACTACATAAGTAATTTTAGGAGGCACTACTGCATTTGATTTAGAGAGGTGGACATATTGTTCTACCACCTCGATCTATAAATCATCTAGGGGTCAAAGGGCATCGCTCACCTGTAGAATATCCTTTTCAGAGGAGGGCCAGGAGGGGCGGTCCTGACTTTGGGGGCCTAGAACTTAACCAAAATGCAGGGCCCCTTTTATAAAAAATTGATGATAGTAATATATATAATGTAATGTTACCAATAAATAGTTAGCTATATACAAAAACAATATTCATTTAGAATTTAGAATAATTCATACATATTAAATTATTAGCAAATATGCCCGTGTGATGTGTGAAGAAAAAAATTTACCAAACGTTTATTGAAAAACAAGGCCGAGAATGTTATATTATTTATTTTTATATTTTCTATAAATTTTAAAATCTATAGTTTTTTTACAATGACAATGACATCCATAACATAAGTTCACATTGACAATAATACAACAATATACTATTAAATCTGCATCGAATTAAAATACAACTTCACCAGCGAAATCGTTTCTTTTGCTTGGCTCCACAAGCAGCTCTACCAGCCGTGAGCTGGAGCTATTTTTAGACTCCATTTGATGAAATAGCTCAACGTGTTACACAAAACAATTCCTAAACATTAAAATGACTATTATGCCCTTCTCTTTCTATAATGCCCCAAAACAAAAAATTGTAATACCTAATAGAAGAAACAAAATTAAAGGAAAAATGCTTTAGAGGGGCCAAGTAAACTTAGGCCAGGCTATGTGGCAGCAACCATCCCAAGCCCAAACACTTGTCCCAATCACGTAAACCCTATAGACAGGGGCAGCAGGAAAACACGTTTTTCCCTTTCCCTTCCCTCTGCTCGACCTCCAGGACGCCCCCTCCTCTTCCCACAGCGCCCTCTCCTTCCCTAGCACCTCCTACATAGCAGAAATTTCAAGGGAAAAGGAGAAAGATGGATTGAGGAGAAGGGATCGATGTGTGGTGCATATTGATTGAGATCAGCTTTTCCCTCATCCTTTGGTTGCTGCCCTAAGTTTGGGGAAAACATAGGTAAGGTGTATAATCTTTTATCCATGGTAATTGATGTGTTATTTTCTTCTTGATCTTGGAGATTGCTGTTTAGATGGGGTACAATCATGGTTAGGTTTCGATTGTAGGTTCTGCTCTTTGGCAGCCTGACTGGCGTGGCTGTTTTGGTGGTTTTCGGCCATCAAAACGATTTTTACTCAAAATATGTATATTAAGAAAGTTGTAGATAACGCTATTGTCTTTCTTTTGTAGAAAACTCAGAGTTTTGTACAGATTCGTTCTTGAGATATGGATGGCTGAATTGACTGCTGTTTCTGAATGTTCAGAAAGTGTTAATTGTGATATAGCCCTGTTTTAGGTTACGTTATTTATCGAATCTCTGAACAACTAAAACTACAAAGTTGTTGTTCACCTAATGTTAGATGGTTTGGTGAAGTTTCAGAATTTTAGGACAAGTGGTTTAGGAGATATGGTTTTTTCAGCCTCAGCTCCCTGAAACTGTCAGACAGTTGGTATAGTCTGTTTTATGATGCATTTTGTGCCTTGTAGCATCTAGAATATAATTAAAAGTAACTGAACAAAAGTTGTAGGCTTTTTCCAATAGATTTCGAAGATGTATTTGTTTCCTATCATACCTATTATAAATTAAAAGATATGATGAAATGAATCAGCGCTGTTACAATATGCAGAAACAGTGATCACTATCTTGAGTTTGTGTTGGGCTGTAGGATGGTGGTTATATACTTGTTTTATATCTGTTAACAATCAGGTGGTGGTACTTCTGATGCGTTGCTTAGTGATTTTCTTGTACGACTTCGATATTGGAGGCAAGTGAATGTAGCAGTGGTTTGCTACCGTTTTGGCTTGTTATTTTATCGCCTACAGCATAATGTCAATAATAATATCATACTACTAATAATCAAACTTTGTGATCTTTGTCTATCCAATCTTATTTAGTGGATGTCTTAATTATCTATATATGGTGTTGCTATTATTCTGTCTTGGCATATGAGATTAATCCATACCCCTTGAAGATGAAGTTGAAGTATCATTGGTGGTTTATGTGGTTTTTATTGCAGCATCCATGTGCATTGCATCATTCATGTGCATTGGAAGTTATGTCGTTGACCTATGGTCACGACCGTACCGGTACAGCATCATGGGATGCAGCTCCACACCTTGTTGGGTGTGCATGCAGGAGTCATTTTCGCATTGCATTCATATGCATTCACGAAGTATATTGAAGTGATATGTCCCTATTATTATGAAGCTCTATCATATGGCAATGTTCTAAATTGGAAGGCACTCATTTTTATATTGATATTCTATCATGTTTATTCTATAAGTGGAATTCAACATTAAATCGTTATTTAATTCAAATTGTGGTTTAAATAGTTGTCAAAACAAATTTGCTTGCTGAGATGTTTCATCTCACCCTTGCATTACTCAACCTAGGTACTTGATGCTTGCATGGAAGGTAATGGGATTAGCGGCACATCTTCACAGATTCACCCACACATAGAGATAATAATGATACATTTGTCTTGATGTAATAAAATTAGTTTATCAGTCATGATGACCTTTTGTGGTTTAATAATATTAACTGAGGTAGAACCTTTTTTTAACCATAGTTTTGTCTTGTTGTTGCTTCCCCGTTTTACTTGGTTCATGGGTTTATGTGGCCAAATTTTAGACTTTGGCACCAGGGAAGGGACGTTAGTGACATCTTGGGCTCTGTGGTGCCTGGGGTGTTACACTTTCCCTTCTATTTTTCCATCTCCTTCTCTTCCCGTTGCCTAGGCCGTGGCGCCTTGCCATCTCCATCACACTCACCGATGTTGGTGGCCCTCGCGCCCTCTCGATGGCCGCACTCACGATACCGGTGGCCCGACGCGCTCCCTCCCATGTTGTCCGGCTAGGCTAGCAGGCGAACAACTTCGAAGCGGTGCAGAAGCCGTGCAAAACGAGGCCGTGCACTGTAAATATCATAATCTTGCTTTTCAGTACTATGTATGTGTTGGTAGAGTCATATATTGAGTTTTGTGATTTCTTTGGAACCCATAAAATACATAATTCTAATATTTGATTAAAGTCAGCAAGAAGTAAGTTATTGTTGGAGACCTCCTCTCAATTTCCATATGGCAACCTCGTCGAGAGATTGGAGTTGTGTATGCCTACAGCATGGAGATACATTTATTTTGATTAGATTAGATGGCAAACTGATGAAGATTTTAGTTCACGATTTGATTAGTTGGACCATCAGCTGATCGAGGCTCTAATAATAAATAAATTTTATATATAATATTTATCAACAACTTGCAACTTAGTGGTGGAATATTTGTTTATTAGGGGTTATAGATAGAAGGGTTCAGAGTTCAAAGACCCATAGTAATGGATTTATTATTTGTGTTTATAAGAAAAACAAGAGAGATTAAAAAAAGAACAAAAAAAGGAAAAATGTCACGGAAAGAGAGCTGGATACCAGAAAAAACTAATACTCTGGAACCAAAGTTATACACAGAATTACAAAGATTTGTGACATCAAATAGGTATACTATAAAATATAATTAATAAAAGTCTAATGATTCTTAGTTGGCATTATAAATGTTATTATCTTATCATATAAATTTGATCAAACTTGAGATGCTTTAACTCTCCAAGATTCCTAGAATGACTTATAATTTGGGATGGAGGGAGTACTACCAAACTACCAACACGCTTGAATTTCGAGTCGAGGAAAGCAACCTTAACATTAGTTAAAACTTGGTCCAGGAATTTTTTTTATTAGGTGATCGTCATCAAGATGGGATTGATGTGCACAAATGGCAAGAGCTACATGCCTAGAACAGTGGAACTTTGCAGGTGCATATGTACATACAGGTGGTAGACGTACGCCTAAAATCTGACTGCACATCTTCACAAATGAAATGAATTAACCTCCTCGATGCATTGTGAATTCCTTGCAAAGAAATCTGAGTTCGATTCGCGGCGGATGGGCACACACGCAGCTGCAAGGCCACAAGATATAATCCTCCGTGATGTCTTAGCTTGGCATCAACACGCGCCGCCCAGAACTGACTACAATGACAAACAGTAGCACTTGCAACACCTCTCTGCAGTTTGCCTGCCGTCAGCAGATCGAGTTGGTAGTGTGGAAAACAGAGTAGCGCCTTGCACTCACTGAACAGGAGAGTGTTACTCTGTCTCTGTTAGCAGGAGAAGACAAGGCAATATATTCAAATTTGATTAAAGTACATGCACATTATATACTTGTGCATACGTGATACATAAATATATATGTTATGTTTTAGCAATCATGTAAAAGACTTCCCACACTAATGATACTAACAGATTATTTAAAATTATTAATAACCATGACATATAATGTATAAATTATTACTTACATAATTTATACACTTCAACTAAAACATTTCACATATCTTTATTAATAGTATAATCATTACTGCATAAGTAACTCTTTGGCAATAAAATTCAAATGTCTTGACAAGGTGGGGACGATATTGTAGACTACTGCGTGGCTATATCTTCCTGTTCTTTGAGATTTCTTAGGTGCAAAAAAGTGCCAAAAGGCGCCTAGTCCAAGCGGTTAGGTGGCTCGGCGGTACTCCTCAGGTCCTGAGTTCGACTCCCCGTGGAAGCGAATTTCAGGCTGAGGTTAAAAAAATCTCCTCGCCCGCCCCCAGGTGCCAAAGCGCAGTTTGGCCCTGGCCCAGTTCTCACAGGTTCTGGTACCACCGCGTTCTCACAGAGATTTACTGGTACCACCGCGTCAGGTGAGGCGGGGTTGAGGGTTTTCTCGATCTGTATGAAAAGATCTTCTTCTTAAAGGGAAAAACCGGGGCCGTCGTTACCCCCCATGGTCGAGATTTTTTTTAGGTGCAAAAAGTCATTATAAGGCTTAAACATTAATATCCTCTTGAGTTTAGCACAACTACCCATCCTAGATCACTTGCCAAGCTCTAAACTGATCTTAAGCAATGTGGTGTAGGTTTGAAGTGACCATTTAGGCCATCATTGTACTTAAGAGTGCAATCGGTGTGTCTATCGTGTTAGAAAATGAACAAAGAGAAGTACAATTTAATGCAAGTACTTTTTAAACATCTAGAGACATTAGACAATAAACTAATATCTCTTATAAGATTCTAGCAAGTGCGAGAGCACGGGTTGATGGACTAGTCCCAAACTAACCTAGAGGTACAGTGGATATAGTTTGTGGGATTTTGGATTATAAAGCAGATATGAATCAACCGATGGGCACAGTGGAATATGTATGTACCTCAGCCTATACGTTCACCAATATGTACGTAGCAGTAAAAGTACACGCTGGGGCTCCAAACAACGTATGTAATGTTTCGCACGACTTAAAAAGAAGAAGAAAAACAAGACTAAAAAACACCGGCAGTATATATCACGACCTTATTCAGATACATACGCAAACAAAACACTGGTTATTCAGACACATGCGCGCCACTTGATCAAGAGACACCAAAACGCATCTTCTCCTTCCTCGATAAGCAGAGCACCAAATTCTTCAACTCCTTGCATCAGCTTGACACGAGACACGCGTCCGTACTATCCTGCCCAGCGTAATAAGGCACCCTGATGGATATCAATGAGACAAATTCTAGACTCTAGTCGTCTCTTCCGCCCTCAATGCCAGATTACCTATAAATAATTGAAAACGGGCATGGATAATTAAAAGCAGAGAAGATAAACATCTAACCAAATTAGAAAATTCAGACAAGGGTCATAGCTTACATATATCTTCATAGCCATCTCATTCGGCATGTCTGTACGTTCACTATATCCAATTGTAGACATCCATGTCTTCTCCGTGCAGCTGTTGGTGATGCTCTTGGAGTCCAGGCAGCCACTGTGATGAGGCACCTTCCATATCCTCTGTCAGAAACAGCTGGTGCAAGTTGTCCAATCTGTCAACACACCTCAAGTTGGGACACAGCTGTACACGTAGATCTCTCACTTGGGGAAGATTGGAGACCCTCTCTAGGCCTTCGCAATCTGATATTAAAAGGAGCTCTGAGAGGAAACAGATGTCCTCCACCACCTTAAGGCTGTGCACATGTCTTAAAATGAGCTCCTTCAAGCTGGTGGCCTCCTGTCCAAACTGCCGTGGGAGAGCTCTCAGCTTGGGGCAGCGGACAAGGTCCAACTTCTTCAGTCGTGGCAGCAGCTGTATCCTTGGAGGTGGGGCATCCCACTTTTGATTTGCAGCAGCCTCACCCTCTCCCCTTCCGTACCTGCTGTTGTTTCTTCTTGTTCTTCTTCAGCAACAAAGGACCACTCCTCCCAGTTGGGCATATCCCAGATGACCAATGTTTCAAGCTTGGGAAAGCTACTGCCTCTGTAGATCTGAGATTACCCACCACAGAGCCAACAAATTCGGGTCCAATCTTGGTGACTGCAGTGGGTCCCTGGATTCTCAGATATTTCAAGTTGGGAGCTGACCGATTGGTGGAAGATGCATACATGATTTGCAATCTATGAGCTGCAAGTATTTCAATGAAGGCAAATGGGCAGCAGTGTCTAGCCAGGTGGGAAACCTCCGGCCAAAGAAATTCTCTAAAATTGAGACCCTCCAGGTTGTGCGCAGGGATTAGCAAATCCAAAGTTTTCTCAATATTGATTACAACATCTTCAGAATATGGCTCGTGTATGTGTTCACTGCAACCTAGGAATAATTGTCTGAGATGGTTTTTGTTTGCTAGCAATGAATCTTTACTAGGAGGAACTGCTCTTTCCAGTTTGATCATAGCAAGCCTCCTCATCTGCAAAAGCGGACCTAGTTCTTCTAGGTTCCATCCATCTTGCATTCTAGAATTGTTGCAAGAGCCACCAACAGGAAAGCCTTGTAAATCGTTGAGAGAAATTAATCTACCAATACCTTTTGGAACCTCATTTATTGGTGTGTCCTGTAGGCCAAGTCGCCTTAAGTTGCATAGCTGAGTTATTCCTGAAGGAAGACTATGCAAAGAATCACAACTCTGCAAATTCAATATCTGAAGGTTTATGAGACAACAGATGGACTCTGGAAGAGAAGATATGTCAGTCCCATCAAGGTTTAGTAACCGTAGGTGGATCAAACGTCCAATGCAAGGTGGAACAGCTTGTATCTGTGAACCTGTCAAATCCAAAACTCGAATGCATGGTAATCTTTCAAATATTGTATCATCAACTCTCAAAGACTTTGTATAAGATGTTCTCCAAGTTCTCACTTTACATTTCCCCTTATCTATTCTAGGTAACACAACCATATCATTCATAGTGACTGCTGAAATACGGCGGAATTTACTCATAACAGTAACCCCTGCTGAATCTGGATCACCAACAAAAAGTTCTGCTCTGGACAAATGACAAGCAAGCTGCCTTAGTAGATCATGCATTCTACATTGAGTAAGATCAACAGAATAGTAATAATCTGGTTGGAGGAGATTTCGATAGATCAGCTCATAGTAGTATTCTTCTGCTATATCTTCAAGGACTCGGTCATCTTGCTTATCTATAAAGCCTTCAGCGACCCACATCCTTACAATATCATCACGGTAGATTACCGAATCTTCAGGGAAAATAGCACAATAGATAAAACATTGCTTCAAATGGTGTGGCAGCTCTTCGTAACTTAGATATATAGGACTTGTTATTTCACTAGGAAGACTACTCATGGACCAAGCATCTTTTACCAAAATCTTCTTCCACTCATTCTCAGTTTGATCTTTGGTTGCCAAAACTCTAGCAATGACTTTAATTGCAAGGGGAAGACCACCACATCTACGAACAATATCGATCCCTAAGTCATGTAGATTTTGTACTTCTTTTTCTTCTTTGATGCCCATGCTCTTCCATAGTAACTCCCATCCTATATCTAGTGACATTAAATCAACTCGATGTGTATAGTCCATTCCGGTTTCTACAGCAACAGTGTCAAATCGAGTTGTCAATAAAACTACTACTGAGGATGCAGCATGTAGTGGGATTCTCAGTAGATTTGTCCATATGTCTGACTGCCACACATCATCCAGCACAAGAAAAAAACTCTTATCCTTAATGGACAGTTCTAGCTTGCTCTGGAGCTCATCGGTTAATTCATCTGGCATGTACTGTACTTCAATTTTTCGTAGAATCTCCTTTAAAATAGCTATTTCAGAGAAATCTTGGGAAACACAAACCCATGCTTGTTTGTTGAAGATCCCTTTTAGTTTTTGGTCATTGTATATTTTTTGTGCTAGTGTTGTCTTACCAACTCCTCCTGTTCCAACGATAGCAAGCTTATAAGACCATTTTTCCTTATGTGCAAGCACCAAATCTACTACTTTTCTGCAAGCATGTAAGACCTCCTTACCAACAAGGTTTGGCTCAACAAGGCTGGAACTTCTTCTCTGTTTTGGTACAGAAACTGTTACAGTTGATTGTGTACTCTTGAGTGAAGTAAATACTTTATCCTTTGAAATATTATCAATTCTTTTGTTTAAGTTTTTAATCTTAACTGCAATCTCATGACGTGTCTTGATATTAAAAAAGCAAGAGGAAAGAGAAAGGCCACTGCATGTATTTGAACTGCTTGATACTAATGAAGAATGGTCTGGCAATAGCTTGCTTCCTTTGGATTTGGCCAAGTCAATGATATCATCAGCATCATACATAGCATCTCTTAGCTGACCAAGCCAATTGTTAACAGCAGATTCTTTTATGCTCCTTTTCTCTGCATCATTAAGAAAGTACCATATTTGCTCCATTCTTCTCTTCAGCTCTATGAGCTCTTCTTTAACACCTAAAATTAGTATGGCCTCCTCCGTAACAATATCTTGCAACTTCTTCGCGCATGATCCGACAAAAGATTCAAGTATGATTGCCATCAGACCAAGATGGTTAGGGAGATCCACATAAAGAGTTGGAGGCTGGGCAATGAATGAGAAGACATGTTAACTTGGTCTCCAAATGTGATAACATTCATTAAATTTAACATGTACTCCCTCCATACTAAAAAATAAAGTCGTTTTGGACAGCGACACGGTTTTCAAAGTATAATTTTGACTTCTTATTTTTATAAAAAATATTTATTGAAAAGTGATATATATATATATTTTTATGAAAGTATTTTTCAAAGCAAATCTATTCGTATGGTTTTCACATTTCCAAACTCAATAACTTAAAAGTTATTCATGATTTATATTTGCAATGTTTGTCCCAAACCTTGTCCAAAACGACTTCATTTTTAAGTATGGAGGGAGTACCACTACTGATTTGTTGGGCAATGCTACGGTACTCGCATTACCTAATAGGAGGTAATAGCTCAAATCAGTCTGAACCGTTGATTTTTTATTATTTAATAAAATAAATAAATAAATATAACAAAAAATATTTTTCAAATCCGGTAATCACGGGAGTACAAGAAGCAAGCGGTCATTCATTTCTTAGTTCGTGTGCACGTTACATGTATACATCTTAACGCTAGCTAACACAATACATAGGAGATGTATGTTACATGCGTATACATGTGTTTACATGCATCATACACCTAATCTTAACATGCATATACATCTTACATACATTTAAATACGCAAGTTAACACAGGAGGGAGGGACATGTTGCATAAAAAAATCATGAGCTAACATGACGACGGTACCTAACACGGAGCGTTACATGCCTCATCAAAAGACTAACATGCTAATTAAAATAGATCAATACAAAGTTCCAAAATAAAAAGATTTACCCTATCTAATAGATTACACATGCATCAATTAGATGTAGAAAAAAGATTTTTATATATCTAAAAATTACCTTATTTATCCTGTTTTACAAAATAAAAAATTAAAATAAATATATATGTACTTTCTAGTAGGTAATAGATGATTTTAACCATTTGATCGAATTAAATGAATGCTTCACAGTCATTTGGGAGTGTCAGAGCAAAGCCCTTGTACAATAGGTTTTATATGAGTATAGTGAACTCACATCCAGAATTTTCGTGCACCTTGTTATTAAGTTATATAGGAATAAACATCATTTCTCTACCGTCAATAAATCATGCATAATGCCATTCCATATGGATTAGAAACTAATAATACACTAGGTACATGACGGTGGTGGTTGACATGATATATACAGGAATAAACATCTTTTGTCTACTGTCCGTAAATCATGCATAATGCCATGCCATATGGATTAGAAACTAATAATACACTAAGGAGATTTACTATGGTGCCTCCAAATGACTGTAAGCCCTTCATTAGATCAGACGGCTAGAATCATCTATTAGTTTCTAGGAGGTAATAGGTCAAATAAATATTTAGTTAATTTTTAATTTTGGAAAATAGGATAAAATAAGGAAAGTTCTAGATGTAAAGATCATTTTTAGATATTTGATGCATACAAGATCTATTGAGTGTGATAAATCTTTTTATTTTTGTAACTTTGGATATGACATAATTTAGGTAGCATATATAAACTACCTATTTGTTTATGCAAGTAACACTGTCGTACGTACATGTCCACAAGACATATACTACAACATGTACGTGTACATGCCAAAAGACGTGTCCAACATACATGAAATTTACGTGTATACGTAAAACTTCACGTTACATGCTCAATATATAATGTGACAGCTATTAACGTTGGACACAAAACTTCACGGTGTTAATATTATTCAAGTATGTAACATATTTTTTTAACTGAGTATATAATATGAATGGCGTACAACTTTAACATAACTGCTGAAAAGCCATGCTGAAAAGTATTGTTCGCTGATTTGTTGTGAAAAAAAAACACTGTACCATGGCTGATAAGCTAGACTGATAAGTTCAAGCGAACTGGGAGGCCCCGTTTGGATCCTTGAATTGAATTCATTGTAAGAATCATAATTTAGACACATGTTAATTAAGCTAATATGGTTGTATATGAACTATATTTGTATATTATTGTTGATTATACGAGAGAGATACTTATGTGTTACATTTCTACCTTAGGAGAGTGAGTTGAAGAGCGTATTATAAGTTGCAAAGTAGAAATATAACATGGCGATCTATAGAACCAATTTCCATCTCACACATTATGAATTTGAGATAGGCTTATATGTGAACTTTAGAAAGTTGTGCAATGTCAAATTCCAAGCTAAATAGCCTAGTTTATTAAGTAGATTTCAATTCCTCCAAATGAAAGGATCCAAACATGAGTCCAAAATTTTTTGTACGTGTAGTGTGTACGTGTATATATTAGCAAAAAGTTAAAAATTCTCTCTTCCGAGATGTGAGGATTTAATGATGTTTATTTTCTTTTCTTATATTAATTAATTAGATAATTAACTCAAAATCCTTAAAAAATCAATGGCATGGATTTATTTGAGATATTACCTCTTAATAAGTAAAAGGGTACCGTAGCATTGCCCTACACTAGGTGCATGACGGTGGTGGTTGACAAAATGAGTAGTAAGGTAAAATATTGAGGTATAAACCCGAGAGACTTTTCCATATGTGCCATTATAAAAGATCGCAATTCCCTGTGTGCCCCTGGAAAAATTCAGCGGTCTTGATTGCCACTACTCCAACTTTTCGTGTCCTCCATGCCACTTGACGTGAGTTCGATTTCGTTAAAGCTGCAGTGTGAAAAACGAAAATTTTAAGTTCAAATATGTTATTAAATTTTTTAGCATCTTAACAACTTCAAATTAAAAAACTCAAAACTAGAAAGTTGTAGATCTCATTGAGATCTATAATTTTCATATAAAATTATTTTCATTTAATTCCAAAAAAAAATATGATTTGATATGATTAATATATCTTAGAAAAATCATATTATTTACACGGAATTAAATGAAAATAATTTTTATATGAAAATTATAGATCTCGACGAGATCTATAACTTTTAGTTTTGAGTTTTTCATTTGAAGTCGTTAAGATGCTAAAAAAATTAATAACATATTTGAACTTAAGGGCATTTTCGCGTTTTTCACACCTGCAGCTTTAATGGCGTTAGAGCCTGAACGTCGGAAGTGGCATGGAGGACACGAAAAAGTTGGAGTAGTGACGCTGAATTTTTTGAGAGGCACACAGGGGATTGCGATCTTTTATAATAACACACAGGGAAAAGTCTCCTGTCTTAGCTTCATTCTTGTCCCTTTCTAAGTTAAGGTACTCTAGATTTGATGTTATCAATTTCAAAAAGTACTTGGCATGTTGCACTTGCACGTAAAACCTCTACTAATACTTCCATTAGTACAATAGATATTCTGAACGCTTCATCAAGCTGCGATAAACTTATCAATAATTACTGATTTTGTTTTTTCATACATATCGTAGTTTTAAAAAATTTCGATTTCATCTGCCTATTTTCAATTTGAATTTAGTTGAAGCCTTAGCGTTAACTATGTGGCTCTTGTTGTTGGCCACATCTTATGACATAATGAATATAAATTTTAATTTTCAAATTTATCCACATTGTAGCGTATACTAATGTGAAATCTCCGTTAAAGCCTTTAATTAGTAAGAGAAAAGATGCAACGAAGGAAATGCACCTATTTCTAGAACGCTGGAACTTGGAAGAGACACCATTACCTGCTGGCTGCTGCCTGGCCGCGTCGCCTCTCTTCCTCTACTCTGTGTTGGCTATATTATGAGCAAAACTTCTGTATGGAGCTCAAGCTCTTAGAATGAATCCTAGGATGACTCGCAAAGGTTCCTGACAGAGCACCCTTCTTCCGATGCAGCTTAGATGGCCCAAGAACAATCGTTCTTTGTACTAATCCATTCCTCTCTGAAATGTAGGAACAGTTGGATGCAGCTTTAGCAGAGGAAACAGGGCAACGGAGGAGCAGTAAGAATAGTTCTGTATGGAGCTGAAGCTCTTCGAATGCAACAGTTGCATTTAAGATAGTAAAAAACACCCCCAAATATAGAAACAGGGCAAATGGAGTTTAACTTTAATCACGACAAGCCATTTACCGTAATGAACTGGAAGGAGAGAATTATGATGAGTCCATCACCAGGAAATAACCATACGGGGCCTAGAAAATAAAAGATAACAGCATGTATGGCCTTCTGAAAACACCACCCCTAATCAATAAGTAACTTTAGATAGCTCTTGCATCAATGGAACTATGAAGCTGACCAAGTGACCGTTCTTCCTTGATTGGGGAGTGGAGAATTACTTGCAGTAGCAGTAGTAGTTAAAACCAATAGATGAAGTTATCGCCACAAAAATATTACACCCCTGCAAATGCGATGCAGCATAAAGCAACACAACTGAATTAGCCACGATGGTCGCAGAAGACTGGAAGGAATGCATGCATGAGCTGCATCCTTTGTAATAACAATAACAACAAACTCAAAGGTCGATGGAACACACCTCTTGCTCTTGGCATTCATCCAAGATGGTCCAAGCGAGATTTGCAGTCTCCCAAGATGGTGGTGGCCTCTCTGTTCTCTGTGTCTGCTGGATTTCGTGGGTAGGGGAGAAGAAAAAGAAGGGCGGGCGTCTCATATATCTTCTTACAAGCAAAAAGTTTCATTCGTTTCAGAGGAGCAAAGAATACCCGGATGACACGCAAAGCTGCTCCAGGAGCAGATTCTCCACGAGATGAGGCTTTGATTAAACTTTGGCAGGCAAGCGAAGAACCCCCCTCTGCATTGCTTTTGAGGTGGTGTGCGTCCCAACGGTGAGGTCGTGAGGACGTCTGTTCTTTTAGGATTCATGCTGGCTACTAAACATACTGTAGGTCTGCAGCTTTGATGAAACTTTGGAGTATGAAACGATGATGGAATCAGCAACCATTCATACCCATACTACGGTACGGCTAAGAAGTAAAGAACCTTGTTTTTTCTTCTTGGCCTTGTTTAGATTGAAAAAATTTCAACCCGATGAATAGTAGCACTTTTGTCTTATTTGGTAAATATTGTCCAATTGTGGACCAACTAAGCTCAAAAGATTCATCTCGTGATTTCCAACTAAACTGTGCAATTAGTTATTCTTTTTTACCTACATTTAATGCTCCATGCAAACAGCTAAAATTGATGTGATGGAGAGAGAGTGAAAAACTTGGAATTTTGAGTGTATCTAAACAAGGCCTTCTTCCACTTTGGCCTTTGCTTTGGAGGTGTGTGTCCCAAAGGAGAGGAAGCCTGGGTGGGTCCCAAAGCCAAACAGGAAGTTTTGTCGGTGACTCCAACAGGCAGCAGCAGGTTATTTCATTTCATTTCACTAAACGTGGCCCAATGATTGTAACCAGTTATCCATGCACATGGCTTATAGGCTGCTCGGTTTCCAAGGGTTTAGCATGGGAAACTAGCTTATCCGTCGAATATTTCTATTTAAAAAAAAAGAATATCCATAGAGTATTTCGAAGGCCGCTCTGTTTCCATGTTCCACGCATGACCTTTTTCAGACATGCATGCAACAGCTTCTGTCATGTAGAAATTGCTGCGCTCAGGATTCGTGATCACACTTCACATGGCACCAAAAGGCATGCATGTACAGGGACTCACAACAGATGTAGGCCCTGTTTGGTTGGGCTTTTTTTATTTAAAAAGCCAAAAAGCCCAACCAAAGGGGCTGCTTTTGGAGGGTGCTTTTTCAGAAGCAGCTGCTTTTCCGTAGTTCATTTTTGAAAGCTGGTTTGACCCTGCTTTTGGCTTTTGGCTTTCTGCTTTTCGAAATTGGTGGAATAAAAAGCTCTTCCATAGTTGTTTCAAGAGAGATAAAGATAAAAGGTATATTTTATACTTGTTTAACCAAATAGCTTTCAGTTTTTCTACAGCTCACAGCCCACAGTAGCTTTTCCACAGCTCACAGCCCACATCAGCTTTTTCCCACGGCCACAGCTCAACCAAACATGGTCGTAGTTCTTCGCATGACTAGTTCACAAAAAACCGAAGTACCATATTATAGTCATATACACACAATACTGGTTATTGCGACTACCAGACTACCATCACGTCTCCATGCGTAGACCCGAAGACACCTGATGGATAATTTCGCCCACCACGATATTATAGTATGTTTCATTGTTTCTTGCCCATTCGACGTTGCGTCCATATATACATCCGCATGATACGACACACACGTCTGTTCTTCTTGCCCAGATTGATGCGTAGAGACCTGATGGATAATTTCGCCCACCACGATATTATTATCACGAGGCTCAAGTCACTTCTGTCCTCAACGCTTGATGACCTGAAAAAGAAAAAAAGAAACATAGCACTGATAATCGTAAGCAGACTACACCTGCTAATGGGTTGGGTAATATTTGGAGTTTTTGGGTTGGGTTGTGTTATGTCATTGTTCGGATGGGTGGTAATGGGTTCAGAGGTCAAATGGGTTGGGTTTGCTAGCAAATCGGGTTGGGATGGGTTGGAATGGGTTAACTTTTTTTTCGGGTTTGTATGGGTTACCCGTGGGTTGGGTTCAATCCTGTCGCATCATTTTCCCAATCCTCTGATAGCGTCTAGTCGCACGACGGCGACGCCGGCGTCAGCGCCGGCCGCCGCACCCGCCGCGGCACCCACACCACTGACTCCAAGATCCTGTACCTGCGCCCCTGACCCCTTCCGAGACGAAGCGCATTGAGGTCCTACTCCCTCTGCTGGCCAAGAAGCAGCTCGTGCAATGCTTCTTGCCGAGACCGCCGGCCGCCGCCGCTCCTGCGCCTTGTCCGGCTCTCCCCTTCGCCGGCAATGAGCACTCATCAGGTTCGCTTGCCCCTTGCTTCCCCTTCCTGTACGTTCACAACTTGTATTTGGATCTCCAAGTCCCTAGGTTAGGCTTCCCTTTTGTATTCGGATCTGATCTAGTTAAGGGCTCCTTTGGAACGTTGAATTGGAGAAACGCAGGAATAGGAAAAACGGTGGGATAGGATAGAATTGCAGGTGGAAAACAGAGGATTGGGAAACAGAGGATAGGAATAAAAATGTTTGTTTGGAACATAGGAAAGGAAGAACATATGCTTGTAACATTAATCCAATTTCTTAGTCATCTAGTCACTAGCATTAGACCTTTTTTTATTCTTGCTACTGACTATTGCCGTCTTTGGTACGAGTAACAAGGAGAGTTGCCTCGGTCTTTGCACAAAAAAGAGGTCTGATTGGATGTTAAGTTTCCACCATTTTCATGGGGTTGGCACAGTATTCCTATGAATTTCATCTGCTTCATTCCCGTGAACCAAATGCATCAACAGTGGCCTTTCCAAAGGAATCCTCGATCCTATGAAATTCCTATGCTTCACCCGTGAACCAAAGGGGGCCTAAAGGTGTTGCATATTTCACAACTTGTGGCATTCAAGCGAAATAGTCTGTGTCCTGCTTTTCCAGGACCATTATGCAATGTAATGGTAGAGCACTCACATGTACCTAGCTGCATCTTGATTCTTGAAACTATATGCAGCCTCTGTTATTCTTTATAATTCTGTTAAGTCTCTCTCTTGTGTTATGCACCTGCCAGAGCATCATAAATTTTGGGGCTGTAACTTTCTATCCTGTGTTATTACTGAGTAAAAGATGATGGATACCTATCCAGAGCTGTTTGGGGATATGGATGTTGACAATTTCTTAAGCTGTGATTTTGCAATGATCTGGCCAAGATTCTTGAGTCTTATTGGTTGAATGTGCAATGGATTCTTGAATTTTTTGAGCCTTTGTTTGTTATTATTAATTGAATGTGTGATGGATTAATATCACCGACAGAGTTAGGGTGCAGGATTATTTTGCCAATCTGACAGCATTACTTTATTGGTGACTATCTGAATGTCAGGATTTTTTATCTGATTATTCAGGTGGACCTTGGCAATCTCATCAGTCATCTGCTTGTCATCTCTGTTCTCTGCTTTTCACTGCTGTAATCTAGCAGACGCTGCGTGTAATCTGTGTGCTGTGCAGGAGTTTCACTACTGTTTATTGAAGTAAAAATTGTCAGTGATTTCTTCCTGCATGTGCCTTTGCTACTTTCCGTTCTCAACGCAAGAGAAGCGGAGCAGCAGTGTAGATGAACCCATGGCAACCTACAGTAGCAGAACCCGTGGCAACCCAGGACAGAGTGGGCTGGGACGGGTTGGGTATAAGTTGATCTGGAATGGGGTGGGATGGGGTTAGAAAATAATTAATTACATTTGGAACGGGTTGGAATCTGACCCATTAGCAGGGCTAAAGCAGACTAGACAAACATGTAACAAAATTAGAAAAATCCTGCGAATGGTTATACCTTACATCTTCATAGCCATCTGATTGGGCATTTCTATATGTTCATCATGTCCATGTGTAGACATCCATGTCATCTCCATGTAGGCGTCGATGCTGCTCTTGGAGTCCAGGCAGCCACAGTGATGACGAGATACATTGCATATCCTCTGTCTGAAACAGCTGGTGCAAGTTGTCCATCCTCTCAACATACCTCAAGTTGGGACATAGCTGTACACGCAGCAATCTCACTTGGGGGAGATTTGAGACCCTCTCTAGGCCTTCGCAATGTACGATTACAAATTCCTCCGAGAGGAAACGGAGGTTCTCCACCACCTTAAGGCTGTGCACATCTCTTAAAAGGACCACTTTCAAGCTGGTGGCCTCCTGTCCAAGCTGCCATGGGAGAGCCCTCAGCTTGGGACAGCGGATAAGTACCAACTCCTTCAATCGTGGCAGCAGATGCATCCTTGGAAGTAGGGCTTCCTCCATTTCCCTTGCAATAGCCCCATCCTCTCCCCCTTCCTTACCTGTTGCTTCCTGTTCTTCTTCTTCAACAACAAAGAACCACTCCTCCCAGTTGGGCATATTCCAGATGATTAATGTTTCAAGCTTGGGGAAAGCAATTGCGTCTGTAGATCTGAGATTACCCACCACAGAGCCAACAAATTCGGGTCCAATCTGGGTGACTGCAGTGGCTCCTTCGATTCTCATATATTTCAAGTTGGGGAGCTGACCAATTGGTGGAAGATGCACACATGATTTGCAGTCTATGAGCTGTAAGTATGTCAGTGAAGGCAAATGGGTAGCAGTATATAGCCAGGTGGGAAACCTCCGACCAAAGAAATTCACAAAACTGAGATTCTCTAGGTTGTGCGCAGGGATTAGCAAAGCAAAGGTTTTCTCAATATTGATTACAGCATCTTCTGAATATGGCTCATGTGTGTGTTCAGTGCAACATAGCAATAATTCTCTGAGATGTTTTTTGTTTGCTAGCAATGTATCTTTACTAGGAGGAACTGTTCTTTCCAGTTTGATCATATCAAGCCTTCTCAACTGCCAAAGGGGATCCAATTCTTCTAGGTTCCATCCATCTTGCATTCTGTCATTATTAACACTGCTACCACCAATTGGAAATCCTCCTAAATCATTAAGAGACTACAATTCACTTATCCCTTTTGGAACCCGTTTTATTGGTGTTCCATCAAGGCCCAATCGTCTTAAATTGCATAATTTGGAGATTGCCAAAGGAAGCCTGTGCAAATTTGGACACCGCTGCAAGTTCAGTATTTGAAGGTATGTGAGAGAGCCAATTGATTCGGGAAGATCAGATATGTTAGTTCCATCAAAATCAAGTAATCGAAGGTGGATCAAAGTCCCAATAGAATCCAGAACACTTTGGATAATTGAACTAGTTAAATTCAAAACTCGAATGCATGAAAGCCTTTTGAATATTGAATTTTCAATTCTTCCAGACTTGGTCCAATGAATAAGCAATGTTCGGGCTCTAATGTGCTCTTTGGGGAGAGTTATAGAATCACTATCAGTAAAAATTGAAATGTGCAGTAGTTTGGATAAATTTTTAGCATCCAATGATTTTGGATCTCCAAAAAAATATTCATCCTGTGACGAATGTTGACCAAGCTGCCTTAAAAGATCATGCATTTTACACCAATGATGGTCAGCATATCGTGGGTCTGGTTGAAGGAGATTCCTATATATCAATTCATTGTAATATTCATTAGATGTACCCTCAAGAAGTTGCTCTCCTTGCTCCTGTATAAAACCTTCAGAAACCCAATACCTTATAAGATCATTACGAGACATGATATAATCTTCTGGATACAAGGAACAAAATAGAAAGCATTGCTTCAAATGCCATGGTAGGTCATCATAACTCAAATACAATGCTCCTCTAAGCTCAATGGGAACATTGCTCATGGACCAAGCACTTCTGCTTATAAGCTGCCTCCACTGGTTCTCAGTTTTCTCTTTGGTTGCTAGAACACTAGCAGTAACCTTGATTGCGAGGGGGAAGGTCACCACACATACAGACAATCTCATTACCCGTACCCCTTAGATTTGCCACTTCAGTCTCTTTATTAATGTTCATACTTTTCCACAACAGCTCCCATCCTGTGTCATCCGACATCAATTCAACTCGATGAACATCTTGCACACCAATTGCTCGTGCCACTGTATCATTACGAGTAGTCACAAGAATTATTGTTGTAGGTGAAGTGTTTAATGGCGTTCTTAGTAGATTAGTCCATGCCTCTTGGTTCCAAATGTCATCTAGAACAAGAATTACACTTCTATCTTGAACTGCTGTCGCAAGCTTTATGCTAAGTTCTCCAGCTGTTTCATCTTGCTTATAGTCTACCCCAATGTTTCGAAGAAATTCTTTCAAAAGAGCGTCTTCAGAATAGTCTTTAGAAACACAAATCCATACTTGCTTGTTAAATGTTCCTTTTATTTTTTGGTGATTATATATTTTTTGAGCCAAAGTTGTTTTTTTCCAACCACTACCACAATCCTGAAATTTCTTGAGGGCTAGGAATTTTCTTGAAGGCCAAATTGAAACCGCCAAGAAATATGGTATTTCCTTGGCGGTGCTATAAAACAGTCAAGGAAATATATATTTCTTGAAGGTTGGTGAGACCCGCCAAGGAAATATAGATATTTCTCGGCGGTTTCGCAAAACCCTCAAGGAAACTATAAATTTTTCTAACTGCCGGCGGCCAAGGAAATGTTTTGGGTGCCAACGCCAAAGTTAGCCAAGTCCCGCGTCGCTCTCCCGCGAAAAAATTGGCTCCCGCGTGTAACCCTAACCCGCCGCCGCCCCAAAGGCAACTCATCCAACACAGGGACGTCCCCAACACAGACCAAAATTCCCCCCGCCACCGCCACCCATCTGCCGCCCACGCCACCTCCTCCCCTCGACGCAACCTCCTCCATCGTCTCTCCTCGACGCCCTCCGCCTCCTCTCAACGCCCTTCTCTTCCACTCCCGACACCCCTCAGCACCACCCTCTCCATTCTCCACCCCCTCGAACCTTCGTCCCAAGATCTCCATGGCTTAGCTCTGAAATCAGTGTCCTCCACCCTTTGGCTTGACATCGTCAGCTTCTCCACTCATCCCCTGTGTTCCCACGCCCAGACGTGCAAGATCTGTGATGATGTGAAGCCTATCTCTGGCGTCGTGGTGGGGATTCTTCAGCGTGTTGGACTGTGTTGGTGCTGAGTGCCGTGGATGCTGCTGCCGTGGTGGGGATTCTGCAGTGTGTTGTCGTGGACGCTGCTGCCGTAGTGGGGATTCTGTAGCAAGTTGGCCTGGACGCTACTGCCCTGGTGTTCGCACTGGTCCATGGTCTGGACAGCTCCAGAGGTCAATATCCTGTAGATCCAGACAAACACTTCAGAGCCTGGTGAGGATGGCTTTCTTATTTTGTTTTTTTTTTGTTTTTCTTCATCATTACTAGTACACATACTGTGCGCTAGGACATAGGTCTGAAATTAGTTCTGAGAGACATTGGATATTCTAAACTTTTGAGGCTTTCGATTCAAACAAATTAATTGTTGCTATCTGAAACATCTGGTTGGACTTTAGATAGTTCACATGGAAATTGGTGTTCGTCTTCAGGGAACCCATGTGTTCGTCTTGATTGTGTTCGTCTTCAGGGAACCCATGTGTAAACTGATCATGCCTTTTTTTACCAGGTTTGATCTCAGTAGATGTGATCTGTTTTCCATTGTTGAGGAGTGCAAGGGAATTCTCTGTGGACAACTTTGAAATACAGTAACAGTAAGTATCATGTTCTTTCTTAACAACTGTGTGTTTGACATTAGTTAGAGTGCATATTTGTAGTAAGCTGGACACAGTGTTGATAATTATTGTGTTTCTCTTTCTTTTCTGCCCTACTAGCCATATTTGGTTGATAATTGTGTCAATATTCAAGAACCTGAAATATATATAATTTTTGTCATCTTTTTAAAACAGAATAAAAGTAATGACAGGCCGGGAATGGATGTATAGTGGTTGGTCTCCTGGACAGGCCCCCTCTAATGAGTGGATTGAAAACACAACCAAGATGAAGAGGACCCTGATGATCTGCCTGAACATCTAGCTTATGACCCTGATGATTATTGACTTCTTTTTCTTTACTTAGGGGTTGTGCAAGCAGTTTGTATTCCTTGAAACAAGTGTACCTTTTGGGATAAAATTGTGCACTTGTTATGCCTTATTGCATATCCATGTTGCGCTCAAAATGTTATTCACATGTGTGGTTGCGTGTTCTTGAAAATATGCTAACTGTCATTTGTGCTTGCGATATACAACTTACTAACTGTTTTACTAATAATGCAGGAGATGTATGCTCTTCGTCACAAAAAGCACAAGAGTAACACTGGAAGTAATCATGGTGCAAACTCCGGAAGCAATCCTCAAGGTGTTGAATCCAATACAAATCAGTCCAGAAGGGTTGGGGCTGATGGTGGCAACTCTGATAGGAGCAGTCCAAATGGTGTTCAGTCCAGCAGAAATAATAACACAAGGGTTAGAGCTGATTGTGGCTCCTCTGAAAGGAGCAGTCTAGATGGTGTTCAGTCCAATAGAAATCAGTCCAGAAGGATTGCAGGTGATGGTGGGAACTTTCGAAGGAGTAGTCCTGCTGGTGTTAACTCTGAAAGAAGTGCTAATGTTGGTGACTCCCAACAGAATGGTAGTGGTGATGGTGCCCAACTTAATGGTGGTAGTGAAGGTGGTGACTCCCAACTAAATGTGAATCCTTCGAAAAGGGGAAGAGGGAAGTTGACCAGAACAGAATTGAAAATGGTTCTGCGCAGTGGAAGGGTTCAGCTAGAACCTGTTGGTCATTGGTAAGTATGCATGTGCTCATTTCTAGATATTACTATAGTTCTTATCATTCTTCAACTATTTGAAAGGAAGTATAAAGATGACTAGGAATAATTGACTTTTCAATTGTTTTATAACAGTCAATTCAGTTATGTTGGTTACACACCAAGAGGCTACAAGTACCCATCACAAGTAGGAGCTATTCTAAAACGGGAGTACCCAGGTATTATCACGGTGTATGATGATGATGGCACAATTATTAAACAACAGCCAACAATGTCATGGAATGATTATTATTGGAAAAAGAATGAACATGATGTCTGCTATGCTCAGAGAGTAAAGCAGGTGATCTGGGTAAGTAAACATCTAGCTTCTAGTTTAAGAACTTCGATATTTTGTTGGCTTGGCTATACATATGTAACTTTGCCTTGTCCTACATATGTAGAGTTTGTTTACAGTTCATCCCAACCATAGGAGAGTTGCTGAGAAAAATCTAGAGAACTATCTTGTGAGAAGGGTAAGCAATATGGTATACCAACTACGTTTGGAGGCTGTCAAGATGTTCTTTCATGAAAGGGGTGAGAAGCTGTGATGATGATACGAGCACGCACCATTGAACTTACAGAAGCAGAATACTTATCTGCTCGTATTGAATGGTGCAATAAGACAGTCTGGGCTTGGTTCTCCAAATACTGAACTTCTGATGAGTACAAGGAAAAGAGGCACAGAGCCCAAGAGTCACGCATGAGTGCTGAAGATCCTGCTCAAAATAGAGGAGGTTCAAGAAATTTTACAGAGACACAACAATTCCTGGTAGGAGAAATCATTTTTGTCTTACTGAAGTCATTGACCTGCAGTACATTTTTTCATGCATAATTTCTTATTGGTTTTACAGGAATATACTTTTGGGCACTGGGCATCGAGTGGCACTATAAACACATTTTACGTAATGAAATCCGAATTAAGAATGCGGATAGCACTTTGGAAGGAGTGGTCCAATCCCTAGCCAAAAAAGCATGAAACGTTTGGTCTGCTCTTCATACTTTTATCTATTATTGATATTTTTTTTGCATGATTGTTTACTTCCTGAATGTATTACAACATAATTTATTTCACATGCCCATCTTAATTTCATCTTATCTTCATTTTAGGATGACTACAAAGCACTAGCTCCAGATGAGAATTCAAAAGTACTTGATGGGAAAGCATTGTACACCATGGCACGTGGAATGCCCCATGGCCGTGTTCTAATAGGCGATGGTGCCGTGGATAAGGCATGTGTTCTAGTACATGCCAAATCAGCATCAGTTATGCCACCCAATCATGATAAGTATCGAAGTGTGATCGCTGAAAATGAGCGATTGAAAGAAACTAATGGCCTACTCATTGAGGAAAATGGTGTCCATCGTGACCTTGTCATGGTAAAAATTGTTTATTATTTACACTGTTTAACTCGCCCTATGCATGCATTTTTATGTGGGTGCTTTTTAACTGTAGAGAATTTATGCGGATTTCAAAAAAGAACCACCTGCTGATCTCTTGCTAGCGCGCTTAGCAAACATTGATGCCCGCCGCAACCAGGTTACAACATTCATTTTATTATCTTGCACGTTTCATACTTTGTATTTTCTGGACATTTCATCTAGAGATTTAATAATGTTTGGTGGCAGAATGGCAATGCGAGTTGCAGCAGTGAATAAGTGGCTTCTTGTTGATTAGAAATGCCATTCTTAGTTTTATGTTGATGGTAAGGTAGCCAAGATCGGTTTTGCTTGGCGTAAAAATGGACAAAAAGAGAATCTTTATGTAAACAGTAACATTGATATAAGGCCTTAAGATCATCCTTTATCTTGACAACTCATTCTTCTATGCTTTCTTGAGTAAACAAAAAGTGTAATGTGAATAAGCAAGAAAAACAGTAATGACACAATTTGTTTGCACAGATATTTTTAGGTGTTTAGAAAAAAGATATTTTAGGGAATATGTATTGGTTCACTTGAGTTTTGCTAATAATAGGAAACTAGTATATTGAGTACAACTATATTGCTTCTTGCGGACTACAAGTTTATCACTTGGAGGCTCGAATCATTGATAATGGTTGGTACAACTACAACTACAATGATGATTACACTCGTTGATGGCGGCGATGAGGAGGATTACACCGATGAGGATATAGCGATGATGAAGCTGATGAGGACATGTCAGGTGATGATGATGGCATGTACGAGGAAGATGATCATGATGACATTTATGATGAAGCCAATAATCTCTGAAATCTTTGACTAGGAACTGGATAATGATGGCAATGGCTGCAGAGATGTTGAAAATGTCCAAGGTGACAATGAGCACTTAAGCGGCCATGCATGCAACAAAAAGATGAGAGTGGCAACAGATGGGAGTGGCACACGACATGGTAACGCATCAATGGCTCCAAGTATTTGGTAGGCTGCAGTTTGGATTTCCTTTTGGTCTAATTTGGTAGAAACCAACAGTGTGTTGTAGTGTGTATTGGTCTTTGGTACCCTCCAAATGCAAGTGCGCACCAACTAACCTTTTGTTGATCGATGTAGTAAGCAATGTTGCCTTAAGCATGTGTTGTCGACATGTAGGCATATTTGGTCTTTGTGCCGGCTATCCTTTTGCTAATGTAGTGAGCAATGTTGCCTTAAGCATGGCTGCTACATGAAGGCATGAAACAATGTTGCCATATAGATTTTGTATATATCTGCAAAATGGTCTTGTAATGAACCATCGGATGTTGCATGTTATGTATGATTTTCTGATGTTATTATCTATATGACTATTGGATCATTAATGGATATTGTTTGATCCATTCGATTTAATTGTTCTGGTGAAATATTTCTGCCTTTTCCTTGGTGAGATCATATTTCCTTGGCTACCATATTTGTGCAAAATGTATTGCCTTGGCTGAGAAGGGAGCAAGGAAAATTAATTTTCTTGGCGGGACAACAGACAAGGAAAACAAGGTTTCTTGACGGTTTAAGGCCGCCAAGTAATACACCCTTAACTTGGCGCTAAGTAGCACTCAAGAAAATGCAATTACTTGGCGGTCAAGCACCCCCAAGGAAATATGATTACTTGACGGTGTATGACCCTCAAGAAAATGTATTTACTTGTCGGTCTACTCATTTTCCTGTCCTCTTGTCGGTTGTTACATGTCCATGTTTTTCTTGGCAGGTTGGCAGTCAAGAAAACATTGCTTGAGGGCCAGCCGCCAAGGAAACTCTATTTTCCTTGCAATCCAAACTTGGCGGTTCATGCTTGGCGGTGCACCGCCAAAAAACATTTCCTTGGCGGTTTTCCTATATTCCTTGGCGGTTTTTGGCCGCCAAGAAAATTCCGTTCTGTGGTAGTGAACACCTCTTGTTCCAACAATGCCAATCTTGTATGACTTATCTTCTTTATGTGCAAGAATCAGTTCCACCAATCTTGTGCAAGCAAGAAAAGTTTCCTTTCCGACAAGGTTAGGCTCCACAAGCTCACAAGTTTTGATCTGCCTCACTACTGAACTCTCCTCTTTAGGTTGCATATTCTTCAGCATTAAAAAAATTTCACCCAGCTTTGAAATCCTCTCAAGTTCAACATTGAAGTTTTTTATTTGAACGGCAATGGCCTGACGTCTTTGAATATTATGAATGCAAGATAGAAATGAGAAGCCTGTACATGAAGCAACATTTTTAGATGATGAAGGATGGTCTGCTAGCAGTTTGCTTCCTTCTAATCTAGCCAAGTCAATTATATCATCGGCTTCATACATTGCATCTTTCAGATCTCCAAGCCAGTTGTTAACCGCTGACTCTTCTGTCCTTTGCTCAGCATCATGAAGAAAGCATTGTATTTGTTTCATTGTTCTCTGCATTTGTCTGAGCTCTTCTTTTACCCCTAGAATCATTACAGCCTTCTCTGTTATTATATCTTGTAATTCCTTGGCACATGATCCAACAATAGGATCAAGTATGTTTGCCATCAGACGAAATGAATGATTGAGATGCACCCAGAGGACCTTATTCTGGAGAACGGAAAACTTGCAGTGGTGTAGGCTGGTAGTTAATGAAAACAGATATTAAGATGTCATAAATATTGGACAAACTGGACAAAATTTGTGACTGTAGAGAGATTAAAAAAGTCCACCTAAAATTTTGACTATGTTAATAAACTTTGAATGTCTTGTGGTGGTCTCTTTTGCAGATGTGTAATCATCACCTTTGCATATTGCATGTCAGAGTAGTGCAGCTACAAAATCTAAATATCTATATATACCTTCTAATTATGCATAATACCAATCATGTGTTTAGGTGTCAAGAAGTAGCTTTTTGATTCAATTATAGCAAAAATCCAGAACGAATGAAAATAGCATTTGCAAATGTAGTTGCATGGTGAGGTATTGAAATGGTAGCTTAAGAAACCCATCTGCATGTTAGTTAGCATGACACAACAAAACCTCGAGTATTTTTAATGTACATCATTATCATTTTCTTGAAATGGGCTTTGACCCTTTCCCATCAAGAAGTTGGAGGTTGTCCAACAGCTATCAGAGATCTATATTTTTTTTACTTGGTAACTAGAAGAACATTGAGTGGTGGATCTACGATTAAAAACCTATGGAGCCAAGCTTGTAGATATTAAATCAATTAATAGTATTGACATGTATAATTGCAAATTTGTAAGGATGGTAAAACGTATTTTTTGCAAAAGTTGTGGTGGCAGGTGGCCCTACAGCTAATGCCTAGATCCGCCACTAATTGAGATAAAGGCATAAAGTTGACTACCTTGTTTCAAAAAATAAGAAATAGATGACTTTCATCGGTATGTGGACCATCTTCTCGGGAACCAAACTTTGGCAATACCAACACCTTGACAATGCTAAAGCATGGGTAAAAGTTTTTGTTTGGATTGTCGCCATACCAGTTCATGGGCTTATTGTCTTTTTTATAAAAAACAGTCAAGGCAGTTTCTCTTTCCTTATTGGAAAAAAATACTAGCTTAAAAGTTGTATCAGAATTTTGACCTAGTGACAACATGGATAGAAGTACCAACAGATCCACAAAAAGAAGGAAACATTTCTTTGGAAAAACAAGAACATCATGGAAGCAACGAAACAATATCGAGAAGCACACCTATTGCACTTACCTTACAAACTGTATCTTCCAAAAGGGGAAAAATTAATGGGCATAAATATCAACAGAAGAAGTTTGTTCAGATGATCAACTCATCTTTACTTTAATAAACAGCTTGGGAAAGAATACCCATCAGAGTTCCAGGGAAGCCAATGGTCCACTCCAATGGCTAGTCCAAGTGGCACTAGAACTCTCTGGTGACAGCACTGGACATCTCTAGTGAGTACTGCACGCATGCAACCATATTTAAATGGCTAGGCATTAGGCTTACATCTAATGTTTAATGAGGTTTGCATACCTCCAAACTAGCGATGCTTGCACACACAAAGAGTTGCACACTAGGGACATGTAGTCTTGCGGGACCCTCCGAGTGGTGGAGAGGCGGCCAATATTGTACTAAGGCAACATGTGGCCTAGGCTGTTTGGTCAGAAACACGATAGTGAAAATGGCAGGGAGCCGTCTGGGAGAGACCATCTCAGTGACCCACTTGTGTGTGGGAAAGGCCAGGGGGCTATCCATGGAATTACTCAACCGGGAACTTGGCCCTTGTGAGGGGCTCCAACATGGACTAGGAGGAATCATGTGCATCTCTATACATCGGGAAAAATACTGCTGTCAACCGGAGTTTGTATTCTCTACCTTTCCGCACATAATTGCTTTTCTAGGTTGTGTGCTTACCTTTCCTAGTTTAGCTTGCTAGGCTAGTTGATAGGATTGAAACCTCTTTTTTTACAGTAGAGATAACAACACTTAGCAAAACCGTAGTGCATATCTAGAAAAGTATCTTGCATAGGTTTTGATAGGTTTTAGAAGCCAAGTAGCTTTAAAGTTGTCTAATTCATCCACCTCTTAATTAGATGTCACTGTCCATTCACATGTATACTAGAAACTAATAACACACTAGGTACATGACGGTGCAGGTTGAGAAGGTGTGTAGTAAGGTGAAGTATTGAGGTATAGATCGACCCTGTCTTAGCTTCTTGTCCCATTTTATTTTTTTCTTTCAAGTGTTGTAAGCTAAGGTACACTACATTGGATGTTATCAATCTAGAGAAGTATGACATGTTGCACATATATAACCTCTAGTAATACTTCCATTAGCTACGCATTTAGATCTGGTACATCATGATAATTGTCAGATTCCAAGTACATATTGGATGTCTTACCTTAGAAATCTATCTTCCAACTAGAGTCAATAGTAATCATCTTGGCATATACTGTTTGTTTGGATTGTCAACCCAATCACCAACAGAGAACCCCAGGTACGACAGCTAATTAATCCTGCAAAAAAATAGAAAGAATTAAATGGAAAACCCCTTGCTTGTTAAAACAAAGGTTGTTCAATCACGGGCAATAACTAGATGGTACCCATAACTAGAATAGTTCAAAAAGAAATTACATCAAGAAGAGTTATCACTGTATTTAAGCTATGATGGTGCAGCAGTAAGTACCTGATTACAGGTCAACTGATAATAAGCCACTATTTAGATGGTATACATGCAAGGAGATCAGCATGTGTCAATGCTATTTTCCGTTTTTGCTTCCAACATGATCTCTTTGATGACAGATTGACTCGTTCAACAGAAAAATGGGTACACATAGCATCAAGCCCATGCCATCTTTCCTCGATCAGCACATGCAATTCTGAAGCACGACTAGGAATCATCTTCCATGAAGGAAATGAGTGTGACAATAAGAACAAGCAGTAATCATCTTGTAGAAGCAGTTCGTTCAGATCAATACAGGTGACTTTAAGATCTTCAAGCACTACCCCAGGAAATTTCTTTCCTGACGGCCGACACCGTCAGGGAAAGTGGCTAATACCGTCAGGGAAAGTGATCCGTGACGGTAACCGTCAGGGATAAGCCGTCAAGAATGAATTGACAGGGAAAGTCCACTTTCCCTGACGGAAATCCGTCAGCGATTGATTCCTGACGGTTAGAGCCGTCAGGGAAGATCTTCGGTGTCAGTTTTTCATCTGCCATCACGGAAACTTTCCCCGTCGGTCACCTACCATCAGGCAAAATCCAAATCTTTCCTGTCGTCTCGAAACCGTCAGGGAAAATCTAAATCTTTCCCGTCGGCTACAACCCGTCAGGAGAACGTAGGATCTTCCCTGTCGGTTGCCAACCGTCAGGGCTCCATAAACCATCATTTAACCATTCAAATCAGTGATTCATAGCTCATTTAATCATGCATCCTATATGTCACACTAGGTAGTCTTGGTACATATAATCAAATACTCATCATTTAATCATGCATCCACACAAGCGGTAAATGTTGCACTCAGTAGTCTTGGTACATATAACCATATCTTAACATTGTACATAGGTCAGTTAGTATAATGTTCGACAAATCAATCTTAAGCTACATTCTAGTTGTCTTGCAAAATAAACTCAGAAGAGCGAAGCTGCAGTGCTACATATGTAAGTAATAGAAGTCAAGTAACTATCCTAACAGGCCCTGTGATGGCAATGCAGCAGCTACTGCACATGTCCGGTCCCTCTCTACAATCAAAACAAGATATATAGAACCATTCATGAGATCATCATATGTCATGGATGTAGCCATGAGATTATACTCACAGCAAGTGTAAGTAGAATCTTCTAATTGCAGTTCAGATACAAATAGAGCACTAAAACACTAAAGCTTACGTGCACTTTGTGCAGTGTAGTTTGAAATGCTAAAACAGTCTTGTAGTGTTGTCTGAAACACTAGAACAGTCCTAATAAAACATGTATCTAGCACCTCGGTCCAATGCATGTAAATAACAATAGTTGCACCAGACCAAAAATAATTTTGTACCATACAGTAAGAGCCAACGCAGTCAGGGATCTCACCATTGTGTTACAGAGGTAGGGGAAGACCTGGGACAGATAGAAGCAGGGAAGATGGCAAGTGAATGAAACTCACTAGCTTTGTGTATGCTTTATTATCAATTAAATTCAGGACTGCCCTTGAGTATATTATTCCACTAGTGATGCAAGGACAGAAAATCTATATGAATCATAGAACAGTCAAATCTTTTTTTTGGATAACACTACAGTCAGATCTTGTGTTTGCATAAGCGTCAGATCCTAAACAGGTCAACTAAGAGCAAAAATAATGTGAGCCGGTAATCTTACCATGTTTACTTTCTTCTTCCTTAAGCATGACAGGCAATATCTCTATTTGTTTTTTATTGTCAGCAATGACCTGCAAAAAATTTGTATCAACATGATGGATCCTTCTTGGACGTTTATAATTGCAAACAGACTAAATCTTGGAAATCGATCATCTCAAGTAATGTCCTCTGTGAGTGAATAGATAATACTGTCAATGTTTTTGGAAATCATTCTTTTCTAAGTGGACATACTAAATCTTGGAAATTATTCGGTCAATGTTAAATGGCATGAAAGAAGATGGAAACAAATAACCCAAAAAGTGTTTCCTGCACAAATAGCTCATGATAGCAAAGTCATTTTCTACAGCAGATGAGCAGAGCTAGTTGTCTTCTAGTAGGATCAGTACCAAGAACATTGAGTTGGAACGATCTGAGTTTCTATAACTTGCAGATACAAGCAAGAAGAGCCGGGGATGGGAGGGTATAGGGTGATGCTCACCACCCTTGCTGTAGCACACGCTATCAGTACAGAGCCTCTGCGCTGCCGCACCACATCCTAAAGCTGTCATGCTGCCGTAGCACATCTAGGAGTTGCCAACCAACCTGCCTTGCTACTACACATCCGGACCCGGCAACACTAATTGTTAGTGTTCCACATCTGCACATTTGTTTCAAACAATTCTTGTATAGACCAGTTAAACAACTAGTAGTGATAAGTGAAAATATTCTTGAACAAAGAGTACGCGGACACGCACCCTTAGTTAGTTCACATGATTGCCGCAAACCACCACTACCTTCAAGCACTGTCAACACTGCCTGGAAATGCCAAAATTCATTGTCAGCATGCCTACTGACTAAGCACTATGGTTGCCTACTGACTGAAACGTTGTAATTTTTTAGAAAAGAATGTAACTAAGTCCAAAATACTTCCTTTTGACTATAAATTTTGCTTTTATGCACATAAGAACATTCCTTTTTCATAATAGTAGTGCATTCTTGTACAACATAAAAAGGCTGGAATTAGAAAGAAGCACAATTCTATAAAATTGTAAAGATTATCAGCAGCTGATATGTATTGTAGAATATTTAGCTGAATCAACATATGAGATTTCATCAATGCTACTTCATCCAAGCAAAACTATCTTCCAAAACAAAAGTGTCCAGGCATATTTTTAGAAACAAAAGTGCTCAGATTTCTATGCAGAGTACTTGCCCAATGTAAATTGACAAAAAATGCATGCGCAAATGTTAACAAATCTATTATCCTATATGTATGTAATAAGGCACGGGCCGCACAACTCAGTAAGGACAAATAGACTGCATGTCAGTTCAGCAAATGAGTGAAAAATGCAGCTGCCCAAAATAAAATTCAGTGACTATTGTTCACGTTCAGGGTTCTAGCACCTCGATGGAAGGGTAAATAAATTACCTAAAATAATCTAAAACATTTTTCTCCTTCATGAAAGGGTAAATAAATTACCTAAAAAATCTAAAAACATTCAGATCTCGTAGGCTTGTGGTGAGATGTGGATCTGCGGGGCCTTGAGTTTCTCATCCATGGCTGGGGTACATACCTCCTACAGCGCCAACATGCCTTGGACTTGAGCAGGGAGGATTAGGGCCTCGCGCGATGCTGCCACGCCATTGATCTGCGCGGGGAGGAGGGGCTCGTGCAGCGCCGCGCCGCCGCCATGCTGTGGATCTCCACGGGGAGGAGTTCACCTCGTTGGATCTTGGGGATGCCACAGCGATGGCAACCCTAAGTGGGAAGGAAAGGGAGAAGCCGTGAGAGAGAGAGAGAGAGAGGAAGGGAAGGCAGAAGCCATGAGAGGACGTCATCTCATCGGATCCCAGGACGCGCGGCGGCGGCGGCGGCGTCCTCGCCTGCGCCGCGCCGTGCTCGCCGCCATCTCCCGAGAGAGAGAGAGAGAGAGGAGAGAGAGAGAGAAAAGAAATTTGGGGATGGGGAGAAGTCGGGTAGGTGAGGTGATAGGATAAGGTCGCGAAATTTTTACCTCGCCCGCCCATCGCCTTGCGTTCGCGCCCTTCTTTTTGCCACACCTCACTTACGCGTGGGCCATGCTGTGGACTGGAGCGCGCAAGTTTGGTTTTTGGCGGCGCATGCAGTGTTCCTGACAGTGCGGGCAGCTTTCTGCCTCGGTTTAGCTCACACGCCAGGGAAGAGGGAGCGCTCCTGACGGGATGTTCCCAGCTGAGGGGACTAGTCCTAGCCGTAGGGAAAGAAATGATCTGGTGTGGTGAAGAGTGAGGGAAGGACATTAGAGACCAATCCATAAAATAAATAATGTAGGACAATCACTCGATCACCAGGAGAAACGAAAACCAACAGTTCACACAGCAACCCCTGCAACAAGTGGAGGCAACTAGACCAGTTTAGCAGGTACAGTGACAGCCTTGTTGATCAATAACTATAACTAGAACAGCTTAGCAGTTAATCAACAAGAAGAATTACCGCTGAATCAGAATTTCCAGACCAATTAGAACTGGAAAAGGTCGTAGGTCAACACAGGACAATCGGGAAGCCACTGATCAGACTGCTTGTATATGGAGAACAGTTTGTCTCAATGTATATTGTTCTGCTCCAGATAGGATCTCTTCAATCTGTAGTCCTACAGAAACGGGGATGTACTGTCCAGCATCAATCTTCTGCTATCTCTGCATCACCAGGCAATGTTATGAGAACATAAACGAAGAACTCATAACATCTTGTTGACTAAGTGGACGCAACGAAGTTTTCCATAGATGAGAACATACCACGAAAGGATGCAGCACTACCGGAAACCGGCACTTTGCCGAGTGCCGGAGGCTTTGCCGAGTGTATTTTATCGGGCACTCGGCAAAGACGGTCTTTGCCGAGTGCCAAATAAAATACACTCGGCAAAAAAAAAAACACTCGACAAAATGCGTCTTTGCCGAGTGCCTTTTTACGCACACACGACAAATATGTATTTTGCGAATGCTATTTTTTTCGCGCACACGGCAAAATGCGTCTTTGCCGAGTGCATTTTTTCCGGCACTTTCGGTAAATATGTATTTTGCCGAGTGCTATTTTTCGGCACACGGCAAAATGTGTCTTTGCCGAGTGCTTTTTTTTTGGCACTCGGCAAATATATATTTTGCCGAGTGCCTTTGTTTTGGCACTCGGCAAAGAGGCATTTTGCCGTGTGCATTTTTTTTGGCCCTCGGCAAATCAGTTTTTCAAAGCAATTTTTGAGGCCCTAAATGAATTCAAATGAAAAACTTTTTTAACTACAAAGTTGTACAACTTCTCAAGATCTACAAAGTTTATTTTGGTCATTTCTTCATTTGACAAAGCGACAATAACGTTGTTCATAAAATCTACATCTCTCATATTAGTTTCATGAAAGTAGAAGAGAGATATATAAGATTTGTGAACAATGTTACTACCACTATGTCGGATGAACAAATGACCAAAATAAACTTGTAGATCTTGAGAAGTTATGAAATTTTGTAGTTGGCAACATTTTGATTTGAAATCATCTTGTCATGCAAAAACGACGTTTGAATTTGAAAATTTTAAAATTTGAATTTTTCAAAAGACCTCGGATGGAAAAACTTCCTAAATGAAAATTGTATATCTCCAAAAGTTATGAAACTATGTAGTTGACAACTTTTTGATTCGAAATCATCTTATCATGCAAAATTACGTTTGAATCTCTCAAACTTGAAATTTGAATTTTTCAAACGACCTCGGATGGAAAAACTTCCTAAATGAAAATTATAGATCTCGAAAAGTTATGAAACTTTGTAGTTCACCACTTTTTTATTTGAATTCGTTTAGGGCCTCAAACAAGCAATTTACTCTCGGTTTAGTATAATATATGAGGATAGATAACGGAATCCAGACACAAATGACAATGTAGTGCAGTGGTAGAGCAGTAGACACGTGAGGGAGAGGTCGTGAGTTCGAATCCCGCCAGCTGCGTTAGCCGCGAATTTAGCGCAAAAAATGCACTGACTTCGATGAAGACGGGCGGGCGCTGGTTGATGGCGGCCTCCCCCAAAATTTTTTTTTGAAAATTTTTACTATTATTTTTGGGTTTTTTTCGCATTTTCATTTTGCGAGTGTAAATCTTTGCGAGTGCTTTTCGGCACTCGGCAAAGGCTTTGCCGAAAGTGCCCGATTAAAAAAGCACTCGGCAAAGAAGCCTTTGCCGTGAAGGGATATACCGACAGCTCTTTGCCGAGTGCAGCACTCCGCAAAGGCTTTGCCGAGTGCAAAGCCTTCTTTGCCGAGTGCAATTGCACTCGGCAAAGCACGCGCAGTGGAGGAGCAAATTGGAACTAGAGAGGCCTTGTGGCAAAATGCCTCTTGCGAGTGGGAAATTAATAAGCTGTGCAGAAAATGTAGACTGAAAAGCAGTGTCTGCAAAGACCGCTGAACCTATGTTATTTGAATATTGAGATCACTGAGCAGCCTATTGGCTGTTTACTGGCATCCATAAGCCTAAACTTCATTTCACATATGTTAGCATTCACTGTAACCAACACAGATTTTCTGACCACTGATTTGGTTCAGGGTTCCCTAAGTGTTAACGAAACGAAGACAACTTTTCTGATTAAATTTTGTCCCCTCGAAGTGAACATAAAATGTCTGAACAACCGAGAAAGTCCATGTGCTACAATCAAGTGAAAGAAACAAACACAGCTGGATATTCCATCGACCCCTAGGACTCTGTCCTTGTTTCACATTTTGAAAACAGACAAAATATTAGGTTGTACACGGCAACCACAGCCAGATGTTCCCGACTCTCGGAAAAATTTATGGGTGAAGAACACTATACTAGATAAAATTGAAGAACTAATTCAATGCGAGCTGACAGAAACAAGCATGGAGCCTCCTGGAGCCAACGACATACTATGATCCGTCCAAAAGGGAATAAGAAGCACGCTCTCATTCAATCTATATCGATGCAACGTGTATTTCGAGGTTTTAAGTTGCATGCATCAGCTACACTGTGCACAATTATGTCAAACAGAATTTGGTTTCTGCAGGCGTTTAGGTTTAGCCCTCAACAAGAATTTTTTTTTTTTTTGATAAAGGATGTGAATCATAAGGGTATAGTTAAACCCTCAAATTAAGGGTGTAACAATCCGGTTAACCCCTCTTGATGCTCCTAATTAGTCGAGGGCTCACAGACTACACCCATCGGGTGCACTCGCGCGCACCCTTTGGCACATAAGGGATAGCTTAATTGGCTGCAGAAGGCCCACTGCAAAGAAATTCCCGGCGTCAAGGGAATGAGCTAAGGGAGGCAAACTCCCTGTTCAGTTCGAGCTACCTCCGCTCAGGGGCTCGACCAGGACAGAGGAAGCTCCTGACCTAGGGGAGGCCCGGCCGAGCAAGCACCTCCGGATCGTCCCGGCCCTGGCTCGGGCTAGACCCCCACTCCGGGCAATGCCAGGAATAGGCCTTGGAATCTGCAGGTACCAAGAGCCCGAGAGGTGCGTACCAAGAGCCTGAGAGGTGCGTTGGACAGCGAGGCGCTAGCTCCAGCCAACTTTGTATAATAAATATTGGGCATTGTACTTTTCTAGTTGGCAAGTAAGAGACATTCTATGTATGTAGTTGCACATTGGTCTATTTATGGTTTGATCCAGTCAGTATGTACGTGCCTTTAGTGTTAACAAATTTCAATTATTGCTGGTTCAAAAAAAATAAATATTGCAGCAGCTCGAAGCCATGCGGCACTGAGAATGAAACAAATAGTACAAGAATACATGCAACACAGGTAGCAGCAGTAGCACACAGACTGCCAACTGCCAAAGAACCAGTCCACACCAATCTAAGTCATCCAAAATAATTAGGTTATGCAAAGGATTGACCCCCCAACCCCATGGTGGCCGGGGATTGGGTGGGAGGGAGGGATCAACCCAGTCCATGCTTGGGTCATTTCTCTCGTGGATCATAGCCCCCACATGCCAAACGAAACCTTAGTGTGAGCCGTGGTGATGCATGCGTGTGTGCATTTGTATATAATAGTTCATCAAACCGTGCTCTCGCACATGACAGAATTTTAGAACACATAAGCATTAGTTAATGTTTTATATACCTCTAACTAATTGTAAAAATACTAAAATTAAATTGCATGCTTTTACACTTGGTTAATTTTCTAACACAATATATACTATGATGTCTTTATCCAATTATGATAAATGTTTCAATTACTAAACATCAGTTAGCTTAAACTATTGTCGCTCTTGTTGTAGCCCATATCAAATTCTGATGTCATGAATCTAAAATAAATTAGTAATATTAAATTGCACGTTTTTCACTCTGTTCATTTTACAACACAATAGACTCTATCTAGTTGTGATCAATGTATGAGTTACTAATCTATACGTTTTTTCATCTATATCCATTGCTTTTTCTCTTTACATGTCACCTCTGTGTAACTTGAATATGCATTTAGTCGAAACATTAGCTTAAAAAGAAAAGCTTAAACCATGGTGGCTCTTATTGAAGCCCATACCTTTTGATGCCATAAATCCAAAATTATGATTTTAATATTTAATCTTATTAATTAACACATATTTTTTATTCTCAAGCTAAGTTGAAATTCTTATTGTGAGTTTATTAACTCTTCTTTTGTACTTTTCAAAATAAGAACTTTTGGTCATAAATTGCACTCTCAACTATTATAATGACATAAACAGTCATATAAAACGTGCACCACATCACTCAAAATCGAAGGTAGAGCTTGAAGTAAGATCTAGAACAATGATAACCTAGAGAGACTATTAATATTTAAGTCATGTAATAATTGTTTACTCTAAAGTGATTCCAAAAGACAGGAAGACATGGGTACATATGCTCTGCACTGCCCCCCACTTCTCAAGATGCATTTAAATTTGGTTATCAAGAAACTATATGTGCAGTGATGGTTATACTACCAATACAGATAACATTTTAGTTAAAATGTACACCTTTCATTCAAAGTTATAACTTATTCAGACTTTTCTAGGTAACCTTTTGCTATACATTTAGATATACACTGTGTCTATACACATAGCTTCATTATGTATCTAGAAAAGCAAGAACGACTTATCATTTGGAACGGAAGGAGTAAGATATCTAAAGTAAAAAATTATATAAATTATTTGTTAGTGATATAGTTTTAAATAATTTGTTAGTACCATTAGTATATGAGTTGTTAAGAAATATTTTCATGGTTGGTAAAAATAGAACAAATATATTTATTGCTCAAGCATGTGCATGTGTACTTGAGATGTATGATGGCATAATATGTATATTTACTTCATAAAAATCGAATATATTAATATTAATACAATTGGGTAACATAGAAACATATATGTGCTTTATGGTAATTTCAATATCTGTTGTAACATAAGATGATAACTTAGATGTAGATTTGAGGGGATCTTTTAGTCTTTTAAATAATTAAAAATAGTAATTTAGATGCAGATTTAAGTGGTTATATGATGGATATCTATCTAATAGTAGGTAGGTAATTAACATTATATTTAGGTTGACTTTAAACCATGTTTATATTAGTGTGTACTTTACATAGAGATTCATGGGGTTCTTCAAATCTTTTATAGAATCACAGAAGTTCGTCATTATTCAGTCCAATTTTTTTTGTATGTGTATTGTATATATACATGTATATATTAGCAAAAAGTAAAAAAATAGAACTAAAATAGCAACTTATTCACGTTGAACCCAAAAGGAAGGGGCCGTCTGCACGGAAAAGGAAGGCGCCGTGCGCTTGATTCTCTCTTCCGTGACGTGAGGATGTAATGATGTTTATTTTTTTGTCTTATATTAAATAATTAGACAATTAACTAAAAAAACCATAAAAATCAATGCCTCAGATTTATTTGAGATATTACCCACTAATAAGTAAAGAGGGTACCGTAGCATTGCACTACATTAGGTACATGATGGTGGTGGTTGACAAAATGAGTAGTAAGGTAAAATATTGAGGTAACAAACCCCTCTCTTAGCTTCTTGTCCCTTTCTATTTCAAGTGTTTTAAGTTAAGGTACTCTAGATTTGATGTTATCAATTTCAAAAAGTACTTGGCATGTTGCACTTGCACATAGAACCTCTACTAATACTTCCATTAGTTACACATTTCGATCTGGTACAACATGATAATGGTCAGATTGCAGGTACATATTGGATGTCTTACCTTAGAAATCTATCTTCCAACTAGAGTCAATAGTAATCCTCTTGTTGGCATATACAGTTCGTTTGGATTGTCAACCCACCCAGCGTACTACACCCATGCTATGCGTGCAGATCAAAATTAGTAAATCCTTTGGAAAAAACAATTTATTAAGTGGATAGAAGAAATTATCAGCCATTCACCAACAGAAAAGCACAGATAATTAAACCTGCAAAAAAAGAGAGAATTAAATGGCAAACCTCTTGCTTTGTTAAAACAAAGGTTGTTCAATCACTTGAAATAACTAGATGGTACCCATAAATAGAATAGTTCAGCAAGAAATTAAATCAAGAAGAGTTACCACTGTATTTAAGCTATGATGGTGCAGCAGGAAGTACCTGATTACAGGTCAACTAATAAGCCACCAATCAGATGGTTACACAATGCAAATAGATCAGTCTGTGTCAATTCTATTTTCCTTTTTTTGCTCCCAACAGGATCTCTTTGATGAGATCGAGATTAACTCGTTCAACAGGAATGGGTACACAGAGCATCAAGCCCGTGCCTTTTCTGCTTGATCAGCACATTCAAGTCTGAAGTACGACTAGGAATCATCTCCCATGAAGGAAATGAGTGTGACAATAAGATCCAGTAGTAATCATCTTGCAGAATTCAGTTCGTTCAGATCATTACACGTTAAAGATCTTCACGAGTGAGGGTAGGACTTCAGTAGGTTTAATGACAGCCTGGTTGAGCAACACCTATAACTAGAATTAGAACAACTGGAATGGCACTGATCAGATTGCTGCTTATGAAGATCAGTATGTCTCAATAAAAGTTGTTCTGCTCCCGATAGGTGTACTGTCGAGCATCAAGCTGCTGCTATCACTGCATCACCAGGCAGTATGTACTATAAGAACAGAAACAACGAAATCAGAACACCTTGTTAACTAAGTAGAGGCCATGAAATTTTTTCCATAGATGAGAACATACCTTGAGAAGAGCACGACCAAAGGATGAAGCAGTGGAGAAGCAAATGGAAACTAGAGAGACCCTGTGGCAAAATGTCTTGCGAGTGTGTGAAGTAAGCTGTGCAGAAAACGTAGACTTAAAGGCAGTGCCTGCGAAGACCGCTGAACCTATATGGTATTTGAGTATTGCGAATACTACGAGCAGCCTATTGGATGTTTATTGGCCTCAATAATCCTTAGGGTTGGTTGTCCACATGTGGTCTGTTTACCTAGTCATTCGACGAGCACATGTGAAACCGGCACTCAATTTTAACCAAACGAAAGCCAGTTTTTCTGAGTACCGAATGGATTCTGGTTACGTTAGCTGTTACCCAAACGAAGACAACTTTTCTGACTGTAATTATTCTGCACGAAGTGAAGATGAAAATGTCTGAATATGCTGTCAATGCGAGGTTGCTTATTCCATGCCACGATGATGAAGTTCAATTATTGTACACGTTGTCACTGTTGCGACTTGTCACTTGATATGTAGATGTTAGGAGTCGATGAACACGCAAGCAAGTTTATTTACTATACATTTATTTCCCCCAACATCTTCAGACCAGGCCAATTCAAATTTGCAGGCGGCTATGTCTGCCTGCTCAGTATGTATCCACTATATGAAGATGAAGGAAGAAGTCAGAACTCTCGCTATTGATTAAATGGACGCCATGGAGCTTCCGCTAATTACTCACGTACGATAAACAGAGCCGGCCGGGCTTGGCTGAAGGGAAACAAACAACAGAACAGCAGTGGAGTAGTTTTGCAACTAACCTAATAAAAGCATCTTACGAGAGCGACAAGCCACCTGCTTCGTCCTCGTCATGGCCTCATAATAAACAAATATATATATATATATATATATATATATATATATATATATATATATATATATATCCAGTTTGCGTCGGAAGGATGCCTACCATGTAGCTGTATATAAATGGCGTCATAATTAATCAAAACTTGTTCGATCGATTGAGTATGACAAATGGACACGACTGACTGTTCCACCCTCTCCGTAGTTGTCATTGTTTAATCGAAGCTGCAAATTAAGTTGAAGGATCTGTCGGAGTCCAAAAAAAACGAAGAGATGAACCACACACCGAGATACATGGTACCAAACTAGCTACCAACCAAACTAGCTACCAACTCTGTTGAATTAACCTTAAACATTGAATAACTTGGTCCAGGAAAAATCTGCAGTGATGAGGAGATTCTCAACAATGAAATAGCAAAGGCTATATATAAGCCTGGAACTTTGCAGGAACATTGCTACTACATAAGTAATTTTAGGAGGCACTACTGCATTTGATTTAGAGAGGTGGACATATTGTTCTACCACCTCGATCTATAAATCATCTAGGGGTCAAAAGGGCATCGCTCACCTGTAGAATATCCTTTTCAGAGGAGGGCCAGGAGGGCCGGTCGTGAGCTTTTGGGGGCCTAGAACTTAACCAAAATGCAGGGCCCCTTTTATAAAAATTTGATGATAGTAATATGTATAATGTAATGTTACCAATAAATAGTTAGCTATATACAAAAACAATATTCATTTCAAATTTAGAATAATTCATACATATTAAATTACTAGCAAATATGCCCGTGCGATGTGACGGAAGAAAAAATTTACCAAACGTTTATTGAAAACAAGGCCGAGAATGTTATATTATTTATTTTTTATATTTTCTATAAATTTTAAAATCTATAGTTTTTTTACAATGACAATGACATCCATAAAATAAGTTCACATTGACAATAATACAACAATATACTATTAAATCTGCATCGAATTAAAAATACAACCTCACCAGCGAAATCGTTTCTTTTGCTTCAGCTCCACAAGCAGCTCTACCAGCGGAGCTGGAGCTATTTTTAGACTCCATTTGATGAAATAGCTCAACGTGTTACACAAAACAATTCCTAAACATTAAAATGACTATTATGCCCTTCTCTTTCTGTAATGCCCCAAAACAAAAATTGTAATACCTAATAGAAGAAACAAAATTAAAGGAAAAATGGCTTTAGAGGGGGCCAAGTAAACTTAGGCTAGGCTATGTGGCAGCCCATCTCAAGCCCAACTTATCCCAATCACCTAAACCCTATAGGGGGGGCGTGCAGCAGGAAAACACGTTTTTCCCTTTCCCCTTCCCTCTGCTCGACCTCCAGGACGCCCCCTCCTCTTCCCACAGCGCCCTCTCCTTCCCTAGCACCTCCTACATAGCAGAAATTACAAGGGAAAAGGAGAAAGATGGATTAAGGAGAAGGGGATCGATGTGTGGTGCATATTGGACGCAGATCAGCTTTTCCCTCATCCTTTGGTTGCTGCCCTAAGTTTGGGGAAAACATAGGTAAGGTGTATAATCTTTTATCCTTGGTAATTGATGTGTTATTTTCTTCTTGATCTTGGAGATTGCTGTTTAGATGGGGTACAATCATGGTTAGGTTTCGGATTGTAGGTTCTGCTCTTTGGCAGCCTGACTGGCGTGGCTGTTTTGGTGGTTTCGGCCATCAAAACGATTTTTACTCAAAATATGTATATTAAGAAAGTTGTAGATAACGCTATTGTCTTTCTTTTGTAGAAAATTCAGAGTTTTGTACAGATTCGTTCTTGAGATATGGATGGCTGAATTGACTGCTGTTTCTGAATGTTTAGAAAGTGTTAATTGTGATATAGCCCTGTTTTAGGTGACGTTATTTATCGAATCTCTGAACAACTAAAACTACAAAGTTGTTGTTCACCTATTATTAGATGGTTTGGTGAAGTTTCAGAATTTTAGGACTAGTGGTTTAGGAGATATGGTTTTTTCAGCTCAGCTCCCTGAAACTGTCAGACAGTTGGTATAGTCTGTTTTATGATGCATTTTGTGCCTTGTAGCATGTAGAATATAATTAAAGTAACTGAACAAAAGTTGTAGGTTTTTTCCTATAGATTTCGAAGATGTATTTATTTCCTATCATACCTATTATAAATTAAAAGATATGATGAAATGAATCAGCGCTGTTACAATATGCAGAACACAGTGATCACTATCTTGAGTTTGTCGGCGGGTTGGGCTGTAGGATCGCTTTAGAGTTGTATATACTTGTTTTTATATCTGTGTACTGAGTTTGTGGTTAACAATCAGGTGGTGGTACTTCTGATCGTGCTTAGTGATTTTCTTGTACGACTTCGATATTGGAGGCAAGTGAATGTAGCGGTGGTTTGCTACCGTTGTGGCTTGTTATTTTTATCGCCTACAGCATAATCTCAATAATAATATCATACTACTAATAATCAAACTTTGTGATCTTTGTCTATCCAATCTTATTTAGTGGATGTCTTAATTATCTATATATGGTGTTGCTATTATCTGTCTTGGCATATGAGATTAATCCATACCCCTTGAAGATGAAGTTGAAGTATCATCGGTGGTTTATGTGGTTTTTATTGCAGCATGCAATGTGCATTGGAAGTTATGTTGTTGCCCTATGGTCACGACCGTACAGGTACAACATCATGGGATGCAGCTCCACACCTTGTTGGGTGTGCAGGCAGGAGTCATTTTCACATTGCATTCATACGCATTCACGAAGTATATTGAAGTGATATGTCCCTATTATTATGAAGCTCTATCATATGGATATGTTCTAAATTGGAAGGCACTCATTTTTATATTGATATTCTGTCATGTTTATTCTATAAGTGGAATTCAACATTAAATCGTTGTTTAATTCAAATTGTGGTTTAAATAGCTTGTCAAAACAAATTTGCTTGCTGAGATGTTTCATCTCACCCTTGCATTACTCAACCCAGGTACTTGATGCTTGCATGGAAGGGAAGGGGATTAGCGGCACATCTTCACTGATTCACCCACACATAGAGATAACAATGATACGTTTGTCTTGATGTAATAAAATTAGTTTATCAGTCATGATGACCCTTTGTGGTTTAATAATATTAACTGAGGTGGAACCTTTTTTAACCATAGTTTTGTATTGTTGTTGCTTCCCCGTTTTACTTGGTTCATGGGTTTATGTGGCCAAGTTTTAGACTTTGGCACGAGGGAAGGGATGTTAGTGACATCTTGGGCTTTGTGGTGCCTGGGGTGTTACACTTTCCCTTCTATTTTTCCATGTCCTTCTCTTCCCCGTGGACTCTCTCTCATCCGGTGGCCGCCCGCTGTTGCCTAGGCCGTGGCACCTTGCCATCTCCATCACACTCACCGATGTTGGCGGCCCTCGCGCCCTCTCGATGGCCGCACTCACGATACCGGTGGCCCAACACGCTCCCTCCCATGTTGTCCAGCTAGGCTGGCAGGCGAACAACTTCTGAAGCCGGTGCAGAAGCCGTGCAAAATGGGGCCGTACCTGTAAATATCATAATTTTGCTTTTCGTACTATGTTTTACTGTTGGTAGAGTCAGATATTGAGTTTTCTGATTTCTTTGGAACCCATAAAAATACATAATTATAATATTTGATTAAAGTCAGCAAGAAGTAAGTTATTGTTGGAGACCTCTCTCTCAATTTCCATGTGGCAACCCTCGTCGAGGATTGGAGTTGTGTATGCCTACAGCTTGGAGATACATTTATTTTGATTAGATTAGATGGCAAACTGATGAAGATTTTAGTTCACGATTTGATTAGTTGGACCATCAGCTGATCGAGGCTCTAATAATAAATAAGTTTTATATATAATATTCATCAACAACTTGCAACTTAGTGGTGGAATATTTGTTTATTAGGGGTTATAGATAGAAGGGTTCAGAGTTCAAAGACCCATAGTAATGGATTTATTATTTGTGTTTATAAGAAAAACAAGAGAGATTAAAAAAAGAAAAAAAAGGAAAAATGTCACGGAAAGAGAGCTGGATACCAGAAAAAACTAATACTCTGGAACCAAAGTTATACACAGAATTACAAAGATTTGTGACATCAAATAGGTATACTATGAAAATATAATTAATAAAAGTCTAATGATTCTTAGTTGGCATCATAAATGTTATTATCTTATCATATATATTTGATCAAACTTGAGATGCTTTAACTCTCTAAAATTCTTGGAATGACTTATAATTTGGGATGGAGGGAGTACCACCAAACTACCAACTCGCTTGAATTTCGAGTTGAGGAAAGCAACCTTAACATTAGTTAAAACTTGGTCCAGGAATTTTTTTATTAGGTGATCGTCATCAAGATGGGATTGATGTGCACAAATGGCAAGAGCTACATGCCTAGAACAGTGGAACTTTGCAGGGGCATATGTACATACAGGTGGTAGACGTACGCCTAAAATCTGACTGCACATCTTCACAAATGAAATGAACTAACCTCCTCAATGCATTGTGAATTCCCTTGCAAAGAAATCGAGCTCGATTCGCGGCGGATCGGCACACACGCAGCTGCAAGGCCACAAGATATAATCCTCCGTGATGTCTTGGCAGCCTCCTCGAGCGGGCCTGCAGGACGACTGCAGTGGAGGATATGAAGGCAAGGAGGCTCCGATCCTACTGTGATCAGGTCACAGATAACAGCATCCTTGAAAATTACGAGGTCATGCACGTAGAAAACGCCTCACCAGGGTCAAAACAAAGACGTTTCTTGATTTAATTCAACAATCCAATCTTTAGATGGCTCTTTGGTCTCTCCGCCAAAGAAAAAGTTTTACCATCTGTTTAAATGAAACATATCCACAGAGCATTCCTCAAACAAAATTCACGTAGCAGCATACACGCTGGGGCTCCAAACAACGTATGTAATGTTTGGCACAACTTAAAGAAAAAACAAGACTAAAAAACACCAGCAGTATATATCACGACCTTATTCAGATACATACGCAAACAAAACACTGGTTATTCAGACACATGCGCCACTTGATCAGGAGACACCACAACGCATCTTCTCCTTCCTCGATAAGCAGAGCACCAAATTCTTCAACTCCTTGCATCAGCTTGACACGAGACACGCGTCCGTACTATCCAGCCCAGCGTAATAAGGCACTGATGGATATCAATGAGACCAATTCTAGACTCTAGTCGTCTCTTCCGCCGTCAATGCCAGATTACCTATAAATAATTGAAAACGGACATGGATAATTAAAAGCAGAGAAGATAAACATCTAACCAAATTAGAAAATTCAGACAAGGGTCATAGCTTACATATATCTTCATAGCCATCTCATTCGGCATGTCTGTACGTTCACTATGTCCAAGTGTAGACATCCATGTCTTCTCCGTGCAGCTGTTGGTGATGCTCTTGGAGTCCAGGCAGCCACTGTGATGAGGCACCTTCCATATCCTCTGTCAGAAACAGCTGGTGCAAGTTGTCCAATCTCTCAACACACCTCAAGTCGGGACACAGCTGTACACGCAGCTCTCTCACTTGGGGAAGATTGGAGACCCTCTCTAGGCCTTCGCTTCCTGATATTGAAAGGAGCTCCGAGAGGAAACCGAGGTTCTCCACCACATTAAGGCTGTGCACATCTCTTAATCGGAGCTCCTTCAAGCTGGTGGCCTGCTGTCCAAGCTGTGGTGGGAGAGCTCTGAGCTTGGGGCAGCGGTCAAGCTCCAACTGCTTCAGTCGTGGCAGCAGCTGCATCCTTGGAGGTGGGGCATCCCACTTTTGATTTGCAGCAGCCTTATCCTCTGCTCCTTCCGTGAATGCTGTTGTTGCTTCTTGTTCTTCTTCAGCAACAAAGGACCACTCCTCCCAGTTGGGCATATCCCTGATGACCAATGCTTCAAGCCTGGGGAAAGCTACTGCCTCTGTAGATCTGAGATTACCCATCCCAGATCCAACAGATTCGGGTCCAATCTTCGTGACTGCAGTGGTTCCATCGATTCTCAGATATTTCAAGTTGGGGAGCTGACCGATTGGTGGAAGATACACACATGATTTGCAATCTATGAGCTGTAGGTATGTCAGTGAAGGCAAATGGGTAGCAGTATCTAGCCAGGTGGGAAACCTCCGACCAAAGAAATTCATAAAACCGAGATCCTCTAGGTTGTGCGCAGGGATTAGCAAATCAAAGGTTTTCCCAATATTGATTACAACATCTTCAGAATATGGCTCGTGTATGTGTTCACTGCAACGTAGGAATAATTCTCTGAGATGTTTTTTGTTTGCTAACAATGTATCTTTACTAGGAGGAACTGCTCTTTCCAGCTTGATCATATCAAGTCTTCTCAACTGCCAAAGGGGACCTAGTTCTTCTAGGTTCCATCCATCTTGCATTCTAGAATTGTTGCAAGAGCCACCACCAATCGGAAAACCATTTAAATCATTGAGTGAAATTAATCTGCCAATACCTTCTGGAACCTCATTTATTGGTGTGTCCTCTAGGCCAAGTCGCCTTAAGTTGCATAGCTGAATTATTCCTGAAGGAAGACTATGCAAAGAATCACACCTCTGCAAATTCAATATCTGAAGGTTTATGAGACAACAGATGGACTCTGGAAGAGAAGATATGTCAGTCCCATCAAGGTCTAGTAACCGTAGGTGGATCAAACGTCCAATGCAAGGTGGAACAGCTTGTATCTGTGAACCTGTCAAATCCAAAACTCGAATGCATGGTAATCTTTCAAATATTGTTTCATCAACTCTCAAAGACTTTGTATAAGATGTTCTCCAAGTTCTCACTTTACATTTCCCCTTATCTGTTCTAGGTAACACAACCATATCATTCATAGTGACTGCTGAAATACGGCGGAATTTACTCATAACAGTAACTCCTGCTGAATCTGGATCACCAACAAAAAGTTCTTCTCTGGATAAATGACAAGCAAGCTGCCTTAGTAGATCATGCATTCTACATTGAGCAAGATCAACAGAACAGTAATAATCTGGTTGGAGGAGATTTCGATAGATCAGCTCATAGTAGTATTCTTCTGCTATATCTTCAAGGACTCGGTCATCTTGCTCATCTATAAAGCCTTCAGCGACCCACATCCTTACAATATCATCACGGTAGATTACCGAATCTTCAGGGAAAATAGCACAATAGATAAAACATTGCTTCAAATGGTGTGGCAGCTCTTCGTAACTTAGATATATAGGACTTGTTATTTCACTAGGAGGACTACTCATGGACCAAGCATCTTTTACCAAAATCTTCTTCCACTCATTCTCAGTTTGATCTTTGGTTGCCAAAACTCTAGCAATGACTTTAATTGCAAGGGGAAGACCACCACATCTACGAACAATATCGATCCCTAAGTCATGTAGATTTTGTACTTCTTTTTCTTCTTTGATGCCCATGCTCTTCCATAGTAACTCCCATCCTATATCCAGTGACATTAAATCAACTCGATGTGTATAGTCCATTCCGGTTTCTACAGCAACAGTGTCAAATCGAGTTGTCAATAAAACTACTACTGAGGATGCAACATGTAGTGGGATTCTCAGTAGATTTATCCATATGTCTGACTGCCACACGTCATCCAGCACAAGAAAAAAACTCTTATCCTTAATGGACAGTTCTAGCTTACTTTGGAGCTCGTCGGTTAATTCATCTGGCATGTACTGTACTTCAATTTTTCGTAGAATCTCCTTTAAAATAGCTATTTCAGAGAAATCTTGGGAAACACAAACCCATGCTTGTTTGTTGAAGCTCCCTTTTAGTTTTTGGTCATTGTATATTTTTTGTGCTAGTGTTGTCTTACCAACTCCTCCTGTTCCAACGATAGCAAGCTTATAAGACCTTTTTTCCATATGTGCAAGCACCAAATCTACTACTTTTCTGCAAGCACATAGGACCTCCTTACCAACAAGGATTGGCTCAACAAGGCTGGAACTTCTTCTCTGTTTTGGTACAGAAACTGTTACAGTTGATTGTGTACTCTTGAGTGAAGTAAATACTTTATCCTTTGAAATATTATAAATTCTTTTGTTTAAGTTTTTAATCTTAACTGCAATCTCATGACGTGTCTGGATATTAGAAAAGCAAGAGGAAAGAGAAAGGCCACTGCATGTATTTGAACTGCTTGATACTAATGAAGAATGGTCTGGCAATAGCTTGCTTCCTTTGGATTTGGCCAAGTCAATGATATCATCAGCATCATACATAGCATCTCTTTGTTAACAGCAGATTCTTTTATGCTCCTTTTCTCTGCATCATTAAGAAAGTACCATATTTGCTCCATTCTTGTCTTCAGCTCTATGAGCTCTTCTTTAACACCTAAAATTAGTATGGCCTCCTCTGTAACAATATCTTGCAACTTCTTCGCGCATGATCCGACAAAAGATTCAAGTATGGTTGCCATCAGACCAAGATGGTTCGGGAGATCCACATAAAGAGTTGGAGGCTGGGCAATGAATGAGAAGACATGTTAACTTGGTCTCCAAATGTGATAACATTCATTAAATTTAACATATACGCCCTCCATACTCAAAAATAAAATCGTTTTGGACAGCGACACGGTCTCCAAAGTATAACTTTGACTTCTCATTTTTATAAAAAATATTTATCGAATAGTGATATATGTATATTTTTATGAAAGTATTTTTTAAGACAAATCTATTCGTATGGTTTTCACATTTCTAAACTCAACAACCTAAAAGTTATTCATGATTTATATTCCCAATGTTTGGCCCAAAGCTTGTCCAAAATGACTTCATTTTTAGGTACGGAGGGAGTACCACTACTGATTTGTAGGGCAATGCTACGGTACTCGCATTAACTAATATGAGGTAATAGCTCAAATCAGTCTGAACCGTTGATTTTTTATTATTTAATAAAATAAATAAATATAACAAAAAAGATTTTTCAAATCTCGTAATCACGGGAGTACAAGAAGCAAGCGGTCATTCATTTCTTAGTTCGTGTGCACGTTACATGTTATTATATGCGTATACATATTATACATGAATAATACGCCTAAGCTTAACTCGCATATATACATCTTAAGGCTAGCTAACACAATATACAGGAGATGTATACATGTTATACATGCATCATACACCTAATCTTAACATGCATATACAACTTACATACATTTAAATACGCAAGTTAGCACAGGAGGGACATGTTGCATAAAAAAATCGTGAGCTAACATGACGACGGTACCTAACACAGAGCGTTACATGCATCATCAAAAAGACTAACATGCTAATTAAAATAGATCAATCCAAAGTTCCAAAATAAAAAGAATTACCATATCTAATAGATTACACATGCATCAATTAGATGTAGAAAAAATATTTTTATATATCTAAAAATTACCTTATTTATCCTATTTTACAAAATAAAAAATTAAAATAAATATATATTTTACATATTACTTTCTAGTAGGTAATAGATGATTTTAACCATTTGATCGAATTAAATGAATGGTTCACGGTCATTTGGGAGTGTCAGAGCAAAGCCCTTGTACAATAAGTTTTATATGAGTATAGTGAACTCACATCCAGAATTTTCGTGCACCTTGTTATTAAGTTATATAGGAATAAACATCATTTCTCTACCGTCAATAAATCATGCATAATGCCATTCCATATGGATTAGAAACTAATAATACACTAGGTGCATGACGGTGGTGGTTGACATGATATATACAGGAATAAACATCTTTTGTCTACTGTCAGTAAATCATGCATAATGCCATGCCATATGGATTAGAAACTAATAATACACTAAAGAAATTTACTATGATGCCTCCAAATGACTTTAAGCCCTTCATTAGATCAGACGGCTAGAATCATCTATTAGTTTCTAGGAGGTAATAGGTCAAATAAATATTTAGTTAATTTTTAATTTTGGAAAATAGAATAAAATAAGGAAAGTTCTAGATGTAAAGATCATTTTTAGATCTTTGATGCATACAAGATCTATTGAATGTGATAAATCTTTTTATTTTGTAACTTTGGATATGACATAATTTAGGTAGCATATATAAACTACCTATTTGTTTATGCAAGTAACCCTGTCGTACGTACATGTCCACATGACATACTACAACGTGTACGTGTACATGCAAGACGTGTCCAACATACATGAAATTTACGTGTATACGTAAAACTTCACGTTACATGCTCAATATATAATGTGACAGCTATTAACATTGGACACAAAACTTCACGTTGTTGATATTATTCAAGTATGTAACATTTTTTTTAACTGAGTATATAATATGAATGGTGTACAACTTTAACGTAACTGCTGAAAAGCCAGGCTGAGAAGTATGGTTCGCTGATTTGTTGTGAGAGAAAAACACTGTTTCATAGCTGATAAGCCAGACTGATAAGTTCAAGCGAACAGGAAGGCTCCGTTTGGATCTTTAAATTGAATTCATTTTAAGAATGATAATTTAGACACATATTAATTAAGCTAATATGGTTGTATATGAATTATATTTATATAGTATTGTTGACTATACGAGAGAGATACTTATGTGTTGCATTTCTATCGTAGGAGAGCGAGTTGAAGACTGTATTATAAGTTGCAAAGTAGAAATATAACATGGCGATCTATAGAACCAATTTCCATCACACAGCTTATAAATTTGAGATAGGCTTATATGTGAACTTTGAAAAGTGGTGAAATGTCAAATTCCAAGCTAAATAGCCTAGTTTATTAAGTAGATTTCAATTCCTTCGAATGAAAGGATCCAAACATCAGTCCAATTTTTTTTTGTACGTGTAGTGTATACATGTATATATTAGCAAAATGTAAAAATAGAACTAAAATAGCAACTTATTCACGTTGAACCCAAAAGGAAGCGTCCGTCTGCACGGAAAAGGAAGGCGCCATGCGCTTGAATCTCTCTTCCGTGACGTGAGGATTTAATGATGTTTATTTTCTTTTCTTATATTAATTAATTAGATAATTAACTCAAAAATCCTTAAAAATCAATGGCTCGGATTTATTTGAGATATTACCTCTTAATAAGTAAAGAGGGTACCATAGCATTGCCCTACATTAGGTACATGACGGTGGTGGTTGACAAAATGAGTAGTAAGGTAAAATATTGAGGTATAAACCCCTGTCTTAGCTTCATTCTTGTCCCTTTCTATTTCAAGTGTTGTAAGTTAAGGTACTCTAGATTTGATGTTATCAATTTCAAAAAGTACTTGGCATGTTGCACTTGCACATAAAACCTCTACTAATACTTCCATTGGTTACACATTTATACTTCCATTGGTTACACATTTCGATCTGGTAAAACATGATAATGGTCAGATTGCAGGTACATGTTGGATGTCTTACCTTAGAAATGTATCTTCCAACTAGAGTCAATAGTAATCCTCTTGTTGGCATATACAGTTCGTTGGATTGTCAACCCATCCAGCGTACTGCACCGATGCTATGCGTGCAGATGAAAAGTAAATCCTTTGGAAAAAAACCAATTTATTAAGTGGATAGAAGAAATTATCCGCCAATCACCAACAGAGAACCACAGATATCACAGCTAATTAAACCTGCAAAAACGAGAAAGAATTAAATATGGCAAACCTCTTGCTTGTCAAAACAAAGGTTGTTCAATGACTGGCAATTACTAGATGGTACCCATAACTAGAATAGTTCAGCAGAAAGTTAAAGCAAGAAGAGTATCACTGTATTTAAGCTATGATGGTGGAGCAGTAAGTACCTGATTACAGGTCAACTGATAAGCCACTAATCAGATGGTACACATCAAATAGATCAGTATGTGTCGATGCTATTTTTCCTTTTTTGCTCCTAACAGGATCACTTTGGTGAGAGATGAACTCGCTCAACAGAAATGGGCACACAGAGCATTAAACCTGTGCCAGCTCTGCTTGATCAGCACATGCAAGTCTAGGAATCATCTTCAATGAAGGAAATTAGTGTGACAATATATAAGAACTAGTAGTAACCATCTTGCAGAAGCAGTTCCTCCAGATCATTACAGGTATCAGCAAAAACAATAACATCATGGATGCAAGCTTATAATATCAGAAGCACGCCTACAGCTCTTACCTTAGAAAAATGTAGTCATTACTTGAAGATAATCAACCCATCTTTGGAAAATGTAGACAATTGGGAAAAAAGTGATTGATCATAAGAATCACAGAAGCAGTTTGTTCAGATGATCAACCCATCATTACTTGAAGATCGTCACTTAGTAAGCCCAATGAAATTTTAAGGCCACAGCTTCAGAAACCAATATATAGAATAGATAACAGAGGACTCTCGGTCTCAGTTGATCACACTACGACAACTGTAAAAAGTAGAGAGAATGAAAGCTTGATTGAATCAATAGACTTAATATATTTTTCCAGAGTAAACACCACTAGTCAATCCGAGATATTAGAACTGGGAAAGATATACCTGCATATGGTTAGCTACTGGTTCTAACAGGATGCATGTTTTCCTGATCCCAACTGGATGTTGTCCAAAAGAAACTGGTGCTCTGTCAAGCATCAAACTTCTGCAATCTCTATGTGATCAGCACGTGCAAATATGGCATGTTTTAGGAGAAAATGAACAATGACATCATAACTGTTTCTTGATTAACTTGATCCCCTGGAGCTTTTCACAGCAATTAACACTCCATGTGCATCTGAGAGCTAGAGGAACTGACAGCAGAGTGATCCGGATGTAAACCAGTATGTGTCTATGCGACTTTTTGTCTGAGAGAAAAAAAGGAATGAACTGAGAGAACGACAGGAAGAAGTCGGAAACCTTTATGGGCCAACTGATTTATGTTTTGCTTACCAAACTGAAAAGGATGCAGAGAACCAGGGGAGGTGTCAGAAAGTGAAACACTGAAAGCCAAAACAGCAGTGGCTACTCAATCATGCTTTCCGTTCCTCCTCTCATTTGCATAATTTCTGAAGCAGGAAATGAAATCTTGCAGAAAATATTTATGTAGATTATTATCTACAGGTTCACCAATATTTCCCCGTTCAGTGGACAGTGCCTTTCTTCAGCACAACTTTGCATAAGTAAAGAGAATCCTTTTAATCTTAACCAAGAAGGAAAAGAGTCTGATAATAAGAGCCCGTAGTAATCATCTTTGCAGGAGCAGTTTGTTCAGATCACAACCCGTGAGTACTCCTGTTGTTGAACCCATATCAATCTATCACCGAGAGGGAGAAAAACCAATAAATCACACTGCGACAAGAAGTCTTGGTAACCTGGTTGATTGAATTGCTATAGCTAGAATAATATGCACTTAGTAGGCGAGAAGAATCACTATGATCTCAGAGATACTAGAACTATATATACCTGATGACAAGACTCTGATTCGTATGTTCTGCACTTCTGTTATCTCTGCAAGTGTAACGAGATGGCAAAGGATGATATATAAGAAGTCTTCCTTCATCAGCTGGAGGCCATGGACCTTTGCAGACTTTCAGCAGTGAAAAGAAGAGCTAATGGATGAAATCTGGAGAGCTACCAGCCTAGCAATCAGCAGCAACACGCTTTCTCTAGGTTATATCAAACGAATAATGTGATGAGTACTGGCATAAAAGACACACGTAGACTACAAAGCATGGTGTACAAATACACATTTTAATCTGGCCGGTGGTTTTGGCTGAGCACCTCGTAAACTAAGTCAAGGAGCAGCCAATTGGCAGATTGTTGGAATTAATTAATTTAGTAATCCTAATAAAAGCAGTCTGCCGATACCACCGAGAGTCCAAGGCCCCGAAAATAAGTTAGTAAGCAAATTGTATTATTGAAAAGATGTCGCTGTTAGTCATCGATCTATGCAAGTCGCATGACTGTAAATTACAAGGGCCGGCCGATCCATCTAGATGGTGACTATAGGTGATATAAAAATATGTCTACCAGAGGACAAGCTACCAGATGCTTGTTATGGCGTTACATATAAACGAATATACTATATAATATACTAGTAACACGCAAGCGAGAGCAAAATGAAGTTTGCTACCGTAGCTTTATACATACATGTAGCACAAACTAGTTCCACCTTACAATAACAAACATCCTCGCAGAACAGTGAAATTCGATGTGAGCCTGCGAAGAAACAGAATTCCATTTGCGGCAGATGGGCACGCACTCAGGATAGGAGCAAAAGGAGAGCAAGACAAGTCACTACTGGATTCAGGTTCTTTGCCGAGTGCCTGAGGCAGTCGGCAAAGGCCAAATTGCGCTTGGCAAAGCCTTTGCCGAGTGCAGCACTCGGCAAAGAACACACGGCTAAAATTTGATCGGCAAAGCCCTCTTTGCCGAGTGTCTTTTATCGGGCACTCGGCAAAGAAAAGCGACCGTCACGGCGCCGGTCCCGTTGACGGTCTCTTTGCCGAGTGCCAACCCTGCAGGCACTCGGCAAAGATTTTTTTTTAAAATTCTTTGCCGAGTGCCCCTAGCCGGCGCTCGGCAAAGTTTGATTTTTTTTTAAATTTCTTTGCCGAGTGCCCTATGTCTGGCACTCGGCAAAGTTTGAATTTTTTTTAAAATTTTTTTCTTTGCCGAGTGCCCTATGGCTGGCACTCGGCAAAGTTTGAATTTTTTTTAAAAAAAAATTCTTTGCCGAGTGCCCTCTGGCTGGCACTCGGCAAAGTTTGAATTTTTTTTTAAAATTTCTTTGCCGAGTGCCCTCTGGCTAGCACTCGGCAAAGTTTGAATTTTTTTTTAAAAAAAAATCTTTGCTCCCCAAATGCATCATCAAGATGAATCTGCATGAAAACATTAGCCATCAATTCCAAAGGCTACACCTAAGAGGCAAAATATAGTACACCATGAGAATGATTCGACCTGCTCATATAAGAAAAAGACAGCATTGGAGAACTTTGAGATGCCCAACTCACGATAGCACCAGTGGCAGTCGGGTCAAGGTAAATAAGCACACACTCTGCAATTATAAAGGTTGGCAAGCTGATGACAACAGAAAGTTATATCAAACACTTGAAAGCTTGGTTTATATTAAAAAGACATAGAAACTACATCATGCATGTATCCTAATTGATGGTGTCCCTATATTGTGTGGCATATTTTCTAGTTCAACATGTTTTCATATCAGAAGAGAAAAGAAGCTTACCTAGGATCCATTTCAGCCATGCGAATAACTGAATCCAGTTTTGGTATGTCACGAATATCAGAAGAAAATAGCTTGTAATGCGTGCTTATTACTTCACCTTTTTCTGAAATAGATGGATAAGTTATTGCGCAGGCTACAGGCACATCAAGAAAAAGAAATGTCCAATTCTGTAACATGTAGTGGTCACTCTAACTTGCAATTCTACTTGAATCTGAAAGTAATATTTTGCAAAAGTTCATTATCCATTTTAAGTTTTGAAGTTCTCACAACGAGACAAAGAGAGTTTTCTTCCAAACAGGACGGAACGGCTACCTCTGAAACCAAACGAAAAGGAACTTTTTCTGCTATGGTAACTAGTACTTTATGCTTCTCCAAGGACCATTTATTTGCTACTATAAATCAGTGGATACACATTAGTGAGAACTTGACAAAAGGTGACTTGAATTTTCTGTATGGAATATAAGACTTGACTACTACTGCTACTCAGTAAACAACACGTCTCCTTGTATGTGTTTAAACACAAATATCTGTGAGATACAACAGAAATAGGATAAGAGGCAGACATATAGTGAATAATTGACAAATAGATAGTTCTAAAAGGATATTTTAGTATAGTGCATGAAATTATTTAGGAGTTTGGGTCAATCCAATTACAAATTGGAAGGACCCAACCTGCAAAAAGGGATGATACACAGAGAGATAGTTCAGTTGACAACGAATTGGTAACTGCAGCATACCTCTTGCTTACCTTTATACTTGATTTCTTACACAGAAAAATAAAAAATGGAACATTTCTATAGCACTGTATATCCCCTTGCCGCAAGGAGGGACTTTCACATCAAAATTGGAGTGACAAGCTACCCCAGTTCATGTGACGGAGCATTTATGAAGTAAATGATAGAGGACATACCAGGCAATGACAAAAGATCAACAGGGGAAGATGATGACAATACTGCAAGGATAAAAAGAGGATCAGAAGTAGTGAATACATGTAAAGTTAACCACCCCATGGATGCAGTAACTTATATACATTAGACAGGGCAGGTAGTGAATACATGTCAACTTAAACACCCCATCGATGCAGTAACTTATATATATAGATGTGGAGAAAGCTTTTTGCAGTAACATGGAAATGAAATTTCATACCATCTTCACGATCATTCCCGGTAGCATCCACAGGTGATGGTTCCAGAATGTTCATTGAATTCTTTACTAAATCATCCATGGTGGTGATTTTGAGCATCCGCATATTACTGTTCTTATCCTCCACTCGAGGAACATAAAGATCCTTTGCCAGTTCCTCTTGTCCTTAAGGAAAACCTAATTGTTAGTGACAGAATCAGTAACGAGCATAACTACAGATGGACTCACCAGGATTCGATGATAGACACCCTTCTAGTATTTTTGATGTATCGACTTCTCGCAACTGCTGACAGCTTATATAAGCACACAACCTTTTGCTTGCTTTGAACCAAGCGGAATCTAAGATTGTAGTTTGAATAGCCAGATCTAGAAAAACAAGAAATTTTTTACCTCCAAATACTCAAATCAAACAACACAATGAAAACTTTGTCCCAGAAAGTAACAGTAGTATAGTATAGACATCTCCATACTAGTTAAGGTCTCTAAAGTATAGTCCACTTAGTTGCACTAATGTAAAAGCAAAGTTAGAGCACAGCAATCTTTAATTTTGCTAGTGCCTGCCCTGACGCTTTCATTATTTTAATTGTAAATACACCATTTATCTGTAGTAAGGAATCAAATAGCATTTCGCATCAGGTTCTCAGACACGCCCCAATGTTACAGTCTCATGAAGTTGAAATAAAATGTAAAATCTACCGTGAAGTTACACAATTTTTTCACAACCCTTCTACTCCTAACTACTAACACTACTAGAGAACAGACTTTAGAACGATATCCCAATTTGGCATTAGTCTCGGCATTTTTTGCCCCCGGGACTAAAGGTTCATTTAGTCCCGGTTGGTAATACCAACCGGGACTAAAGGTTCCTTTACTCTCGGTTGGAACCACCAATCGGGACTAAAAGTCCTTCAACCTTTAGTCCCGGTTAGTAATACCAACCGGGACTAAAGGTAGACCCTTTAGTCCCGGTTAGTAACACCAACCCGGACTAAAGGACCCTTTAGTCCCGGTTGGTAACACCAACCGGGACTAAAGGTCCACCGATGGGTTAGTTCAAAAGGAAAGCATCCCATCCATTGTTAGATGTGTTGTGTAGGTGGGGTGGTAAGCTCGCGTGAGGCAGTGCATGAGGTCTTGGGTTCGAATCTCATAGGGCGCAGCGGTGGAAGGCATTATTTTTTTTAAAACTGGGAGGATCTTTAGTCCCGGTTGTGGCAAACCGGGACTAAAGAACACCACATTTAGTCTCGGAACGCTAGTCTCGGTTGGGAAACCGGGACTAGATGTCAGTTCTGTAGTAGTGTAAGCGTCCAGTCTGTGTCTTCGTAAAAAGCTAGCAAAGTAGCACGGGCAAAGCGCACTCCCTAGTTGGCAAATCGACGAACATGTGGTTACCAACACCCCCCAACAACCGCGTTACAGAACCGGAATCGAAGCAGACACACTCGAAGCAGGTCGCGAGGCATCACCTTGGCGGGCATGGCGTGCGTCGTTAGTGGCGTGTGCGGCCGCCGGGTGCTGCTCGCGTGTGCCGCCTCCCCCCACCTTCTGCCGGTAGCGCCTCCATCCGGTGGGGAGGGGGGAGAGGTGCTGCGGGGCGGTAGCGTCGGTCGCGGCTTGGTATTGGCGGGCGCCTTGGCGACGGGAGTGGTGGCGAAGGCACGGGACGGCGGGGGGCGGTGCGCGTCGGGGGCTCTGTGTGGCTTGATCGTGCCCGGCGAACTTCGCTTAAGTGCCCCCACCCGCCCTTTGCCGAGCGCCGGATCAGGGAGGCACTCGGCAAAGAGTCAACTTTGCCGAGTGCCCCGATCCGGCCGTCGGCATAAAGAGGAAATTTTAAAAAAATCAGAACCTTCTTTGCCGAGTGCCTTATCTTTGGCACTCGGCAAAGACCCCTTTGCCGAGTGCTATGCCCCGGCACTTGGCAAAGTTTTTTTATTTTTTTTTTGTTTTTGGCCTCCAAATTTTTTATGCAGCCCTTTTAAAGTACCAGAAACTCTTAATTATAATTTGAAGATTTTTTGTGGCTTTTTGATATATTTAGTTACTTTATTTTGTTTACTTCAATTTTTTCGAAAAATATAAATTTGAACTGCCCGTGGTACGAATAATGGAATTTAATGATTCAAAAAATGATAGTCATGTTAGTGAGTGTAGTGTGAGGCCGTATCCAGGAACGGACCGAAATTTCGGACATGTTGTTCACGAAACATGACCGCGAACTTGCGTGCGAAGTGTTTTTAAATTCTATAAAAAGCAAACGAAGTCCGAAAATCATGATACTTGTTGAGATATCGTGATATCATATGTGGAGGCTATGATAAAAATTTGATAATGTTTGGTGCACGTTGTCACGTACGATGCTTACAAACCAGGACATCTCCACATTGCGCTTTAGATATCACATGTAGAGATGTCTTGGTTTGTAAGCATCGTATGTGACAACGTGCACGAAATCTTCTGAAATTTTTATCATAGCCTCCACATATGATATCACGACATCTCAACAAGTTTCATGATTTTCGGACTTCGTTTACTTTTTATAGAATTTAAAAACACTTCACACATAATTTCGCGGACATGTTTCGTGAACAAGATGTCCGAAATTTTGGGTCCGTTCCTGGATACGGCCTCTCACAACACTCACTAACATGACTATCAATTTTTGAATTATTAAACTCTATTATTCGTACCACGTGCAGTTCAAATTTCTATTTTTCGGAAAAATTCAAGTAAACGAAATAAAGTAACTAAATATATCAAAAAGCCACAAAAAATCCCCAAATTGTAACTAGGAGTTCTTGGTGCTTTAAAAGGGCTGCACAAAAAAATTGGAGGCCAAAAACAAAAAAACAAAAAAAAACTTTGCCGAGTGACGGGGCATGGCACTCGGCAAAGGGTGTCTTTGCCGAGTGCCAGGCATAAGGCACTCGGCAAAGAGTGTTTTAATTTTTTAAAAAAAATTCCTCTTTGCCGAGTGCATCCACAGGAGCACTCGGCAAAGAAATTATAAAAAAAAATTAAATCTTTGCCGAGTGCCGGCACTCGGCAAAGTATTTTTTTTAAAAAAATTTCTTTGCCGAGCACCAGATCTGAGACACTCGGCAAAGAACTTGTAAAAAAAAATTAAATCTTTGCCGAAAGTGCCAGATCTGGGGCACTCGGCAAAAAGCCCACAAAAAAATCAAATCTTTGCCGAAAGTGCCTAACAAAGAGGCACTTTCGGCAAAGAACGCCGCCGACCGAACGCCGTTTTCGCGGGCAGCCTATGCCGAGTGTAGAGATTTTGCGAGTCGGCACTCGGCAAAGAAGTCCTTGCCGAGTGTTGTTTTGCGAGTGCGGCACTCGCAAAAAGAACTCTTTGTCGAAAGTGCAAGATCCGGCACTTTTCGCAAAGAATTTTTTTTAAAAAAATCAAATCTTTGCCGAGTGCCTAACAAGAGGCACTTTCGCAAAGAACGCCGTGACCGAACGCCGTTTGCCGGGCAGCCTATGCCGAGTGTAGAGATTTTGCCGAGAGTGCGGCACTTTCGGCAAAAGAAGTCCTTGCCGAGTGCCGTTGTTTGCCGAGTGCCCGGCACTCGGCAAAGAACTCTTTGCCGAGTGCAGCACTCGGCAAAGAAGGTCTTTGCCGAGTGCCCGATTTTTGACACTCGGCAAAGAATTTTACACTCGGCAAAGTCTCTGTTTCCAGTAGTGAGTGCGTACTACCATGACATTCTTTCGACTGATGGAAAAGACAGAAAAATATGCTTCGGTTTAATTTTTTTATTTTGAACAAAATATGATTCGGTTTAATGAAACAGAACACTGTTCTTAGCTTGAGTGAGGCCCAGTAGGAGGAAGGTGCGAAAGTGACGGCCCAGCCCTGTGTTCACGCCGTGTTCCGTGTGTACAAGTAGTAAGCGATCGACTACCACACATTCTCCGTGAAAACATCTCAAAACTATGTCACCAACATGAAGGCAAGGGCCTCCTACTGTGATCAGCTCACAAATGATAGCGTGCTTGAAATATTTGAGGCCATGCACATGGTGAACGCCTCAGCCAGGGCAAAACTAAGAGATTGCTTCGATTTTATTCAACAATCCAAATTTGAAATGAATGTTTGATCATATAAACATTTTATCCACAGAGAATTTCTGAAACAAAATGCGCCCTGTAATCTTTGTGTTTTTATGTTTGCTTTCACAGGTGCAGGCTGTTAGCAGCTCAAGCCCGGCTCCAGGTGTTCAAGCGTCGTCTTCAGGCTCGCCTCCAGGCTCGCCCTCGACAAGGCCCAAGAGGGACCGTAAGCCCAGTTTCCGCTTCGTCGGCCCATCGTGAATCAACTGAGTATGAGCAATATATGTAGGAGAGGAACCGGAGAGGAGAGACATGAATGGAAATTGTATCTCTATACTCTCTAATATTTACTCTTCTAAATTCAAATTCCTCTGGTTGTCCCTGCTACCTTCTTCTACCTCCGATCTCCATCTACTATCTCTAACAATTGATATCGGACGTCTCGTTCCTCAATCCTAGCCCTTCCTCCTCCTCCACCTCCTCCTCCTAACTACCACTATACCCGTCTCAATCGCGCTCGCGCTGTGATGGAGCCCCCGCTGCAGCTCGTCCTCGACGCGCTGAAATCCCGCTTCGACGAGTTCGCAGACCGTAGCGCCGCTGTCGACTCAGATTCGTCACTTTGGAGGCTTTGCGCACTACTCTGGCTGATGCGATCGAGCGTCGTCTGGCAGGGATCGAGTCGCTCCACCCATATCCGGTGGCTGCCTCCGTTGAGCAGTGCCTCTCCACCCTCGAAGCAAGCCACGCTGACTACACACAGCGCCTCACCAATCTGGAGGCCGTCCACGTCGCCCGCTATCAAGGACGAGCGCGACGCGCATGTGGCAGCACTCGAGACGGCAACTACGGATCTCGCAGCATGGCGACCGGGCATGTAGGGCATACTGGACGACATCCAGAAAGACGTTCAGAAGCTGGTGAAGAACCTCAACCGCAACATGTTCGACAAAATGTCTCACCGGCCGGGACTGTTTCCATCACCACCACCGGAGCCCGCGCACTCCTCTGCTGGTCCAACCTCCAACCTGCCCAACGGGCACTGCGTCGACTCGATTCCACGGGATATTAGGTCCGGAGTCGTCATGACTTGGACCCATGTCTCATCCAGTGGTACGTTTCCTGAACATCCTTCTCATGTTCATGCATCTGATTTCCGCCCTCTGCCTATGAAGATTCCTCCGCGTCCTGTGCCTGAACCCGTTCACCATCCTCCACCCCACCTTCCACCAATTGATTTTCGTCCACCACCTAAGTTTATTCCCCCGTGCCCTCTGCCTACTCCAGTTCACCATCCTCCACCAAACCTTCCACCTCCTCTGGATCATCACCGACCCCATCCACCAACTGGCCGCCTCCCTAAGCTTCCATTCCCAAAATTCGAGGTGGTGGCGTTCTCGCTGCAAAAAATATTTTGCAATGTTTGAGGTTGATTCGTCCCTTTGGATCAGTTTGGTCGAGCACTACATGGAAGGCGCTGCCGCCATTTGGTATCAATCTATGTCATCTCAGTTGCCCACGGCAACTTGGGATCCCTTTTGTTGCTTGCTGCACGACTGTTTCGATCGTGATCAGCATGAGTCCATTCTCCACAAACTGTTCAATGTCTGGCAACAAACTTCAGTTTCTGATTACGTCACTACCTTTTCCGAATTGGTTGGTCAGCTGACAGCCTATTCTCCAAATTCCAACCCCCTCTTTTTCACTACCCGTTTCATCGATGGGTTTCGTCATGATATTAAGTCTATTGTGCTTGTACAACATCCAAAAAAACTTTGATACTGCTTGTCGCCTCGCATTGTGCACCGCGTGGAGGCGATTGGTCTTTGGCGTTCAAGCCCCATCCCCCGGCAGCCGCACCACTGCCTCTGCCTCCGCTGCCACCACGTGTTGACAAGCAGGCATCGACCTCTGCTGCAACTCCTACTCATCAGACTCTGGCTGCTGTGAAAGCTTATCGGCGTGCTTTACGTCTACGCGCCAAAGGTACTGCATGCTGTTGAAGCTTTGTGGGAATCATTTTCATCATAGGATTCTTTGGCTGATTCAGCAGAGGACTTCACAGCTACTGAACAGCTATGTTTGGCTCTATCCAAGTCCGCAATATCTGGTGTGCCAGCATCTCGCACTATATGTCTTCAAGGCTTTCTGCAGTCTATTCTTGTCACCATATTGGTGGACTGAGGTAGTTCAGCATCATTTGTGAATGCATCAATTGTTCCTCAATTGCACAACATTTAGTCTGCCAATCTGCAATGCTGTTCAGGTTGCTGGGGGTGCCAAGCTCATCAGTGTGGCTATTTTACTCCAAGTCCCTTAGTCAGTGGCTGCATGTACATTTCAGTCTGACTTTAGGGTGCTACCCCTGGGTTCCCTTGATGTTGTCGTGGGTATGGATTGGTTGGCTGCTTACAGCCCGATGCAAGTTCATTCGCAGGAACAATGGATAGCTATTCCTTATCAAGGTCAGATCACTGTTCTACAGGGCCTGCAAACCTCACAGCCACAGCAATTACTCTTGCACATTGACTCGGGGGACAGGCCTGATACTAGTATTCCTGATCAGTCGACATTGCCACCAGCAATTCAGTCATTGCTTGATGGCTAGATGTTTCTAATTAATGTTAGAATTTCTAGCATTTATCTTATTTTCCTAACGTGTCTGGTGAGAATTAACGTGGAGGCTCCCTGGTCGCTCTAGAACCAAACACATACGAAACTTTGTTCACCCCATCCTGTCCCTGCTAATCATTGCAACCAAACACACCCATAGTTTCTCATTTAATTGACTCCCGCAAGCAAAGACAAACAATTCAAGCATACACCCCGAGAAACACATCACAGGGCTCAAAAGGACCCACTTCGTGATCGAGCTGCGAGCCTGCGACCTTAAGCTTTTGTAGCACCATTGCTCCTTAATCATGCCCTTTTGTTACAATATCAGCTCTAAAACACAGAGGTTCCTCACCTGATTTCGGGAAATATATCATGCTCAAAGGTTAAGGCCATATCCCCAGAATTATTTTGCGAGCCTTCAAATACGATAAAAAATCAATTATAGCCAGAACTCGGAAAAATCAATTACAGTCCGAACTCAGAACAGAAAGGAATTAAACAGGAGACTCACTGCCTCTATGAACAGCAAGATGATGTAGCCATTGTTTCTGAGCACGGTGCTATGGCTGTAAACAATTATTATGTTCCCTGCTATTGATCAGAAAAGGTTGCACGCACGCAGCTGCAACCTGGAAGGCTACAGCCTACAGTATAGAATCCTCCGTATCATCACGCACCGCCCATTCTCCAAGACGCGAATCGCCATTTTACTAAAACAATGGAATGCGCGTGGACGCCGGTAGAAAAGGAGATGGCCGGTCAGAAGGGCCTTGGTTCCGAACCAAAGCTTTTAATATCCACGATGACCACGTCGATGGGGGCCGTGACCACATCGACGGTCTACGGACATGCAATGCAAATCAGTAAACGAAGGGCCTGCCCAGTGACCAAGGACACCCAAGGTCTAGGTCGCCAAGAGCCCAAGACACAGCATTCCGTTACAACAGTATCACTGATTCATTTCAATCCATTAAATTAAATGTGACTGTACTCATTACAATCAGTAGAACTTGCAACGTGGGCCTCTCTGCAGTTCGTCTACCGTCAGCAGAGTTGTTGGTGGAAAGCAGAGTAGCGCTTGCACAGAAATACAACGCCTAATTAGACCTCTGCCTCGGCGCGCTCCACGGAACGAGCCACGAGGAATCGACGCGTCCAGCAGGACAGGAGGGCCTTGATAGCGTGCTTCAAATATTTTGAGGTCATGCACACGGTAAACGCCTCAGCAGGGGCAAAACTATGAGGTTGCTTCAATTTAGTTCAACAATCCAAACTTGTCGCTTGAAATGGATGTTTGATCATGTAAACGATTTTATCCACAGAAACGAGATGCGCCTTGCACTCTTTGTTTTTCCTGTTTGCCTTTCACAGGTGCAGGCAATGATGACTGACAAAAATTCAGCATAGCAACATCCACGCTGTCATCATGTAAACAGGGTTGTGCTCAGAATTCACGAGCACACTTCACATATATAAACATCAAAATTTACGCTCATACCAAACAACAGATGTAGTTATTGGCACGACGACAAGAAGTTCACAAAAACTGAAAGAGTCGAGTACAATAACACTGGTTATTGTGGCTCTTCGTCAGCCAGGCACCTTCTCCTTCTACAAGCAGAGCACACCATTCTACGACTCCGTGCATTAGCCTGCCTGCCCATGTCCTGCTCTTGCCCAGCCTAATCCAGACGTCCATCGGTTCATGTGTAGGCTCTTCATCAGCCAGGCACCTTGTCCTTCTTTGTGAACCAGAGCACAACAATCTGCCACTCCCTGCATCAGCTTGCCACTTCCAGGATTGAGATTGGCTAGCTTGCCTGCCCTGTCCTGCCCAGCTTGGTCCAGACGTCTATGTGTAGACATCTGATGGATAATCTCCCACACCACAATATTAATGACATAAGGCTGTAGTCACTTCATGCTCAACGCCTGAAAGAGAAAAGAAACTGGGCACCGGTAATTAACTAAAAGCAGAGCAGATAAACATGACACAAAATTATAAATTCTAGCCAATGGTCATACTTTACATCTTCATAGCCATTTGATTGGGAATCTCAAAACGTGTTCACCATACCCCAGTGTAAACATCCAGGTCCTCTCCGTGCAGCAGCTGTCGGTGCTGCTCTTGGAGCCCAGGAAGCCACCGTGATGAGGAGGCACCTTCCATATCCTCTGTCCGGAACAGCTGGTGCAAGTTGTCCAATCTCTCAACACACCTCAAGTTGGGGCACCGCTGTACACGCAGCAGTCTCACTTGGGGAAGATTTGAGACCCTCTCTAGACCTCCACAATATGTGATTACAAGGACCTCTGAGAGGAAACAGAGGTTCTCCACCACATTAAGGCTGTGCACATCTCTTAATTGGAGCTCCTTCAAGCTGGTGGCCTGCTGTCCAAGCTGCTGTGGGAGAGCTCTCAGCTTGGGGCAGCGGTCAAGCTCCATCTTCTTCAGTCGTGGCAGCAGCTGCGTCCTTGGAGGTGGGGCGTCCTCCTTTTGATTTGCAGCAGCCTCATCCTCTACCCTTTCCTTACCTGCTGGTGTTGCTTCTTGTTCTTCTTCTTCAGCAACAAAGGACCACTCCTCCCAGTTGGGCATATCCCTGATGATCAAGGTTTCAAGCTTGGGGAATGCTACTGCCTCCGTAGATCTGAGATTACCCACGCCATAGCCAACAAATTCGAGTCCAATCTTGGTGACTGCAGTGGCTCCCTTGATTTGTAGATATTTCAAGTTGGGGAGCTGACAGATTGGTGGAAGATTCAAACATGATTTGCAATCAATGAGGTTCAAATATGTCAGTGAAGGCAAATGGGCAGCAGTGCCTAGCCAGGTAGCAAACCTCCGACCAAAGAAATTACAAAAACTGAGATCCTCCAAGTTGTGCGTAGGGATTAGCAAATCAAAAGTCTTCTCAATATTGATTACGACACCTTCAAAATATGGTTCGTCTGTACTTTCAGTGGACCATAGAGATAACCTTTCGAGATACCTTTTGTTTATAAATAGCGAATCAGTACTACAAGGACCTGCTCTATCCAGATTAATCAATTCAAGGCTCCTCAACTGCATAAGAGGGCCCAACTCTTCCAGGTTCCATCCATCTAGCATTCTAGCACTATTAGCATTGCCACCACCAATAGGAAATCCTCGCAAATCATTGAGAGACTTTAATCTGCCTATTCCTTTTGGAACTTGGTTTATTGGTGTGTTATTAAGACCTAGACGCCTTAGACTACATAATCGAGTGACTGTTAATGGAAGGTTGTGCAAATCGCCACAATGCTGCAAGTTCAATACCTGAAGATTTTTTTAATGAACCAATGGACTCTGGAAGGCAAGTTATACTAGTACTCTGAATATCAAACAAACGTAGATGAATCAAACTTCCAATACTCTTTGGAGTTGTTTTCATATTTGACCTGCTAAGATCCAAAACATGAACATACAGAAACCTTTTGAACATTGAAGGTTCAATTGTTAGTGACTTGCCACAAAAACTCATTATAGTTCTCACTTTGAGTTGTTGATTATCCACACTTGGCAAAACAACCATTTCCTTGTCTGTTACAAATGACACACGTCGTAGTTTAGATACAATTGTACTTTCCAGCAACTGTGGGTCTCCGAGTAAACAATCCTCTTTGATAAATGATGGGCAAGCTGCCTTAATAGATCATGCATTTTGCACCATTGTTGGTCAACATAGACATGATCTGGTATGAGGAGGTTCCTTGATATCAACTCATAGTAGTACTCTTCTGCTGTATCTTCCATTAGCTGGTTCTCTTTCTTCTCTATAAAGCCTTCAGCAACCCAAGACATAACAAGATGATCACGTTGCATTGACCAATCTTCAGGATATAAAGCACAATAAAGAAAACATTCCTTCAAGTTTTGTGGCAGCTGGTCATAACTCAAGTACAAATGCGGACACATGGTTGATATGTTCCCATGTGGTCTTGTGTGATGAGTGATTGTCAACGTGATTCACGTCTTGGGTTAAGTTGGTGAACTAACAATGGCGTGAGTTGGGTTGTGCAACATGTCCCTTGGCTTGTGGTGCGCAGATGTGGAGCTCGGAGGCGGTGGTCAATGGCGAGCTGAAGGTCAAGTAAAGACGGGCCGTGACGATGGACCGGGAGCGGTGAAGGGCGGACGTGAGGCTTGGACTGAGGGACCGGAGCGCCGGAGGACCAGCCGCGGTGGCTGACACTTGGGGACATCGATAAGCGCAAGTGTACATGGAGGAGTGACCGTGTTGACCGAGTCAAGACGGCGGACGTGCAAGTTGAGCGGAGGCTTTGGAAGACTTGGCAGCCAGGTGGTCGAGGATGGCGGGGACACATGTCGAGGAGCGAGGACGCGTATGGAGTACGCTACTCGCGAGCAGGTTTGGTGATTTGGGCTGCAAAAACCACCGGTGGACGGTTTTCGGGTTTGGGCCTCAAAACCCGGGAGGAGGTTTCGAGGAGGAACAGGGTGGCACGTGGTGGAATCACAGAGGTTGTGTCGAGGCGAAGCAAATGTGTGCAAGAAGCGTGGCCGTCCGATCGACAGAAGACAGAGTGGGACCATAATGCCTTAGGGTTAGGTGGTTCGCTCTATTTATCCGGGGGCAGTTTGGGAACTGTGTAATAGCTCTGTTAAATAAGGATGTGGGTGCCCCAATCACCCTCACCTCTTGCCATTTCATTTCTTCATCTCTAGGCTCTCTCTCCCTCTCCCTAGAGTTCCAGAGGTCCTCGGATGAACTAGCCACTTCATGCATGTAATTGAACCGAAGATTTGTGCGGGAATGGAGGCCCTAACCTCCTCGTGCCCTCTGGGATTCTAGGTTTGAATCGTTTGTGCAATTCCCGTTCATGTTCTTCGTGTTCTTGTTCTTCTCCCTCAACCCCCATCTCACTTTCTTGCTCGAATCTTAAGTTGCGGGGCATTTTTGGTCAAACCGATTGTTTTAGAATGAACTAGGACGTGAGTTGAATCTTTCCACTGAAGGAGTTTATCTGAAACCTCACGAGTTCATAGATCGGGGCGATTCATTTTTCGGAGTTGAAAATTCGGCTTTTTTTGCGTGATCCAAATTTCCCGTCGATTGACAAATCTTTAAGCGATGATCTCTTAAGAGTAGTTTCCCTACTGCCTTGCGATACCTTCGTTCAATTTTGGTGGCAATTGGTTTTGATTTGGTCGCAAATCGGGCAAATTTGTGTTCTTGGCGATTTTAGGGACCTCTGTCCCGTAGACAACGGACAGTCCGACAGTCGGGGTCAGGAATAGCCAAGTTCGGTGCCTATACTATTTCGCTTTAGCATAGGCGTGGACAGTCCGCCCCTAAGACGCAGACAGTCCACCGCTGTTGTGAAATGTCCAGACCAGAACTATTTTCCATCGTGTGTTTCCTGAGATTTTGCCTGCGGACAGTTCGGGACTTGATCGCGGACAGTCCGCTGCTGCTGCATCGCCTTGGACAGAACTGTTTCTCATCTTCTATTTTTTTAGTTTGGCCGACGGACAGTCTGGCCCCCTTGCCGCGGACAGTCCACGCTGTGACAGCAGACAGTCCGGCCCTGTTCAGTCTTCTCGGCTTTGAGGTGTTTCGTCGAGGGCTTTGCTTGGTCATTTCTCGAGGGTCCTGCTGTTTCTTTTGGTCATCGCCATAGACATCCAGCCACCTAGTTGGCTCGTGCATCTCTCCTCTCCTGTGTGTTTGGCTTTGGGGTTTGATCTTGGGACAGCAGCCTAAGTTTTTGAAAGAAATTTGAGGCTCCCATTCACCCCCCGCTTTGGTCGCCATTCCGGTCCTTCAATTGGTATCGGAGCTGGTTAAGCATCTTTCTACCTTAATCGATCTGTGATCTACGAAGGCGACATGGAGCGTGGTTCCGGCAAGCAACCGTACTTCGATGGTACAAACTATGCTTATTGGAAGATCCGCATGTCTGCATATCTCTAGATTTTGGATTGGCGTGTCTAGGAGATTTGTGAGTATCCCAACTACGAGGTTCTTGCTGCGCATGTTGGTCAGGAGCAAATTGATCAACACAACGCAAATAGCAGGGCTCGTAATGCAATTTTCTCGTGTCTTTTTCCCACTGAGTTTGATCATGTTTCTCACCTCTCTACGACTCGAGAGATCTGGTGTAATCTTCTTAGCTACCATGAGGGTACAGCCCAAATCAAAACCATACTCTTTGACACGTATAGACGTGAGTATGAAAACTTTTCCCAAATGAATGGAGAGTCTGTCGATGTTTTTTTCTCTCATTTTCAAATGATTGTGAACAAAATGAGAGCAAATCGAGTGCAACTACCTTATGATGATCATGAGGGGGCAATCAAATCGTTCCATGCCCTTGATCGGAAGGTTTGGGAGGTGAAAGTTGCTACCATCACTGAGTCGCCCAACTACGAGACACTCACCGTGGAGGAGCTCTTCAGTAAGTTTAAGTCTACTGACATCGACATCAACACTAGAGCCAAGATGGAGAACCCCTCTACGCCTACCATGGCATTGGTCTCAGGTAACGGTAGCTGAAGTTCCTTCACTAACCCTTCACAACCTCTCTTTGCGTTGTCTTCCTTGTTGTCTATCACAGAGGAGCACATGGAGGTGCATGGAGACGACGAGCTGGCTCTAGTCATCAGCCGGTTCTCGCGATATCACAACAATCGCTTGAATTGCTGGCGTGGTGGCTCGAACCAAGGATACTTTGGTTGTGGAGACCCGGACCATTTTGTCGCCAACTGCCCCAGGAAACGCATGTACCCCTCCAACAAGTACGATGCCGGCAAGCGCAAACAGAAGCCAGAGCACTCCTCGGACAAGCACAAGTCCAAGGGAGGATTTGACAAGGAGGTGCTCAATAAGAGGTTTCTGAAGAAGGCCAAGGCTCAGCAACGCGCCTTCCTTGCATCCCTCAGCGATCTCGACAACTCCGGTGATGAGCGAGCTTCCCTGTAACACCTCGGGTGTTACGAGCTTGCTTAGCACCTAGGTTAATGCATAAGAGTAATTAGCAAAGCAAATTTTCAGGTTTTAAAACACACATGGAATGACGAGTGAGTCATAGGTGGTTCACTTTGATGGACTAAACTAAATATCTGGGTTAATTCACTTAGTGCATAAAAGTATTTAAAATTGTGGTTTAAATAGCTTGTCAAAACAAATTTGCTTGCTGAGATGTTTCATCTCACCCTTGCATTACTCAACACAGGTACTCGATGCTTGCATGGAAGGGAAGTGGATTAACGACACATCTTCACTGATTCACCCACACATAGAGATAATAATGATACGTTTGTCTTGATGTAATAAAATTAGTTTATCAGTCATGATGACCCTTTGTGGTTTAATAATATTAACTGAGGTGGAACCTTTTTTTAACCATAGTTTTGTCTTGTTGCTTCCCTGTTTTACTTGGTTCATGGGTTTTATGTGGCCAAGTTTTAGACTTTTGCATGAGGGAAGGGACGTTAGTGACATCTTGGGCTTTTGTGGTGCCTGGGGTGTTACACTTTCCCTTCTATTTTTCCATCTCCTTCTCTTCCCCGTGGCCTCTCTCTCCTCCGATGGCCGCCCGTCGTTGCCTAGGCCGTGGAACCTTGCCATCTCCATCACACTCACCGATGTTGGCGGCCCTCGCGCCCTCTCGATGGCCGCACTCACGATACCGGCGGCACGACGCGCTCCCTCCCATGTTGTCCGGCTAGGCTGGCAGCCGAACAACTTCTGAAGCCGGTGCAGAAGCCGTGCAAAATGAGCCATACCTGTAAATATCATAATCTTGCTTTTCGTACTATGTATGTGTTGGTAGAGTCAGATATTGAGTTTTGTGATTTCTTTGGAACCCATAAAAATACATAATTCTAATATTTGATTAAAGTCAGCAAGAAGTAATTTATTGTTGGAGACCTCTCTCTCAATTTCCATATGGCAACCCTCATCGAGGATTGGAGTTGTGTATGCCTACAGCTTGGAGATACATTTATTTTGATTAGATTAGATGGCAAACTGATGAAGATTTTAGTTCACGATTTGATTAGTTGGACCATCAGCTGATCGAGGCTCTAATAATAAATAAGTTTTATATATATTATTCATCAACAACTTGCAACTTAGTGGTGGAATATTTGTTTATTAGGGGTTATAGATAGAAGGGTTCAGAGTTCAAAGACCCATAGTGATGGATTTATTATTTGTGTTTATAAGAAAAACAAGATAGATTAAAAAAAATAAGAAAAAAGGAAAAATGTCACGGAAAGAGAGCTGGATACCAGAAAAAACTAATACTCTGGAACCAAAGTTATACACAGAATTACAAAGATTTGTGACATCAAATAGGTATGCTATGAAAATATAATTAATAAAAAGTCTAATGATTCTTAGTTGGCATCATAAATTTTATTATCTTATCATATAAATTTGATCAAACTTGAGATGCTTTAACTCTCCAAAATTCTTGGAATGACTTATAATTTGCGACGGAGGGAGTACTACCAAACTACCAACTCGCTTGAATTTCGAGTTGAGTAAAGCAACCTTAACATTAGTTAAAACTTGGTCTAGGAATTTTTTTTATTAGGTGATCGTCATCAAGATGGGATTGATGTGCACAAATGGCAAGAGCTACATGCCTAGAACAGTGGAACTTTGCAGGGGCATATGTACATACAGGTGGTAGACGTACGACTAAAATCTGACTGCACATCTTCACAAATAGACGAACGCACGCAAGTGACGGGCCAGACCTGTTAGACGCCTGCGTGAGATGTGTTGGCACACAGCCCAGTGTCCACGCCGTGTCGCGTGTGTACAAATAGCACGCGAATTCAAAACGACTGCAGTGGCGGACGGTAATATAACTGTTCTGAAATTCAATGTCAGCAAGAGCGTCCTCGAGCGGGCCTGCAGGACGACTGCAGTGGAGGATACGAAGGCAAGGAGGCTCCGATCCTACTGGGATCAGGTCACAGACAACAGCATCCTTGAAAATTATGAGGTCATGCACGTAGAAAACGCCTCACCAGGGTCAAAAACAAAGACGTTTCTTGATTTAATTCAACAATCCAATCTTTAGATGGTTCTTTGGTCTCTCCGCCAAAGAAAAAGTTTTACCATCTGTTTAAATGAAACATATCCACAGAGCATTCCTCAAACAAAACTCACGTAGCAGCATACACGCTGGGGCTCCAAACAACGTATGTAATGTTTGGCACAACTTAAAGAAAAAACAAGACTAAAAAACACCAGCAGTATATATCACGACCTTATTCAGATACATACGCAAACAAAACACTGGTTATTCAGACACATGCGCCACTTGATCAGGAGACACCACAACGCATCTTCTCCTTCCTCGATAAGCAGAGCACCAAATTCTTCAACTCCTTGCATCAGCTTGACACGAGACACGCGTCCGTACTATCCAGCCCAGCGTAATAAGGCACTCCCAACCCAGACTCTACCCATAAAGCCATTTGGATACAAGCCGATGGTTGCTTTCTATCAGCTGTTTGCTTAGTACGCCATACTTGAGGTTTATCGGATGCCTGAGCCTGTTCCATCTCTTTATTCCTTAGGCATTGCATCCTTCTCTTCTGGCTTCTTGTCAAACCTTCTGGACATCATTGGCCTTCTTGCCAAACATATCATTTCTCGTTGCCTTCTTCTTCATAATCAGGCCAGTCATGGTCAACAACTCGCTTCCCAAGCCGATTATGAACACTTTTATTTTTTAAGCGCCGATCCATGTTATTATGATGATATGTATCTTGAGCATGGATAGACCGGCGGTTGGTTTGAGATTGCCTAAACTCCCAATATCGATTGCTGCATTCTGGACAGTCATGTCTGGTAGGCAGCTTCAAACCTTCATTCCAGCAATGTCTGAAGAAAGGACAATTCCAATGTGATTCGGTTTGTATCCTTTCATACCTCTCTTTTTCCAGTTGACGCTGGTATTCTTGATTCTCTAACCAACACTGATAATCATTTTCCTTCTGTCGCTACCACTTATTCAACAGGATCCGAGATGTAACTCGTGGCTTTGTCGCCCTATCCCTTGACGTTTCCCTCTGCTTATATCGGCTCTTTTGCTTGTCGTGACATCTTCTAATTTCTCTGTATTCGTCGGCCGATATTTGCATCTTGGGATCGACTGTTCCAGCTTCTTTTGATTTGGTTGATGTTAGGACCTTAGTCTTTCCTTTGAGTAGCCTAGCATCGACCATGTTTTGATTTTCTGGGAAAGGATTATCATCAACTTTCATTTTCCGAGGCGTATCAAATTTGAGCCTTCCTTGCTGAATAGCTCTCTGTATATGCTGCCGAAAAATTCTACATTCATTTGTGGAATGAGAAGTAGCGTTATGGAACTTGTAAAACTTCTTATTCTTCAACTGATCAGGGGGCAACATAACATGATTATCGGGCAACTTGATTTGTCCCTTCTCAAGCAAGAAATCGAAGAGCTTGTCTGATTTTGTGTCATCAAAGTCATAGCTCTCCTCGACTCCTTTTCCCTAAGGATTTGGCACCATTACTGTCTTCTTACCCTAATTCTATTCAGCCGCAACAACTTCTTCTTCTTCACCTTCATAGCCATTATCGACTGAGTATGGATTATAAGCTTCGGCCACTGTGGTACTCTTCTGAAATCGGGTATCTCTGCGCATACTCTAGAATTGGCTATTGAGCGCTGCCACTCATTGAGCCAATTGACCCAAGTTGTCAAATTCTTGCCCCAGCAGCTTTTCTTTCCACATTGACAGCATTCCTTGAACGGCTAAAGCAGCTAGCTGATCATCAGTCAAATTTAATGAGAAACACAAATTTCTGGTTTCTCGGAACCTCTGAAAAAACTCAGTGCCCGATTCGTTAGTCTTTTGCCTTATGGTTGTCAAATCGGTTATCTTCTTTTCTCCAATCCCACTGTAAAAATATGTATGAAACTTCTTCTCTTGGTCAGCCCAATTGGCAATGGAATTGACTGGCAGTGATGAAAACCAAGTGAAGGCTGGCCCTGATAGGGACAAGGAGAAGAAACGAACTCGATGGGCCTCCTCAACTGATGCCTCGCCCAATTGTGTAAGATACCGACTGACATGTTCTGTTGTGCTTGTACTGTCTTGGCCAGTGAACTTAGCAAACTCTGGAAGCCTGTAATTTGCAGGAAGAGCGATCAAATTATACCATTCTGGGTATGGGCGTTTGTATGAAAAGGTTAGCCCTTTTGGCTTCAGACCGAACTGATTCTTCATCATCTCGGTCACCTTTAGCAACAACTCATCAGCATGTGAATTTGGATTCATCTGCACCTGCTGACCCATCTGTGGATTGAAATCCCATGTGTCTTGATACCCTGGTTTCGGAATCATGTGCAGGGTGTTATAATCTATGCCATAATGATACCCTTGTGGAATCTCTATCTGCTGGGTCCATTGCTGGTTTGCTGCTTGAAGTCTTTGATTGTAGATATGAGGATCTATATCTCTACGGATCCTTTGAATTGATGGTGCTATTTTTTGATACGACGACGGTATGTGGCCTGATGTGTCAAAATTAATCACCTGGTTCTAACCTTGCCCCGCCGGCTGTTGCACATGCTGTATTGACGGTCCAGGATTATAGTGCGTGTGATTCGCAGTAGTACCTTGAGCTTGTTCAGATGAACCCTAAACTGCATGGGCATCATTTTTACCAGCAGGTGCTGCTTCTTGATGGCTGGTACCGACTTGATATTTCCCTTGGGTCGACGGATGTGGAATGTTGTAATAAGCCGGCCCAACTTGACCAACTGGAAACCCATGAATCGCCACTTGTATGATGTTGTGGAATGTGTCCAAGAAAGCTTCGTTACGGCTTGATATGGCATCACAAACAGATTTGTCTACAACTTCCGTAAAGAAACGCATGTCTTCAACTTCAACTGTATCTGTCTGTCCGTGTAATAGAACTCTTGGTAGTGGAAATTTCTGAACAATTGTGTTGTCACGTGTTTTGGTGTAGGACAACAGACATTTGTCCTAAAATTCTTCTATAGCTTTGCCGATGACATCTTTTAACTGATTTACCGATTCTTCATAATGTACCATAAGGATGTCGTTGTTGTTGTGAACCGCCATCAGACGATTGTGGGTTCGAGTCCCACCAGGCGTGCCAGAAACGTGTGTCGACACAGAAATTTCGTCCCATGCCGAGGGCACACGAGCAAGCCGGAAGGGTCCGCTCGTTGGAGCTGGAGATCCGGCTAGCTTCAGCGTAGGGATGATCGATCCTGCGCACTACTCCCGAGATGTGCCAGTCAATTTGACCCTGCAATTGACAAGGAGAAAAATTTTATCAGTAATTTAGGGAGGAATGTGCCGGTGTTGCCAAACAGTCCCGAATGTGCGGCTCCGAGAGCCGATATGAAAGGAGATCGACTAAATAGTCGATTCCAGCATATTCATAAGAATAAATTTGTTAAAGCTCATGGGGTTGTGTAAAAAGAATCAGTTATCGTTTAGAATGAATATCATTATTTGGACAAATATCGGTCAATGGCAAAAAGATGTCAACAATGATTAAACTATGCTAAGCCAATGATTGTGAGTAACCGAACCCCTTTTATAAAAGTAACAACTCATCATCATTCGACCATTTAATAAAGATAAATCTAATGAACAAATTAGATCTCATCTATCGCTATAACCAGTGGGGCATGAGGCAGAATCATGCAGGCCGTAGAAACAACAATAGACTCGACGACTCTAACTTATCACTAATATCAGTGGGGCATGAGTTAGAATCATGCAGGTCATAATACAATAATAAGATCATGGGGCTAACACATCTTTCAACCTATCCCTATTTCAACAATCTTGTGATATGAACTGTTCGTGAAAGCGCTCGATATCAGCTAAAACAGCCGATTCAGGCATAGCGCACAGTTAAAGTCATGCCATCTCAGGAACAGATCTACCAAATAACGATCTCCACTCCACGGTGCTAACAGTAGGGTGTGAGGCAGAATCACACAGGCCGTGATAACGGGACATGAAACAGTTTTCGCTAGCCAATAGATCTACTCAAGAGCAGATATGCCTTAACCGCATGCTATGCACGATCAAGATTGATATTAAACGGCCGATAAAACATAACTCATCGCTTAAGATGCAGATGTACATACAGGTGGTAGACGTACGCCTAAAATCTGACTGCACATCTTCACAAATGAAATGAACTAACCTCCTTGATGCATTATGAATTCCCTTGCAAAGAAATCTGAGTTCGATTCGCGGCAGATCAGCACACACGCAGCTGCAACAGGGAGCTTGGCATCATCACGCGTCGCCCAGAACTGACTACAATGACAAACAGTAGCAATTGCAACACCTCTCTACAGTTTGCCTGACGTCAGCAGAGTTGGTAGTGTGGAAAACAGAGTAGTGCTTTGCACTCACTGAACAGGAGAGTCGATAGGAGCAAAAGCAGAGCAAGGCAAGCGCCTACTACCATGACACTCTTCGGACGCATGGAAAAGACAAAGAAACATATGTTCCATTTGGTTGAAGCACATGTTGTCATTTGTCATGGCGTTGACCGTTAGGTGAAGCCCAAGAAGACTGAAACGCAACGTTAGCAAGTGTGAGGCCAAGCTCGTTAGGACGCCTACGCGAGATGTGTTGGCACACAGCCCAGTGTCCACGCCTGCGTGACAAATAGCACACGAATTCAATGTCAGCAAGAGCCTCCTAGAGCGGGCCTGCAGGATGACTACAGTGGAGGATACGAAGGCAAGGAGGCTCCGATCCTACTGTGATCAGTCACGAGATAACAGCATCCTTGAAAATTATGAGGTCATGCACGAGAAAACGCCTTACGTGGTCAAAACAAAGGCGTTTTGTTAGGATCGTAGGATTGGTACCTCTGTGTGTAACCCGTAGATCCGCCCTGGACAATAGCGTCGTGACCTCGCGGACACCGGTGTCGAGGCAGCTCCGGCTCGGTGGCGAGGTGCGATGGTGGTGGTCAGAGGGGCTTGGTGTAGACCTGCAGAGGCGATGGTGTCGTCGGTGGGCTCATCCCATCCTTGGTAGCACTCTTTAGGATCGGATTAGGGTTTCTCTGTAGGTGGGTGGCGGCTCCCTTGAACCTCGTAGTCCGAGCCGTCACCCCCACCTTCCTTTTATGTGTGCTGTGCGACAGGGGCCCACCAACCGGATTAGGGTTGGGCTCCCCCGATCAGGGAGCAGAGATAAGGGCCCAATAGGCCGTATTGGTGGAGATCAACTAACATTCTCCTCCTTGATCTCATTCCATCTTTCACTTTCATATCATTTACTTTTGTTCATTCCATTACAGATTAGCTCATAGAGCATGTCTCATAAATCACGGTCCATTGCCGATAGACTTAATGCCTACAACTCACTACTACATCTCGAAATAGATACTTATCTTTGGGCCTTCTTTTGTCTAGGAATATTTTAGGCTTTCCCTTAAACCCAAGCTAGCTACATGTTCTCTGAACACCATGTCCTTTGAACATGTTGGGTGGTAAACCTTTTGTAAGCGGATCCACGAGCATCCTTTCTGTTCTTATATGCTCAAGACTTATGACTTGATCCCGGACTTTATCTTTCACAACATAATACTCTATGTCAATGTGTTTAGCAGCACCACTTGACTTATGTTGTGAGCATCCTGTACTGCCAGATTATAATCGCAATATTAGTGGTCTATAGATGTCGTCAATCACCTTCAAACCGGGTATGAACTTCGTTAGTTAGTTCACCTGCCTGTTGCCTCATAACACGCTACAAAATGTCATACATTGTGGACGATGTAGTGACAGTTTACTTTGAGCTTTTCCATGAAATAGCTCCCATTTGCGAGATGATAGAAAATCCATGTCTGGATATGCATTCACTCTCGCATAATCAGAATCTGAATATCCCACCATGTGGAGTGAATCAGATCTTCTATATGTCATCATAAGGCCTTTCGTTCCTTGCAAATAATGCAAGACTTTCTTTACTAATTTCAATGTTCTATTCTAGAATTGCTCTGGAATCTGCCAAGTAAAACCCGGTAACAAATACCAAGTCAGGGCGCGTACATACTTGAGCATGTCGTAAGCTTTCGACAACTGAAGCATATGGAACCACTTTCACTTTATCGATTGAGCTCATATTGGTTCCTGGGGCATTGAAAATCCCCATATCTGTCGCCCTTGACTATAGGAGCAGGTGAGGGACTACATTTGTGCATACTGAATTTCTTTAAGATCTTTTCCATGTATGCCTTTTGTGACAGTCCTTATACCCTTTTTCTTCTATCTCGGTGAATCTCGATCCCTAGAACGAACGAGGCTTCGCCAAGATCTTTCATATCAAATTTCTTTGTCTCCAGTGGTAGACTGACATCACTACTAGCAAGTAAGATATCATCTACATACAGGACAAGAAAGATAAACTTCCCATTCTTAAACTTTGTATTGACACAATTGTCCTCTACATTCTCTTTACTTTGTATAGACACAATTGTCCTCTATATTCTCTTTAAAACCCAAAATTCTTTATTGTCTGATCAAACTTCAAGTATCACTGTCTTGAAGCTTGTTTTAATCCATAAATGGATTTCTTTAGGTGGCATTCCATTCGTTCTTTTCCTTCCATGACAAAACCTTTCAGTTGTGCCATGTAAACATTTTCCTCCAAGTCTCCGTTGAGAAATGCCGTCTTTACATCCATCTGATGTAATTCTCAATCGTAATGTGCCACTAATGCCATTATGATTCTGAAGGAAACTTTACATGAGACTGGAGAAAAGGTCTCATTATAATCAATCCCTTCTCTTTGCATATAGCCTTTTGCCACAAGTCGCACTTTATATTTCTCTATATTCCCTTGAGAGTCAAGTTTTGTTTTGTAGACCCATTTACAGCCTACTGTAAATCCCAATCTTTATTGGCAATCATCGATTTTATTTCATCTTCCATGGCCTCAAGCCACTTTGATGAATGATTACTTTTCATGGCTTATTCAAATGAGGTGGTATCATCCTCCATTTAAAATTCTTTAGTGTTGTATACTTCATAATCAGCAGAAATAGCTGATTTACTAACTCTTTGAGACCTTCTAGGGGCCTCCACATTTGGCACATCTTCTGTTTGAGGCTGTTGTTGCTCCCCCTCATGTGTGCCAATAGGTTCTATAGGATCCTGAAGAACAGGTTTCTCATCGTCATTCATTGTTGCCACATGTGGGATAACAACAGGTGCTGGCACCACAATATCTAGCACTATCGGCAAAGACACACAGAGTAGTGAGAAAATGGATCATAAATCATTGGAGTGGGCATATACACCCGCTTCACTTCAAGGTCAATTTCTCGAGCTACCATGCTCCCCCTCATCAATTCATCCTCTAGGAAGACAACGTGTCCCGTTTCCACAAACTTTGTATGTCTCTCTGGACAGTAGAAACGAAAACCTTTTGACTTTTTTATGTAGCCAATGAAATAGCAACTAACTATTTTTGGAATCTAACTTCCCAATGTTTGGGTTAAATACTTTAGCCTCAGCAGGGCTCCCCCACACACACGCAAGTGGTTTAGTGAGGGTACTCTTTCTGTCCACAACTCATACGACGTTTTGGGCACCGACTTACTTGATACTCTTTTGAGAATATGAATGGGGTTTTTAACACCTCCATCCACATGCTCAACTGTAAGGTGGAGTAATTTATCATACTACCCACCGTATCCATCAGGGTGCGATTGATTCTTTTAGCTACTCTATTCTGCTAAGGTTCACCCAGTGTAGAATACTGGGCTACTATGCCATTCTTTTAGGGTATGCCGACCGTAGTACTCCCCCACGGTCAGACCTGACTATCTTAATCTTTAATATCTTAAATTTATCCAATACATCTTTTCTTTCTTTGATTGGATAAATATAGCCGTAATGGGAGTAATCATCTGTGAAATGAGCGAATCATAACCATCCATACTATTTACTGAAAAGTTGACCATAGATATACGTGTGAAAAATCTGTAAAATTCCTGCGCTTCGTTTGTCATCTTTCTTAATCTTCTTTACATACTTTCCTTTTATGCATTCCTGCATTGTTCTTAATCTCGAGAGCTCTAATAGAGGAAGAATAGCATTCTTAACTTGTCTTTCTATTCTCCCCTCGAAATATGGCACGAACGATAGTGCCATAATTTCGACAACGCGTCGTGAGCTCTCTTATACCATCATTTCAGATTAACTTTTTGTCACCAAATTTGCTTTTATCATTTGGGTGGCATATGTCTTTGAAGAGCAAATTGAACCGACTCTTTATTCTATTGAGGTACTCGATGGACCGTGTGTCACACTTTGGGATTAAGCCCACAATTGCAGGTTCAATCATGTTCTTTATATCACACCAAATGTTTCTTGTTGGCAAGTGACCCACTTCCTATGCTCAAAACTCAAAAGTCATAGGACATCTTTTGGGATTCAAAATCCCTTTCTTTAGTTGCCCAAGTGGCATCATTCTCATTTATCTCCCTCACCGGTGCCACAAACTCAGTGGAACACGGTGAGGTGACTACCCAGTCCACCTTAGACAAGATGAAAACCAGGTCAAAACTTTTCTTAACATAAAAATAACACCATTTGCATGTCTTGATTCCAACGTTGGTCAAAATCAAAACATACAATTATTCTTATACACTAATTCTACATCACCGTTGGACAGAAATAGAATAAATGCATAAATCTTTAACTTTCACAACTGTTCTTACACACTAATTCTACATCACCGTTGGGCAGAAATAGAATTAATGCATAAATCATTAACTTTTACAACTGTTCTCATACACTAATTCTACATCACCGTTGGGCAGAAGTAGAATTAATGCATAAATCATTAAAATTATCAACTTTTCTTATACACGAATTCTACATCACCGTTGGGCAGAAGTAAAATTAATGCATAAATCATTAAAATTATGATACTGTTATTAACAACGTTGTTCAGAAAATAACAACATCATAATCATGTCAAAACTCTTTTTCTCCAATTAAATACCACATTGGTTCAAATAACTAGAGAATAAACATTTTCTTTAGCAGCGGAAAAAAATCTCTTTTTCTCCAATTAAATACCACATTGGTTCAAAATAACTGGAGTATAAACAACTTTTCTTTGGCTGTGGAAAAACTCTCTTTTCCTTGAATTTACCCATAGGGAAAATTGCTTTTTCTATTTTCTTTAATCCATTAATCAATTTCCTAGAAATAAACATTTACTAGAAAAACTTTCCTTTTCTCCAGTTAAATATCACGTCGGTTCAAAATCACTGGAGAATATACTTTTTCCTTAGCAGTGAAAAAAATATTCTCAATTTCTTGAATTTTCCCACAGGGAAAAATTGTTTTTTTCCTATTTTTCTTTTTGAGCTATTTTTCATTTTCCAGAAATAGATATTTGCTGGAAATAGAAAAAAAGAAAACTCATTCTTTTATGTACTGTTCTTTCGGCCCAAAACGGCAAGGGGGCCCACGGCCCACGCCCACGTGGGTGCTTCCCGCGCTCTCCCCCGCGCCCAGGCCGCAACCTGGGCCTGGGCCAGGAATTCGGCCTGGCACGCGCACCCGCCTGGGCTGAAAGTCGGCCCGGTGAATCTGCGCCGTCCGTCTGCATCCTACGGCCGAGCGGCGAGATCGGGCGGTATAACAACCGTCGCCGCGGCTGTGAGTCCCGAAACCCTAGCTCATTTCGCCGTTTGCTTTCTCTCTCTTCTTCGTCGCTCTCTCTTCTCTCTACCTCACACAGAAGCGAGGCGAGCGCAACCGAGCGAGCAGCGAGCGGGTGGACATCCATGGCGCCGCCGGCGGCCCCCTCGCCGGCGTACGCGCTCCAAAGCGCTTGAGCGCGCCGCCGTCGAGCGGCCTGGCCGCGGCCCCCTTTTGGCCTCGCTCTTCTTCTCCCGCGCCGACGAAGGGCCGGCTCGGCTCTTCTTCTCCCGCCACACGGCGAGGTAGATCCGTCCCCCTTTTTTCCCCTTCTTTCTCGTCCCCTTTTCTCTTCTGGGATTAACCCGTGGTGGGGTTGGGGTCAAAATTAGGGTTAGGGTTCGGGATGGGGTTTCACTGTTCATCTTCTTACGCCGGCGAGGCGGCAGCCCTTCCCTTCTTCCCCTTTTTCTTTCTCCGATTTGGACTGATATCTATTTTCCGAACCGAAGGTGGGGATTAGGGTTAGGGTTAGGGTTCGTGTGCCGACCCCTGTTCTTTTCTTTCCTTCCTTTCTTTCTTTGATCCGAACACGGATCTCTTCTGTTCTTGCCGTGCGCCGGTGTAGAACAGCGGTGCTATCATCTTTTCCCCCCGCGCGGTGGCGGTGGTTTTCCTTTCTTCTTTTACCCGGTTAGGGTTAGGGATACAGAGGCAACCTTGGCCCTGATGCCATTGTTAGGATCGTAGGATTGGTACCTCTGTGTGTAACCCGTAGATCCGCCCTGGATAATAGCGTCGTGACCTCACGGACACCGGTGTCGAGGCAGCTCCGGCTCGGTGGCGAGGTACAGTGGTGGTCCAGAGGGGCCGGTGTAGACCCTACAGAGGCGACGGTGTCGTCGGTGGGCTCATCCCATCACTGGTAGCACTCTTTAGGATCGGATTAGGGTTTCTCTGTAGGTGGGTGGCGGCTCCCTTGAACCTCGTAGTCCGAGCCCTCACCCCCACCTTCCTTTTATGTGTGCTGTGCGACAGGGGCCCACCAACCGGATTAGGGTTGGGCTCCCCCGATCAGGGAGCAGAGATAAGGGCCCAATAGGCCGTATTGGTGGAGATCAACTAACATTCTCCTCCTTGATCTCATTCCATCTTTCACTTTCATATCATTTACTTTTGTTCATTCCATTACAGATTAGCTCATAGAGCATGTCTCATCGTCACGGTCCATTGCCGATAGACTTAACAGCTACAACTCACTACTCTGTTCTGAAATAGATACTTATCTTTGGGCCTTCTTTTGTCCAGGAATATTTTAGGCTTTCCCTTAAACCCAAGCTAGCTACATGTTCTCTGAACACCATGTCCTTTGAACATGTTGGGTGGTAAGCCTTTTGTAAGCGGATCCACGAGCATCCTTTCTGTTCTTATATGCTCAAGACTTATGACTTGATCCCGGACTTTATCTTTCACAACATAATACTCTATGTCAATGTGTTTGGCAGCACCACTTGACTTATGTTGTGAGCATCCTGTACTGCCAGATTATAATCGCAATATTAGTGGTCTATAGATGTCGTCAATCACCTTCAAACCGGGTATGAACTTCGTTAGTTAGTTCACCTGCCCGTTGCCTCATAACACGCTACAAAATGTCATACATTATGGACGATGTAGTGATAGTTTACTTTGAGCTTTTCCATGAAATAGCTCCCATTTGTGAGATGATAAAAAATCCACGTTTGGATATGCATTCACTCTCGCATAATCAGAATCTGAATATCCCACCATGTGGAGTGAATCAGATCTTCTATATGTCATCATAAGGCCTTTCGTTACTTGCAAATAATGCAAGACTTTCTTTACTAATTTCAATGTTCTATTCCAGAATTGCTCTGGAATCTGCCAAGTAAAACCCGGTAACAAATGCCAAGTCAGGGCGCGTACATACTTGAGCATGTCGTAAGCTTTCGACAACTGAAGCATATGGAACCACTTTCACTTTATCGATTGAGCTCATATTGGTTCCTGGGGCATTGAAAATCCCCATATCTGTCGCCCTTGACTATAGGAGCAGGTGAGGGACTACATTTGTGCATACTGAATTTCTTTAAGATCTTTTCCATGTATGCCTTTTGTGACAGTCCTTATACCCTTTTTCTTCTATCTCGGTGAATCTCGATCCCTAGAACGAACGAGGCTTCGCCAAGATCTTTCATATCAAATTTCTTTGTCTCCAAGTGGTAGCTGACATCACTACTAGCAAGTAAGATATCATCTACATACAGGACAAGAAAGATAAACTTCCCATTCTTAAACTTTGTATTGACACAATTGTCCTCTACATTCTCTTTACTTTGTATAGACACAATTGTCCTCTACATTCTCTTTAAAACCCAAAATTCTTTATTGTCTGATCAAACTTCAAGTATCACTGTCTTGAAGCTTGTTTTAATCCATAAATGGATTTCTTTAGGCGGCATTCCATTCGTTCTTTTCCTTCCATGACAAAACCTTTCAGTTGTGCCATGTAAACATTTTCCTCCAAGTCTCCGTTGAGAAATGCCGTCTTTACATCCATCTGATGTAATTCTCAATCGTAATGTGCCACTAATGCCATTATGATTCTGAAGGAAACTTTACATGAGACTGGAGAAAAGGTCTCATTATAATCAATCCCTTCTCTTTGCATATAGCCTTTTGCCACAAGTCGCACTTTATATTTCTCTATATTCCCTTGAGAGTCAAGTTTTGTTTTGTAGACCCATTTACAACCAACTATAAATCCCAATCTTTATTGGCAATCATCGATTTTATTTCATCTTCCATGGCCTCAAGCCACTTTGATGAATGATTACTTTTCATGGCTTATTCAAATGAGGTGGTATCATCCTCCATTTAAAATTCTTTAGTGTTGTATACTTCATAATCAGCAGAAATAGCTGATTTACTAACTCTTTGAGACCTTCTAGGGGCCTCCACATTTGGCACATCTTCTGTTTGAGGCTGTTGTTGCTCCCCCTCATGTGTGCCAATAGGTTCTATAGGATCCTGAAGAACAGGTTTCTCATCGTCATTCATTGTTGCCACATGTGGGATAACAACAGGTGCTGGCACCACAGTATCTAGCACTGTCGGTGCGGCACAGCAGGTAGTGAGAAAAATGGCTCATAAATCATTGGAGTGGGCATATACACCCGCTTCACTTCAAGGTCAATTTCTCGAGCTACCATGCTCCCCCTCATCAATTCATCCTCTAGGAAGACAATGTGTCCCGTTTCCACAAACTTTGTATGTCTCTCTGGACAGTAGAAACGAAAACCTTTTGACTTTTTTATGTAGCCAATGAAATGGCAACTAACTATTTTTGGAATCTAACTTCCCAATGTTTGGGTTAAATACTTTAGCCTCAGCAGGGCTCCCCCACACACACGCAAGTGGTTTAGTGAGGGTACTCTTTCTGTCCACAACTCATACGACGTTTTGGGCACCGACTTACTTGATACTCTTTTGAGATTATGAATGGGGTTTTTAACACCTCCATCCACATGCTCAACTGTAAGGTGGAGTAATTTATCATACTACCCACCGTATCCATCAGGGTGCGATTGATTCTTTTAGCTACTCTATTCTGCTAAGGTTCACCCAGTGTAGAATACTAGGCTACTATGCCATTCTTTTAGGGTATGCCAACCGTAGTACTCCCCCATGGTCAGACCTGACTATCTTAATCTTTAATATCTTAAATTTATCCAATACATCTTTTCTTTCTTTGATTGGATAAATATAGCCGTAATGGGAGTAATCATCTATGAAATGAACGAATCATAACCATCCATACTATTTACAGAAAAGTTGACCATAGATGTCTGTGTGAAAAATCTGTAAAATTCCTGCGCTTCGTTTGTCATCTTTCTTAATCTTCTTTACATACTTTCCTTTTATGCATTCCCTGCATTGTTCTTAATCTGAGAGCTCTAATAGAGGAAGAATATCATTCTTAACTTGTCTTTCTATTCTCTCCCTCGAAATATGGCCTGAACGATAGTCATAATTTCGACAACGCGTCGTGAGCTCTCTTATACCATCATTTCCAGATTAACTTTTTGTCACCAGCTGCTTTTATCAGCTGGGTGGCATATGTCTTTGAAGAGCCAGTGAACTGACTCTTTATTCTATTGAGGTACTCAGTGACCGTGTCACACACTGGGATTAAGCCCATAATTGCAGGTTCAATCATGTTCTTTATCACAGCCAAATGTTTCTTGTTGACAGTGACCCACTTCCTATGCTCAAAACTCAAAAGTCATAGGACATCTTTTGGGATTCAAAATCCCTTTCTTTAGTTGCCCAAGTGGCATCATTCTCATTTGTCTCCCTCACCGGTGCCACAAACTCAGTGGAACACGGTGAGGTGACTACCCAGTCCACCTTAGACAAGATGAAAACCAGGTCAAAACTTTTCTTAACATAAAAATAACACCATTTGCATGTCTTGATTCCAACGTTGGTCAAAATCAAAACATACAATTATTCTTATACACTAATTCTACATCACCGTTGGACAGAAATAGAATAAATGCATAAATCTTTAACTTTCACAACTGTTCTTACACACTAATTCTACATCACCGTTGGGCAGAAATAGAATTAATGCATAAATCATTAACTTTTACAACTGTTCTCATACACTAATTCTACATCACCGTTGGGCAGAAGTAGAATTAATGCATAAATCATTAAAATTATCAACTTTTCTTATACACTAATTCTACATCACCGTTGGGCAGAAGTAAAATTAATGCATAAATCATTAAAATTATGATACTGTTATTAACAACGTTGTTCAGAAAATAACAACATCATAATCATGTCAAAACTCTTTTTCTCCAATTAAATACCACATTGGTTCAAATAACTAGAGAATAAACATTTTCTTTAGCAAAGCGGAAAAAATCTCTTTTCTCCAATTAAATACCACATTGGTTCAAAATAAGCTGGAGTATAAACAACTTTTCTTTTGGTCGTGGAAAACTCTCTTTCCTTGAATTTACCCACAGGGAAAATTGCTTTTTCTATTTTCTTTAATCCATTAATCAATTTCCTAGAAATAAACATTTACTAGAAAAACTTTCCTTTTCTCCAGTTAAATATCACGTCGGTTCAAAATCACTGGAGAATATACTTTTTCCTTAGCAGTGAAAAAATATTCTCAATTTCTTGAATTTTCCCACAGGGAAAAATTGTTTTTTTCCTATTTTTCTTTTTGAGCTATTTTTCATTTTCCAGAAATAGATATTTGCTGGAAATAGAAAAAAAAACTCATTCTTTTATGTCTTTGTTCTTTCGCCCAAAAAGCGGCAAGGGGCCCCGCCCACGCCCACGCAGTGCTTCCCGCGCTCCCCGCGCCAAAGCCGCAACTGGGCTGGGCAGAATTGCCCGCACGCGCACCGCTGGGCTGAAAGTCGGCCCGGTGAATCTGCGCCGTCCGTCTGCATCCTACGGCCGAGCGGCGAGATCGGGCGGTATAACAACCGTCGCCGCGGCTGTGAGTCCCGAAACCCTAGCTCATTTCGCCGTTTGCTTTCTCTCTCTTCTTCATCGCTCTCTCTTCTCTCTACCTCACAAGCGAGGCGCGAAGCGTGGCGAAGCGAAGCAAAGCGGCGTGGCGGACATCCATGGCGCGCCCGGCGCCCCTCGCCAGCCGTCTGGCGCTCCAAAGCGCTTGAGCGCGCCGCCGTCGAGCGGCCTGGCCGCGGCCCCCTTTTGGCCTCGCTCTTCTTCTCCCGCGCCGGCGAAGGGCCGGCTCGGCTATTCTTCTCCCGCCACACGGCGAGGTAGATCCGTCCCCCTTTTTTCCCCTTCTTTCTCGTCCCCTTTTCTCTTCTGGGATTAACCCGTGGTGGGGTTGGGGTCAAAATTAGGGTTAGGGTTCGGGATGGGGTTTCACTGTTCATCTTCTTACGCCGGCGAGGCGGCAGCCCTTCCCTTCATCCCCTTTTTCTTTCTCCGATTTGGACTGATATCTATTTTCCGAACCGAAGGTGGGGATTAGGGTTAGGGTTAGGGTTCGTGTGCCGACCCCTGTTCTTTTCTTTCCTTCCTTTCTTTCTTTGATCCGAACACGGATCTCTTCTGTTCTTGCCGTGCGCCGGTGTAGAACAGCGGTGCTATCATCTTTTCCCCCCGCGCGGTGGCGGTGGTTTTTCTTTCTTCTTTTACCCGGTTAGGGTTAGGGATACAGAGGCAACCTTGGCCCTGATGCCATTGTTAGGATCGTAGGATTGGTACCTCTGTGTGTAACCCGTAGATCCGCCCTGGATAATAGCGTCGTGACCTCACGGACACCGGTGTCGAGGCAGCTCCGGCTCGGTGGCGAGGTACAGTGGTGGTCCAAAGGGGCCGGTGTAGACCCTACAGAGGCGACGGTGTCGTCGGTGGGCTCATCCCATCACTGGTAGCACTCTTTAGGATCGGATTAGGGTTTCTCTGTAGGTGGGTGGCGGCTCCCTTGAACCTCGTAGTCCGAGCCCTCACCCCCACCTTCCTTTTATGTGTGCTGTGCGACAGGGGCCCACCAACCGGATTAGGGTTGGGCTCCCCCGATCAGGGAGCAGAGATAAGGGCCCAATAGGCCGTATTGGTGGAGATCAACTAACATTCTCCTCCTTGATCTCATTCCATCTTTCACTTTCATATCATTTACTTTTGTTCATTCCATTACAGATTAGCTCATAGAGCATGTCTCATCGTCACGGTCCATTGCCGATAGACTTAACAGCTACAACTCACTACTCTGTTCTGAAATAGATACTTATCTTTGGGCCTTCTTTTGTCCAGGAATATTTTAGGCTTTCCCTTAAACCCAAGCTAGCTACATGTTCTCTGAACACCATGTCCTTTGAACATGTTGGGTGGTAAGCCTTTTGTAAGCGGATCCACGAGCATCCTTTCTGTTCTTATATGCTCAAGACTTATGACTTGATCCCGGACTTTATCTTTCACAACATAATACTCTATGTCAATGTGTTTGGCAGCACCACTTGACTTATGTTGTGAGCATCCTGTACTGCCAGATTATAATCGCAATATTAGTGGTCTATAGATGTCGTCAATCACCTTCAAACCGGGTATGAACTTCGTTAGTTAGTTCACCTGCCCGTTGCCTCATAACACGCTACAAAATGTCATACATTGTGGACGATGTAGTGACAGTTTACTTTGAGCTTTTCCATGAAATAGCTCCCATTTGCGAGATGATAGAAAATCCACGTCTGGATATGCATTCACTCTCGCATAATCAGAATCTGAATATGCCACCATGTGGAGTGAATCAGATCTTCTATATGTCATCATAAGGCCTTTCGTTCCTTGCAAATAATGCAAGACTTTCTTTACTAATTTCAATGTTCTATTCCAGAATTGCTCTGGAATCTGCCAAGTAAAACCCGGTAACAAATGCCAAGTCAGGGCGCGTACATACTTGAGCATGTCGTAAGCTTTCGACAACTGAAGCATATGGAACCACTTTCACTTTATCGATTGAGCTCATATTGGTTCCTGGGGCATTGAAAATCCCCATATCTATCGCCCTTGACTATATGAGCAGGTGAGGGACTACATTTGTGCATACTGAATTTCTTTAAGATCTTTTCCATGTATGCCTTTTGTGACAGTCCTTATACCCTTTTTCTTCTATCTCGGTGAATCTCGATCCCTAGAACGAACGAGGCTTCGCCAAGATCTTTCATATCAAATTTCTTTGTCTCCAGTGGTAGACTGACATCACTACTAGCAAGTAAGATATCATCTACATACAGGACAAGAAAGATAAACTTCCCATTCTTAAACTTTGTATTGACACAATTGTCCTCTACATTCTCTTTACTTTGTATAGACACAATTGTCCTCTACATTCTCTTTAAAACCCAAAATTCTTTATTGTCTGATCAAACTTCAAGTATCACTGTCTTGAAGCTTGTTTTAATCCATAAATGGATTTCTTTAGGCGGCATTCCATTCGTTCTTTTCCTTCCATGACAAAACCTTTCAGTTGTGCCATGTAAACATTTTCCTCCAAGTCTCCGTTGAGAAATGCCGTCTTTACATCCATCTGATGTAATTCTCAATCGTAATGTGCCACTAATGCCATTATGATTCTGAAGGAAACTTTACATGAGACTGGAGAAAAGGTCTCATTATAATCAATCCCTTCTCTTTGCATATAGCCTTTTGCCACAAGTCGCACTTTATATTTCTCTATATTCCCTTGAGAGTCAAGTTTTGTTTTGTAGACCCATTTACAGCCTACTGTAAATCCCAATCTTTATTGGCAATCATCGATTTTATTTCATCTTCCATGGCCTCAAGCCACTTTGATGAATGATTACTTTTCATGGCTTATTCAAATGAGGTGGTATCATCCTCCATTTAAAATTCTTTAGTGCTGTATACTTCATAATCAGCAAAAATAGCTGATTTACTAACTCTTTGAGACCTTCTAGGGGCCTCCACATTTGGCACATCTTCTGTTTGAGGCTGTTGTTGCTCCCCCTCATGTATGCCAATAGGTTCTATAGGATCCTGAAGAACAGGTTTCTCATCATCATTCATTGTTGCCACATGTGGGATAACAACAGGTGCTGGCACCACAGTATCTAGCACTGTCGGTGCGGCACAGCAGGTAGTGAGAAAAATGGCTCATAAATCATTGGAGTGGGCATATACACCCGCTTCACTTCAAGGTCAATTTCTCGAGCTACCATGCTCCCCCTCATCAATTCATCCTCTAGTAAGACAACGTGTCCCGTTTCCACAAACTTTGTATGTCTCTCTGGACAGTAGAAACGAAAACCTTTTGACTTTTTTATGTAGCCAATGAAATGGCAACTAACTATTTTTGGAATCTAACTTCCCAATGTTTGGGTTAAATACTTTAGCCTCAGCAGGGCTCCCCCACACACACGCAAGTGGTTTAGTGAGGGTACTCTTTCTGTCCACAACTCATACGACGTTTTGGGCACCGACTTACTTGATACTCTTTTGAGAATATGAATGGGGTTTTTAACACCTCCATCCACATGCTCAACTGTAAGGTGGAGTAGTTTATCATACTACCCACCGTATCCATCAGGGTGCGATTGATTCTTTTAGCTACTCTATTCTGCTAAGGTTCACCCAGTGTAGAATACTGGGCTACTATGCCATTCTTTTAGGGTATGCCGACCGTAGTACTCCCCCACGGTCAGACCTGACTATCTTAATCTTTAATATCTTAAATTTATCCAATACATCTTTTCTTTCTTTGATTGGATAAATATAGCCGTAATGGGAGTAATCATCTGTGAAATGAACGAATCATAACCATCCATACTATTTACAGAAAAGTTGACCATAGATGTCTGTGTGAAAAATCTGTAAAATTCCTGCGCTTCGTTTGTCATCTTTCTTAATCTTCTTTACATACTTTCCTTTTATGCATTCCCTGCATTGTTCTTAATCTGAGAGCTCTAATAGAGGAAGAATAGCATTCTTAACTTGTCTTTCTATTCTCCCCCTCGAAATATGGCCTGAACGATAGTGCCATAATTTCGACAACGCGTCGTGAGCTCTCTTATACCATCATTTCCAGATTAACTTTTTGTCACCAGCTGCTTTTATCAGCTGGGTGGCATATGTCTTTGAAGAGCCAGTGAACTGACTCTTTATTCTATTGAGGTACTCAGTGACCGTGTCACACACTGGGATTAAGCCCACAATTGCAGGTTCAATCATGTTCTTTATCACAGCCAAATGTTTCTTGTTGGCAGTGACCCACTTCCTATGCTCAAAACTCAAAAGTCATAGGACATCTTTTGGGATTCAAAATCCCTTTCTTTAGTTGCCCAAGTGGCATCATTCTCATTTATCTCCCTCACCGGTGCCACAAACTCAGTGGAACACGGTGAGGTGACTACCCAGTCCACCTTAGACAAGATGAAAACCAGGTCAAAACTTTTCTTAACATAAAAATAACACCATTTGCATGTCTTGATTCCAACGTTGGTCAAAATCAAAACATACAATTATTCTTATACACTAATTCTACATCACCGTTGGACAGAAATAGAATAAATGCATAAATCTTTAACTTTCACAACTATTCTTACACACTAATTCTACATCACCGTTGGGCAGAAATAGAATTAATGCATAAATCATTAACTTTTACAACTGTTCTCATACACTAATTCTACATCACCGTTGGGCAGAAGTAGAATTAATGCATAAATCATTAAAATTATCAACTTTTCTTATACACTAATTCTACATCACCGTTGGGCAGAAGTAAAATTAATGCATAAATCATTAAAATTATGATACTGTTATTAACAACGTTGTTCAGAAAATAACAACATCATAATCATGTCAAAACTCTTTTTCTCCAATTAAATACCACATTGGTTCAAATAACTAGAGAATAAACATTTTCTTTAGCAGCGGAAAAAAATCTCTTTTTCTCCAATTAAATACCACATTGGTTCAAAATAACTGGAGTATAAACAACTTTTCTTTGGCTGTGGAAAAACTCTCTTTTCCTTGAATTTACCCACAGGGAAAATTGCTTTTTCTATTTTCTTTAATCCATTAATCAATTTCCTAGAAATAAACATTTACTAGAAAAACTTTCCTTTTCTCCAGTTAAATATCACGTCGGTTCAAAATCACTGGAGAATATACTTTTTCCTTAGCAGTGAAAAAAATATTCTCAATTTCTTGAATTTTCCCACAGGGAAAAATTGTTTTTTTCCTATTTTTCTTTTTGAGCTATTTTTCATTTTCCAGAAATAGATATTTGCTGGAAATAGAAAAAAAGAAAACTCATTCTTTTATGTACTGTTCTTTCGGCCCAAAACGGCAAGGGGCCCACGCCCACGCCACGTGCAGTGCTTCGCGCTCTCCCAGCCTTGAGCCGCAACTTTGGGCTGGGCCAGAATTCGCCCGGCACGCGCACCGCTTTGGCTGAAAGTCGGCCCGGTGAATCAAGGCCGTCGTGCTGCATCCTACGGCGGCCGAGATCGAGGCAGTATAACAACCTGCCGCCATGGGTTGTGAGTCCCGAAACCCTAGCTCATTTCGCCGTTTGCTTTCTCTCTCTTCTTCATCGCTCTCTCTTCTCTCTACCTCACACAGAAGCGAGGCGAAGCGAACCGAAAGCGAAAGCGGAGCGGGTGGACATCCATGCGCGGCCGGCGCTGCCCTCGCCCGGCGTCTGGCGCTCCAAAGCGCTTTGAGCGCGCCATTGCCGTCAGCGGCTGGCCGCGCCCCCTTTGGCCTCGCTCTTCTTCTCCTTGGCCGGCCAAGGGCGCTCGGCTATTCTTCTCCGCCACACGGCGAGGTAGATCCGTCCCTTTTTTTCCCTTCTTTCTCGTCCCCTTTTCTCTTGCAGGATTAACCCGTGGTGGGGTTGGGGTCAAAATTAGGGTTAGGGTTTGGGATGGGGTTTCACTGTTCATCTTCTTACCGGGCGAGGCGGCATTTCTTCCTTCATCCCTTTTTTCTTTCTCCGATTTGGGTGATATCTATTTTCCGAACGAAGGTGGGGATTAGGGTTAGGGTTAGGGTTCGTGTGCCGACCCTGTTCTTTTCTTTCCTTCCTTTCTTTCTTTGATCCGAACACGGATCTCTTCATTCTTGCCGTATGGCGGTGTAGAAAACGGTGTTATATCATCTTTTTCCCCGCAGCGGTGGCGGTGGTTTTCTTTCTTCTTTTTACCCGGTTAGGGTTAGGGATCAGAGGCAACCTTGGCCCCGATGCCATTGTTAGGATCGAGGATTGGTACCTCTGTGTGTAACCCGTAGATCCGCCTGGATAATAGCGTCGTGACCTCACGGACACCGGTGTCGAGGCAGCTCCGGCTCGGTGGCGAGAGTGCAGTGGTGGTCCGAGAGGGGCGGTGTAGACCCTACTGAGGCGACGGTGTCGTCGTCGGTGGGCTCATCCCATCACTTTGGTAGCACTCTTTAGGATCGGATTAGGGTTTCTCTGTAGGTGGGTGGCGGCTCCCTTGAACCTCGTAGTCCAGAGCCCTCACCCCACCTTCCTTTTTATGTGTCTTTGTCTGAGGGCCCACCAACCGGATTAGGGTTGGGCTCCCCGATCGGGGAGCAGAGATAAGGGCCCAATAGGTCGTATTGGTGGAGATCAACTAACATTCTCCTCCTTGATCTCATTCCATCTTTCACTTTCATATCATTTACTTTTGTTCATTCCATTACTGATTAGCTCATAGAGCATGTCTCAAATCACGGTCCATTGCCGATAGACTTAATGACTACAACTCACTACTACTACGAAATAGATACTTATCTTTGGGCCTTCTTTTGTCCGGGAATATTTTAGGCTTTCCCTTAAACCCAAGCTAGCTACATGTTCTCGAACACCATGTCCTTTGAACATGTTGGGTGGTAAGCCTTTTTGTAAAGCGGATCCACGAGCATCCTTTCTGTTCTTATATGCTCAAGACTTATGACTTGATCCCGGACTTTATCTTTCACAACATAATACTCTATGTCAATGTGTTTGGCAGCACCACTTGACTTATGTTGTGAGCATCCTGTACTGCCAGATTATAATCGCAATATTAGTGGTCTATAGATGTCGTCAATCACCTTCAAACCGGGTATGAACTTCGTTAGTTAGTTCACCCGCCCGTTGCCTCATAACACGCTACAAAATGTCATACATTGTGGACGATGTAGTGACAGTTTACTTTGAGCTTTTCCATGAAATAGCTCCCATTTGCGAGATGATAGAAAATCCACGTCTGGATATGCATTCACTCTCGCATAATCAGAATCTGAATATGCCACCATGTGGAGTGAATCAGATCTTCTATATGTCATCATAAGGCCTTTCGTTCCTTGCAAATAATGCAAGACTTTCTTTACTAATTTCAATGTTCTATTCCAGAATTGCTCTGGAATCTGCCAAGTAAAACCCGGTAACAAATGCCAAGTCAGGGCGCGTACATACTTGAGCATGTCGTAAGCTTTCGACAACTGAAGCATATGGAACCACTTTCACTTTATCGATTGAGCTCATATTGGTTCCTGGGGCATTGAAAATCCCCATATCTATCGCCCTTGACTATATGAGCAGGTGAGGGACTACATTTGTGCATACTGAATTTCTTTAAGATCTTTTCCATGTATGCCTTTTGTGACAGTCCTTATACCCTTTTTCTTCTATCTCGGTGAATCTCGATCCCTAGAACGAACGAGGCTTCGCCAAGATCTTTCATATCAAATTTCTTTGTCTCCAGTGGTAGACTGACATCACTACTAGCAAGTAAGATATCATCTACATACAGGACAAGAAAGATAAACTTCCCATTCTTAAACTTTGTATTGACACAATTGTCCTCTACATTCTCTTTACTTTGTATAGACACAATTGTCCTCTACATTCTCTTTAAAACCCAAAATTCTTTATTGTCTGATCAAACTTCAAGTATCACTGTCTTGAAGCTTGTTTTAATCCATAAATGGATTTCTTTAGGCGGCATTCCATTCGTTCTTTTCCTTCCATGACAAAACCTTTCAGTTGTGCCATGTAAACATTTTCCTCCAAGTCTCCGTTGAGAAATGCCGTCTTTACATCCATCTGATGTAATTCTCAATCGTAATGTGCCACTAATGCCATTATGATTCTGAAGGAAACTTTACATGAGACTAGAGAAAAGGTCTCATTATAATCAATCCCTTCTCTTTGCATATAGCCTTTTGCCACAAGTCGCACTTTATATTTCTCTATATTCCCTTGAGAGTCAAGTTTTGTTTTGTAGACCCATTTACGACCCTCATAAATCCCAATCTTTATTGGCAATCATCGATTTTATTTCATCTTCCATGGCCTCAAGCCACTTTGATGAATGATTACTTTTCATGGCTTATTCAAATGAGGTGGTATCATCCTCCATTTAAAATTCTTTAGTGCTGTATACTTCATAATCAGCAAAAATAGCTGATTTACTAACTCTTTGAGACCTTCTAGGGGCCTCCACATTTGGCACATCTTCTGTTTGAGGCTGTTGTTGCTCCCCCTCATGTATGCCAATAGGTTCTATAGGATCCTGAAGAACAGGTTTCTCATCGTCATTCATTGTTGCCACATGTGGGATAACAACAGGTGCTGGCACCACCTGATTCTATCTAGCTGTCTTGTCGGTGCAAGCATGTGAGTAGTGAGAAAAATGGCTCATAAATCATTGGAGTGGGCATATACACCCGCTTCACTTCAAGGTCAATTTCTCGAGCTACCATGCTCCCCCTCATCAATTCATCCTCTAGTAAGACAACGTGTCCCGTTTCCACAAACTTTGTATGTCTCTCTGGACAGTAGAAACGAAAACCTTTTGACTTTTTTATGTAGCCAATGAAATGGCAACTAACTATTTTTGGAATCTAACTTCCCAATGTTTGGGTTAAATACTTTAGCCTCAGCAGGGCTCCCCCACACACACGCAAGTGGTTTAGTGAGGGTACTCTTTCTGTCCACAACTCATACGACGTTTTGGGCACCGACTTACTTGATACTCTTTTGAGAATATGAATGGGGTTTTTAACACCTCCATCCACATGCTCAACTGTAAGGTGGAGTAGTTTATCATACTACCCACCGTATCCATCAGGGTGCGATTGATTCTTTTAGCTACTCTATTCTGCTAAGGTTCACCCAGTGTAGAATACTGGGCTACTATGCCATTCTTTTAGGGTATGCCGACCGTAGTACTCCCCCACGGTCAGACCTGACTATCTTAATCTTTAATATCTTAAATTTATCCAATACATCTTTTCTTTCTTTGATTGGATAAATATAGCCGTAATGGGAGTAATCATCTGTGAAATGAACGAATCATAACCATCCATACTATTTACAGAAAAGTTGACCATAGATGTATGCGTGAAAAATCAGAAATTTCTGCGCTTCGTTTGTCATCTTTCTTAATCTTCTTTACATACTTTCCTTTTATGCATTCCCTGCATTGTTCTTAATCTGAGAGCTCTAATAGAGGAAGAATAGCATTCTTAACTTGTCTTTCTATTCTCCCCCTCGAAATATGGCCTGAACGATAGTGCCATAATTTCGACAACGCGTCGTGAGCTCTCTTATACCATCATTTCCAGATTAACTTTTTGTCACCAGCTGCTTTTATCAGCTGGGTGGCATATGTCTTTGAAGAGCCAGTGAACTGACTCTTTATTCTATTGAGGTACTCAGTGACCGTGTCACACACTGGGATTAAGCCCACAATTGCAGGTTCAATCATGTTCTTTATCACAGCCAAATGTTTCTTGTTGGCAGTGACCCACTTCCTATGCTCAAAACTCAAAAGTCATAGGACATCTTTTGGGATTCAAAATCCCTTTCTTTAGTTGCCCAAGTGGCATCATTCTCATTTATCTCCCTCACCGGTGCCACAAACTCAGTGGAACACGGTGAGGTGACTACCCAGTCCACCTTAGACAAGATGAAAACCAGGTCAAAACTTTTCTTAACATAAAAATAACACCATTTGCATGTCTTGATTCCAACGTTGGTCAAAATCAAAACATACAATTATTCTTATACACTAATTCTACATCACCGTTGGACAGAAATAGAATAAATGCATAAATCTTTAACTTTCACAACTATTCTTACACACTAATTCTACATCACCGTTGGGCAGAAATAGAATTAATGCATAAATCATTAACTTTTACAACTGTTCTCATACACTAATTCTACATCACCGTTGGGCATAAGTAGAATTAATGCATAAATCATTAAAATTATCAACTTTTCTTATACACTAATTCTACATCACCGTTGGGCAGAAGTAAAATTAATGCATAAATCATTAAAATTATGATACTATTATTAACAACGTTGTTCAGAAAATAACAACATCATAATCATGTCAAAACTCTTTTTCTCCAATTAAATACCACATTGGTTCAAATAACTAGAGAATAAACATTTTCTTTAGCAGCGGAAAAAAATCTCTTTTTCTCCAATTAAATACCACATTGGTTCAAAATAACTGGAGTATAAACAACTTTTCTTTGGTGTGGAAAACTCTCTTTTCCTTGAATTTACCCACAGGGAAAATTGCTTTTTCTATTTTCTTTAATCCATTAATCAATTTCGGAAATAAACATTTCTTTGGAAAAACTTTCCTTTTCCGATTAAATATCACGTCGCTTCAAAATCACTGGAGAATATACTTTTTCTTTAGCAGTGAAAAAAATATTCTCAATTTCTTGAATTTTCCCACAGGGAAAAATTGTTTTTTTTTCTATTTTTCTTTTTGAGCTATTTTTCATTTTCCAGAAATAGATATTTGCTGGAAATAGAAAAAAAGAAAACTCATTCTTTTATGTACTTTGTTCTTTCGCCATTTAAAAGCGGCAAGGGGGCCCTATTGCCCACGCCAGCGTGGTGCTTTCTTCGCTCTCCCGTGTTGAGCCGCATAACTGGCTGGGCAGAATTCGGCCGGCACGCGCACTACCGGGCTGAAAGTCGGCCCGGTGAATCTGCGCCGTCCGTCTGCATCCTACGGCCGAGCGGCGAGATCAGGCGATATAACAACCGTCGCCGCGGCTGTGAGTCCCGGAACCCTAGCTCATTTCGCCGTTTGCTTTCTCTCTCTTCTTCGTCGCTCTCTCTTCTCTCTACCCCACACAGAAGCGAGGCGAGCGCAACCAAGCGAGCAGCGAGCGGGCGGGCATCCATGGCGCCGCCGGCGGCCCCCTCGCCGGCGTACGCGCTCCCAAGCGCGTGAGCACGCCGCCGTCAAGCGGCCTGGCCGCTACCCCCTTTTGGCCTCTTTCTTTCTTCTCCTGGCCGGCGAAGGGCGGCTCGGCTCTTCTTCTCGCCACACACGGCGAGGTAGATCCGTCCCCTTTTTTCCCCTTCTTTCCGTCCCTTTTCTCTTACGGGATTAACCCGTGGTGGGGTTGGGGTCAAAATTAGGGTTAGGGTTCGGGATGGGGTTTTCTTGTTCATCTTCTTACGCGGCGGTTGCCCTTCCTTCTTCCCTTTTTCTTTCTCCGATTTGGACTGATATCTATTTTCCGAACCGAAGGTGGGGATTAGGGTTAGGGTTAGGGTTCGTGTGCCGACCCCTGTTCTTTTCTTTCCTTCCTTTCTTTCTTTGATCCGAACACGGATCTCTTACATTCTTGCGTGTGGCGCGTGTAGAAACAATGGTGCTATCATCTTTTCCCCTCGCAGCGGTGGCGGTGGTTTTCCTTTCTTCTTTTACCGGTTAGGGTTAGGGATCTGAGAGGCAACCTTGGCCTGATGCCATTGTTAGGATCGTAGGATTGGTACCTCTGTGTGTAACCCGTAGATCCGCCTGGATAATAGCGTCGTGACCTCACAGACACACCGGTGTCGAGGCAGCTCCGGCTCGGTGGCGAGGTGCAGTGGTGGTCGGAGGGGCGGTGTAGACCCTCTGAGAGGCGACGGTGTCATCGGTGGGCTCATCCCATCACTTTGGTAGCACTCTTTAGGATCGGATTAGGGTTTCTCTCAGAGGTGGGTGGCGGCTCCCTTGAACCTCGTAGTCCGAGCCTCACCCCACCCTTCCTTTTATGTGTCTTTGTCTGACGAGGGCCCACCAACCGGATTAGGGTTGGGCTCCCCGATCGAGGAGGAGCAGAGATAAGGGCCCAATAGGCCGTATTGGTGGAGATCAACTAACATTCTCCTCCTTGATCTTATTCCATCTTTCACTTTTATATCATTTACTTTTGTTCATTCCATTACTGATTAGCTCATAGAGCATGTCTCATAAATCACGGTCCATTGCCGATAGACTTAATAGCTACAACTCACTACTCTGTTCTGAAATAGATACTTATCTTTGGGCCTTCTTTTGTCCAGGAATATTTTAGGTTTTCCCTTAAACCCAAGCTAGCTACATGTTCTCTGAACACCATGTCCTTTGAACATGTTGGGTGGTAAGCCTTTTGTAAGCGGATCCACGAGCATCCTTTCTGTTCTTATATGCTCAAGACTTATGACTTGATCCCGGACTTTATCTTTCACAACATAATACTCTATGTCAATGTGTTTGGCAGCACCACTTGACTTATGTTGTGAGCATCCTGTACTGCCAGATTATAATCGCAATATTAGTGGTCTATAGATGTCGTCAATCACCTTCAAACCGGGTATGAACTTCGTTAGTTAGTTCACCTGCCCGTTGCCTCATAACACGCTACAAAATGTCATACATTGTGGACGATGTAGTGACAGTTTACTTTGAGCTTTTCCACGAAATAGCTCCCCTTTGCGAGATGATAGAAAATCCACGTCTGGATATGCATTCACTCTCGCATAATTAGAATCTGAATATCCCACCATGTGGAGTGAATCAGATCTTCTATATGTCATCATAAGGCCTTTCGTTCCTTGCAAATAATGCAAGACTTTCTTTACTAATTTCAATGTTCTATTCCAGAATTGCTCTGGAATCTGCCAAGTAAAACCCGGTAACAAATGCCAAGTCAGGGCACGTACATACTTGAGCATGTTGTAAGCTTTCGACAACTGAAGCATATGGAACCACTTTCACTTTATCGATTGAGCTCATATTGGTTCCTGGGGCATTGAAAATCCCCATATCTGTCGCCCTTGACTATAGGAGCAGGTGAGGGACTACATTTGTGCATACTGAATTTCTTTAAGATCTTTTCCATGTATGCCTTTTGTGACAGTCCTTATACCCTTTTTCTTCTATCTCGGTGAATCTCGATCCCTAGAACGAACGAGGCTTCGCCAAGATCTTTCATATCAAATTTCTTTGTCTCCAGTGGTAGACTGACATCACTACTAGCAAGTAAGATATCATCTACATATAGGACAAGAAAGATAAACTTCCCATTCTTAAACTTTGTATTGACACAATTGTCCTCTACATTCTCTTTACTTTGTATAGACACAATTGTCCTCAACATTCTCTTTAAAACCCAAAATTCTTTATTGTCTGATCAAACTTCAAGTATCACTGTCTTGAAGCTTGTTTTAATCCATAAATGGATTTCTTTAGGCGGCATTCCATTCGTTCTTTTCCTTCCATGACAAAACCTTTCAGTTGTGCCATGTAAACATTTTCCTCCAAGTCTCCGTTGAGAAATGCCGTCTTTACATCTATCTGATGTAATTCTCAATCGTAATGTGCCACTAATGCCATTATGATTCTGAGTTGGTAGTGTGGAAAATAGAGTAGTGCTTTGCACTCACTGAACAGGAGAGTCGATAGGAGCAAAAGCAGAGCAAGGCAAGCGCCTACTACCATGACACTCTTCGGACGCATGGAAAAGACAAAGAAACATATGTTCCATTTGGTTGAAGCACAGCGCTGTCGTCAGCGTTGACCGTCGGGTGAAGCCCAGCAGCACGAACGCAAGCAAGTGACGGGCCAAGCCTGTTAGACGCCTACGCGAGATGTGTTGGCACACAGCCCAGTGTCCACGCCTGCGTGACAAATAGCACACGAATTCAATGTCAGCAAGAGCCTCCTCGAGCGGGCCTGCAGGATGACTGCAGTGGAGGATACGAAGGCAAGGAGGCTCCGATCCTACTGTGATCAGGTCACAGATAACAGCATCCTTGAAAATTATGAGGTCATGCACGTAGAAAACGCCTTACCAGGGTCAAAACAAAGACGTTTCTGTTAGGATCGTAGGATTGGTACCTCTGTGTGTAACCCGTAGATCCGCCCTGGACAATAGCGTCGTGACCTCGCGGACACCGGTGTCGAGGCAGCTCCGGCTCGGTGGCGAGGTACAGTGGTGGTCCAGAGGGGCCGGTGTAGACCCTGCAGAGGCGATGGTGTCGTCGGTGGGCTCATCCCATCACTGGTAGCACTCTTTAGGATCGGATTAGGGTTTCTCTGTAGGTGGGTGGCGGCTCCCTTGAACCTCGTAGTCCGAGCCCTCACCCCCACCTTCCTTTTATGTGTGCTGTGCGACAGGGGCCCACCAACCGGATTAGGGTTGAGCTCCCCCGATCAGGGAGCAGAGATAAGGGCCCAATAGGCTGTTGGGCCTATTGGTGGAGATCAACTAACAGTTTCTTGATTTAATTCAACAATCCAATCTTTAGATGGTTCTTTGGTCTCTCCGCCAAAGAAAAAGTTTTACCATCTGTTTAAATGAAACATATCCACAGAGCATTCCTCAAACAAAACTCACGTAGCAGCATACACGCTGGGGCTCCAAACAACGTATGTAATGTTTGGCACAACTTAAAGAAAAAACAAGACTAAAAAACACCAGCAGTATATATCACGACCTTATTCAGATACATACGCAAACAAAACACTGGTTATTCAGACACATGCGCCACTTGATCAGGAGACACCAAAACGCATCTTCTCCTTCCTCGATAAGCAGAGCACCAAATTCTTCAACTCCTTGCATCAGCTTGGCACGAGACATGCGTCCGTGCTATCCAGCCCAGCGTAATAAGGCACCTGATGGATATCAATGAGACAAATTCTAGACTCTAGTCGTCTCTTCCGCCCTCAATGCCAGATTACCTATAAATAATTGAAAACGGGCATGGATAATTAAAAGCAGAGAAGATAAACATCTAACCAAATTAGAAAATTCAGACAAGGGTCATAGCTTACATATATCTTCATAGCCATCTCATTCGGCTTGTCTGTACGTTCACTTTGTCCAGGTGTAGACTTCCAGGTCCTCTCCGTGCAGCTGTTGGTGATGCTCTTGGAGTCCAGGCAGCCACTGTGATGAGGCACCTTCCATATCCTCTGTCAGAAACAGCTGGTGCAAGTTGTCCAATCTCTCAACACACCTCAAGTCGGGACACAGGTGTACACGCAGCAGTCTCGCTTGGGGAAGATTCGAAACTCTCTCTAGGCCTTCGCAATCTGATATTAAAAGGACCTCTGAGAGGAAACAGATGTCCTCCACCACCTTAAGGCTGTGCACTAGTCTTAAATGGAGCTCCTTCAAGCTAGTGGCCTCCTGTCCAAACTGCCGTGGGAGAGCTCTCAGCTTGGGGCAGCGGGCAAGGACCAACTGCTTCAATCGTAGCAGCAGCTGCATCCTTGGAGGTGGGGTACCCCACTTTTGATTTGCAGCAGGCTCATCCTCTAAGCTTTCCTTACCTGCTGGTGTTGCTTCTTGTTCTTCTTCTTCAGCAACAAAGGACCACTCCTCCCAGTAGGGCATATCCCAGATGACCAATGTTTCAAGCTTGGGGAAAGCTACTGCCTCCGTAGATCTGAGATTACCCACCACAGAGCCAACAAATTCGGGTCCAATCTTGGTGACTGCAGTGGCTCCCTGGATTCTCAGATATCTCAAGTTGGGGAGCTGACCGATTGGTGAAAGATGCATACATGATTTACAATCTATGAGCTTTAAGTGTGTCAGTGAAGGCAAATGGGTAGCAGTATCTAGCCAGGTGGGAAACCTCCGACCAAAGAAATTCATAAAACCGAGATCCTCTAGGTTGTGCGCAGGGATTAGCAAATCAAAGGTTTTCTCAATATTGATTACAACATCTTCAGAATATGGCTCGTGTATATGTTCACTGCAACCTAGTAATAATTCTCTGAGATGTTTTTTGTTTGCTAGCAATGAATCTTTACTAGGAGGAACTGCTCTTTCCAGTTTGATCATACAAAGCCTCCTCAACTGCCAAAGGGGATCCAATTCTTCTAGGTTCCATCCAACTTGCATTCTGTCACTATTAACATTGCTGCCACCTATTGGAAAGCCTCCCAAATCATTGAGAGACTTCAATTCACATATCCCTTTTGGAACCAGGTTTATTGGTGTTCCACTATGGCCCAGGCGTCTTAAATTGCATAATTTGGAGATTGCCAAAGGAAGCTTGTGCAAATTTGGACACCGCTGCAAGTTCAGTATTTGAAGGTATGTGAGAGAACCAATTGACTCGGGAAGATAAGATATGTCAGTCTCATCAAAATCAAGTGACCGAAGGTCGATCAAAGTCCCAATAGAATCCGGAACTTTTTGTATAATTGAACCAGTTAAATTCAAAACTCGAATGCATGGAAGTCTTTTGAATATTGTGCGAACACAAGGTTGACAAGTACCCTTGTGTGTTCGTTTTGTGATGAGTGATTGTCAATGTAATCCACGAAGTGGGTTGAGTGGTGACTAACTCTACCATGGCGAAAGCTATGTGTGCGACATGTCTTTTGGCTTGTGTTGTGCAGGTGTGGAGCTAGGATGCGGTGGTCGACGGCGAGGTGAAGGTCAAGGAGGACGTGCCGTGCCGACGTACCGGGAGCAGTGAAGGACGGACGTGAGGCTTAGACCGAGGGACCCAGAGGCCGGGTGACTAGCCGCGGTGGCTGACACTTGGGACATCGACAAGTGCAAGAAGACATGGAGTGACGCTGTTGACCGGGTCAAGACGGCGGACACGTGAGTCGAGCGAGGCGCAGGAGGACTTGGCGGGCCGGCCGGTCGAGGACGGCGGTGACACGCGTCGGATGGCGGGAAACGCGTATGGAGTACGCTACCCGCGGACGGTTTACGGGTTTGGGCCTCAAAACCAGGGCGGAGGTTCCGAGGAGGGACGGATGGCACGTGGCGGCATCGGGGAGTTCGCGTCGAGGCGAAGCTACCGGTGAGAAGGCGTGGTGGCCGTCGCATCAAGATTACACCGGGTTGAACAACAACGCCCTTGACCTTAGCGGTTCAACTCATTTGTATCCAGGGGCAAAACTGGGAATGTGTAATAGCCCTGTTAAATAGGATGAGGGAGCCACATCTCCCTTACCTCTCCCATTTTCGTTTTATCATTTTAGTCTAGGTTTTCTTGCCCTCTTTGCTGTTGTGAGAGAGAGGTCCCAAAACTGAAATTCGTGGGTGTTTTCTTTGCTTGGATTTTGTTTGGGAATAGAGGCCCGAATCCTCCTCGTGCCCTCTGGGATTCATCTATTTTGACTGTGATTTTTCGTGTTCATATTGTGCTATTTTTCCCATTTTCGTTCATGGCCGCGATCTGATATTTCCGGAGTTTGGGTTGGTCCCAGGAGATGATTCTTTGGGGATTTGTTCGTAGCTAGTTCAATTTGGTCTGTGCAAAATTTGGGGTCGAGTTGTTTTGATTTGATCCGTTTTTCGTCGGATTTTTGGCTGTCCATCTTTCTGTTCTTCTTTGTTGTTCTTCTCTCTCTCGTCGCGTGGGAAGCAGTGCGGGGAGGTACCAGCAGAGTTCTCGCAGAAGAAGACACAATCCACGCCGGCACTGGTGGTGCGCGCGACTCACCGTGAGTTGTGCTCGCCTATAATCTCTGGTGATCCTATCCGTTCCGTCGCGAGGAACCGCTTTCGCTTCAGTGTGGATCAATTTCGGTGTCCGATTCGGTCGCTCTTTTTCTATTTGCGATACCGGTGGTGAGCGGACCCCACCTTGGCTGTTCTCTTCATTGTTCCGTTTCCGTGTCGAGCGGTCAGGACTCCGTGGTCAGCAGATCCGATTCTCATTTACTGGTCAAGCTCGATTTCTCTCTTGTCAAGCAATTGGTTCTCTAGCAGCAGGGAGGATCGTTCAAAGGCTGCGCAGTAGCATTTGCAATCATTCATTGTTGTTCAACAACAGCGGGTAATTCATTGCTACACCAAGTACTAGACACGAACGTGATTTGGTGTCCAAATTTGTGAGTGGTCACTTTCAAGCCACTGAGTAGGCTAATGTTTACTTGATTCTTTAGCTTGTTTAGTTCATGTGCGAATGATTTCGTTGCTTAGCAAGTGCAGTTCCTTGCTACAATGTTCTCATCGTGAACTAAGGTGATCCTTTGGTATAGGACTATAGAGAGCATGTGCTCGGTCCCGATCCGAGAGAGGTTTGATCTTTGGTGCTTGATTAGTCTATTTGCCGAGCTCATGTTTTGGTCCGTAACTTGTTCGTTCGAGCTCCGATTGAATTTCCATTTGTTGTGTTGGCTTTGTGGTGTCCCGCTGTGTTCCTAGGGAACATCCACCCACTTATTTGGGTCGTGAACATCACGGTGTTTGATTTGCAAGTTTGGCGGTGATTTTGGGACAGTGGCCGAAAAAGTTTCGAAAGAAATTTTGTGGCTCCCATTCACTCCCCTCTGGTCGCCGCTTTTGGTCCTTCAATTGATATCGGAGCCGGTTAAGGATCATTCCACCTTAATCGGTCCGTGATCCATGAAGGCGACATGGAGTGTGGTTCTGGCAAACCACCGCACTTCGATGGGTCCAACTATCATTATTGGAAGATCTGCATGTCTGCGCATCTCCAAGGGATTGATTGGCTCGTCTGGGAAATTTGCGAAGATGCTACTTACGTTGTGCTCCCTATCGCGGCCCATACCACCCAGGATCACAAGGATCGGCACAACGCAAATAGCAAAGCTCGCAGTGTGCTTTTCTCGAGTCTTTCGCTTTCTGAGTTCGAGCGTGTCTCCGATTGTACTACAGCTCGAGAGATCTGGGTGAGGCTTCAGAGCTATCACGAGGGGACCGCACACGTCAAAACCAGACTCTACGAGACGTACAAGCGCGAGTACGAGAACTTCTCTCAGCTTGATGGCGAGTCCATCGATGCCATGTTTTCCCGCTTTCAGACTATCGTCAACAAAATGAAAGCGAACAAGACCAACCTACCTTATAGTGATCATGAGAGGGCGCTCAAGCTTCTCTATGCCCTTGATCGAAAGGTATGGGATGTGAAGGTGTCGGCGATCATCGAGTCGGCCAACTACGACACCCTCACCGTCGACGAGCTTTTCAGCAAGCTCAAGTCCACAGAGATCGACTACCAAACCCAAGCCAAGCTCAAGAATCCTTCTGCACCAACCATGGCTTTGGTCTCAGGTAGTGGTTCAAGTTCATTGACTAACCCTTCACAAGCTTCTTTCTCTTTGTCGTGCTTGATGTCAGTCACAAAGGAGCAGCTGGAGTCTCTTGGGGATGATGAGTTGGCACTCGTCATCAGTCGGTTCTCTCGGTTTCACAACAACCGTTTGAACCGCCGACGCAGTGGTGGCCCGAAGGAGGGATACTATGGATGTGGAGATCCGGACCACTTCGTCACACGCTGTCCCAAGAAGAAGCCCTTCACCAACAAGTACGACTCCGACAAGCGCAAGGATAAGCACGACTACACCTCCGGCAAGCACAAGGCCAAGGGCGGCTTCGACAAGGAGGCGATCAAGAAGGCGTACCGCAGGAAGGCCAAAGCTCAAGAACGCGCCTTCCTCGCCTCCCTCAGCGACCTCGACGACGACTCCGACGATGATCACTCTTCTTCTCCCTTGACCGACGATGAGTCCGAGAAGAAGCGCGAGGACAAGCTCAACGGTCTTTGCTTTGTCGCCGGTGCAAACCGTGGTGGGTTTTGCACTATGGCGGTTGACGGTGGAGCAAAGCTCAAAAAGGACATCGACGTCGACGACGATGAAAACGAGGTACCGCCCACACTTGACTCACTTATGCTTGAGCTTGATACTATGAATGATACATTGATAAGTCAAGATAAGTTGCTTAAGCGTGCTGCCCGCGAGAGAAAAGAGTTTAAGGACCAGCTAGAGGTTGCTTTGAAGGAGTTGGAGCTTGCCAAGAGTGGTGTAGTGGTGTCAGAGGAGGAGGAGTGCGATGAGTGCGCTATACACATGTCTAACCTCTCTGACTTGCAATCCAAGTATGCTGTTTTGCTTGATGAATGCGATGAGTTGAAGTCTCGTTCTAGGTTGCTTGGTGCGTGCAAGTCCTGCTCAGGCTTGCAATCTAAGTTGGCAGAGAAGGTTGCCAAACTTGTTGAGCTTGAGAAGGCCAACTCAGATAGCACCACCACTACATGTGTTCGATGTGAAGCTTTGGTGTTGGAGCTTGAGTCTTGCAGGCACGACAAGATGGGAACTGAGGAAGAAAACACACAGCTTCGGTCCATCTTGAGCTAGGTGTCGTGCAGTGAGCTCCAGTTGGGCATGATGGTGAGCTAGTTCAGGTGGGGAACTGACTCATCGGGAGTAGGCTTTGCTATAGGTGAGAAGGGTGAGCATGTCTATGGCAAGGTTGGTGAACATAGTGGTTTGAACCCAAGTGAGAAACCCACCAACACTCCCCAATTGATCAAGATCCCTCCACCAGAGCCTACCAAGCCTATGATCAAAGATGGTGTGTTTGAAGAACCACCAAAAGCTCCACCATCCAAGCAAGTTTGGGTTCCCAAACCGAACCACTTTCGGAACTCACTTGATACTCTACCCAACATCTCTAGTGCACCCCTTCCTAAAGCCAAAAAGCCTCAGAGAGTGAACCACACCCACAAGAGAGTGAGTCAACCACCACCCAAGAGAGAGGTGAGGTACCACTGTGACTATTGCCATAGAGATGGTCATTTGGCTGAGTTTTGCTTTAGGAGGAAGAGAGATGAGCGGCGTGAGTACGAGTTGGACAACCGGAACATGTACCGTCCTCCCCATGGCGTACATGTACCGCCTGTTCAGAGGCGCAGTGTTAGGCCTAGAGGTGCAATGCCTCAAGGTGCTAGGCCTCAGGTGGCGAGACCACGAGGTGGTCATGCCCGACGTGGCCCAAGTCATGATCAATATGACTCTGGACCTCACGACGGTGGCTTTCAATCCCACACTCCTAGCGGACCACGTTTTCCCCCACGTGGTGATCGCTTCTCTCCAATGGGACATGGCATGTATGGTGTTTTTCCTAACATTTTTCCAGGGCAAATGACTCAACACTGGTATTCTCCTCATTTCACTAACCCCAGTGTTGTGCCATTTGCTCGCCCCCTGTCTTTCTATTGATGCAGAGCGGAGGCCTGGAGAACACGTGGCTTGTTGATTCCGGCTGTTCGCGCCACATGACCGGAAGTTCCTAATGGTTCTTCAAGCCTTGACCCCATGCAATACAAGGAGTACATCACATTTGGGGACAATAGCAAAGGTAAGGTTACATCTCGTGGGACCATTCGGGTCAACGAGTCTTTTATCTTGAAGGACGTTGCTTTGGTTTCAAGCCTGCATTTCAATTTGCTCTCTGTTTCGCAACTCCTTCAAGATGGGTTTGAGGTGCGCTTTAAGACTGGACTTTCTCATGTGCTCGATTCTCAGGGACATCTAGTTTGTCGATCGTTCCTTTGGCCGAGTTTTTTGAGCTGATTTTTCTCGGTCTTCGGTTCTTCATTTGTTTGGTTGCCGGATCTTCTTTGATTTGTGGAAGTGGCATAGGAGACTTGGTCACTTGTGCTTCGATCTCCTAGTGAGGTTGAGTTCTCTTGACATGATCCGAGGATTGCCCAAACTTAAGTTTGAGAAGGATCTGGTATGCCATCCCTGTCGCCACGGGAAGATGGTGGCTGCTTCCCATCCTCCGGTGACTCAGGTCATGACCACGAGACCCGGTGAGCTACTCCATATGGACACTGTTGGTCTGGCTCGGGTTCGGTCAGAGGGAGGGAAGTGGTACGTTCTTGTGATCGTGGATGATTTTTCTCGCTATTCTTGGGTGTTTTTCATGGAGGGCAAGGACGAAGCGTTTTCTCATGCTTGTGACTTGATCTTGAGGTTGCAAACTGAGTTACCAAAGAATGCCATACGAGCTATCCGCAATGACAATGGCACTGAGTTCAAAAACTCATAGTTTGACACCTTCTGTGCTTCTTTGGGTCTTGAACATCAGTTTTCTTCGCCCTATGTCCCTCAGCAGAATGGTGTTGTTGAGCGCAAAAATTGGACTTTGGTTGAAATGGCCAGGACGATGCTCGATGAGCATAGGACTCCTAGGCTTTACTGGGCCGAAGCCATCAACACCGCCTGCCATGTTTCAAACCGCATTTTCCTTCGTGCTTTCTTGAAGAAGACATCCTACGAGTTGCGGTTTGGGCGTCCACCCAAGGTGAGTCATTTTCGAGTCTTTGGTTGCAGGTGCTTCATTCTTAAGCAAGGTAATCTTGACAAGTTTGAATCTAGATCTTCGGACGGTATATTTCTCGGTTACGCTTCTCATTCACATGCGTACCGTGTGCTTAATCTTGAGACTAACTGTGTCGTGGAGACTTGTGAAGTCACCTTCGACGAAACCATGCCCTCTTCTGTTTCTGTCTTTGAACGTGCAGGTGATGAAGAAATGGGTGACAGTATTTTTGTTGAGGACAACGACGACGCCGATTGGGATGATCCCAAGCCATCTCAACCGGCTGCCCCGATCGAGCCAACTTCGACCACCTCAGCTCACGGCCCCGAGCCCTCCACCTCTACTTCATGGGGTCCGTGCGAGCCGCTTCCTCAATCGTCTGAGGAGGCCCCAGCTGTGGATGAGGGGGAGGCGACTTCGTCTTTGGGTGCACCTCGACACATCCAGCGACGCCATCCTCCTCAGACCATGATTGGCGACATCGACGAAAGGGTAACGCGTTCCAAGTCTTATCATATTTCCCATTTCGCTCATTCTGCTTTCGTAGCTTCTTTTGAGCCTCGAGATATTGGACACGCACTATCTAATGCCGATTGGGTTAATGCTATGCACGAGGAGTTAGAGAACTTTGAGCGGAACCAAGTGTGGGTTTTAGTTCCACCTCCACCAGAGTGCCACCCCATAGGTACAAAGTGGGTTTACAAGAACAAGCAGAGTGAGGATGGGGTGGTGGTGAGAAACAAGGCGAGATTAGTGGCTCAGGGTTTTTGCCAAAATGAGGGAATAGACTATGAAGAAACCTTTGCTCCTGTTGCCCGTCTAGAAGCCATTAGGATTCTTTTAGCATTTGCAGCTTCGAAAGGGTTCAAGCTGTATCAGATGGATGTGAAGAGTGCTTTCTTTAATGGGTACATAGAGGAAGAGGTTTATGTGAGGCAACCCCCTGGCTTTGAAAATCCAAAGTACCCCAACCATGTTTTTAAACTCCACAAAGCCTTGTATGGTTTGAAACAAGCCCCGAGAGCCTGGTATGAGCGTTTGAAAGCTGTCTTGCTTGATAAGGGTTTTAGGATGGGTTCCATAGATAAGACTTTGTTCCTCCTCAAGCAAGGCACAGACATCCTTTTGGTTCAGATATACATGGATGATATAATCTTTGGTGGCTCTTCTCATGCTCTTGTTGCCAAGTTTTCAGATACTATGAGCAGGGAATTTGAGATGAGCATGATGGGCGAATTGACTTTCTTCCTCGGGCTACAAATCAAGCAAACTCGTGAGGGGACGTTCGTGCACCAAGGCAAGTACACCAAGGACGTGCTCAAGAAATTTGATATGGGTGAGGCCAAGCCTCTTTCGACGCCCATGTCAACCACGACGGCCCTGGATGAGGACAAGGAGGGAGAAGCCGTGGACCAGAAGGAATACCGAAGCATGATCGGGTCCCTACTATACCTAACGGCGATGAGACCGAACATCTAGTTCACAGTCTGCTTGTGCGCGCGCTTTCAGTCTTTGCCGCGCACGTCTCATCGTCAAGCCATCAAGCGGATCCTCAGGTACCTTCGTTTCACACCCGAGTTTGGTCTTTGGTTTTCAGCCTCCTCCTCTCTTTCTCTTTGTGGGTATTCTGATGCGGATTATGCTGGTTGTCGTGTTGAGAGGAAGTCCACTTCGGGGACTTGTCAGTTTCTTGGATCTTCTCTTGTGTCTTGGTCTTCTCGCAAGCAGTCTAGCATCGCCCAATCCACCACAGAAGCTGAGTATGTTGCTGCTGCTGCTTGTTCCCAGTTGCTTTGGATGATAGCTACTCAGAGAGACTTTGGGTTAGAGTTTAGGCGAGTGCCTTTGTTTTGTGATAGCACCAGTGCCATAAGTGTAGCCAAAAACCCAGTCCTTCACTCAAAGACAAAGCACATAGAAGTTCGCTTTCACTTCTTGCGTGACCACTATGAGAAAGGTGATATCGATCTGCACCACATTGATACCAAAACCAGCTCGCAGATATCTTCACCAAACCACTTGACCAAGCCCAGTTTGCTCGCTTGCAAGGGGAGCTTGGAGTTTGTTTCCCTTTTTAGAGGACGAGAACTTTGGTTGTTGTATTCTAGTTTTGCTTTTATTTGTAGTTTAGCCTTTGTTTTTGTTTTTATATCATACTTGCAAATCATATCATCATGTATCATATTGCATCCTGAGCTTCATCCTTATAGTAGCTAGATTGACACTATGCTCTTGTTGGGGATGTTATGGATATACATGATGTGCTTTTGGCTTAGGCTCTTTTTGATCAATTGATGCATGTTATGAGCTAAGCTTGTTTTCCAAACTATGAACTTGATTAAAACTTGTTGAAACATGAAATGTGTTCACCACTACTTGTGGCACTAGCATGTGTAGAATGTGTCAAGATCTTTTTCTTGCTTCATATATATGCTTAGTTGCTACGGCTCATACCTTGAGTTACACACTTGCTTGAGAAACTTGATTTTGTGCTAAAACTTGAAAATCAAACTAAGTGATTTGAAAAGATAGGGATGGGTCTGTACTATCCTATGTTAGAGTATCGAGACAGCTCCAAATTGCACTTATTGGTGAACTTGAGTTCTATAATGGATACCGAGATCATTGTCTTAAGCTTCTGATTGCCTTTGGCATAGGCTTGACATGGTCGCTAAGTCAGGTTTTGATGGCACAGATAACCTCCCGCACACACTTGTCTGACAAACTTTGGTAATAAGCTGCATAACTCCGATAAATTCCAATTGGTATCTAAAATTTGATCAAACCACAAGTTTGTCTCATGACATGATGTGTGAGCTTTGTTTGGGGTAGTTCACTTTGCATACATGTGTAGCACAAGGTCGATCTCCTGTCTATTTTTGCTATGTGCTCCTTTGGTGGTGAACCCTCTTTTAAAATTGCTCAAACTTGATCAAACTTGCTTAACTGCCATATTTTGTCTCATTTGGTCACCTTGAGCATTTGCTAGCACTTGTATGTGTTGCTATATATACATGATAGCATCAACTAGAGCATCCTTTCAATCTACTTGCTATAATCTTGAAGCTTCTGCATTCGTGCATTTCTGCATTCATAGCTTGTTTTGAGGGGGAGTTGCAATCCCTGGGCTCTAGCTTGATAAGTGCATGTGTCAACAAGGGGGAGAAGTTTCCACACTCACAATGTCACAAGGGGACACAAGGGGAGAAATATTCAGAAAAGGGGAAGAAACTTCCAATTCCACCTAAAGTTGAGAGATATGCATTCATTTGAGAGAGATTGCACTTGTGTCAGGGGGAGTTGTATTTGAGGTGTTTTGCTAGATGTGTTGAGCCTTTGCCTCTTCTGGAGGGTCTAGCAGTTTTTCGGCTTTTCGAGCTTTGCTAGTGGTGTTGAGCCCGTTGCCTCTTCTTGAGGGCTAGCTTTGTTTTACTTGGTTGCGTCGAGCCGTTGCCCATGTCTTTGGGGACCAAGTTTTGCTCATTTTCAAATGACCCGGTTCTTGGCTTTTCTTTGGCTTTTGGTCATTTGGGTGAGTTCTTTGTTTTCTCTTCTTCTTCTTCTTCTTCTTCCTTTTGCTCAAGCTGTTCGTGTATTGGTGTTGACAATGCACTCATCAAGGGGGAGATTGCGAACACAAGGTTGACAAGTACCCTTGTGTGTTCGTTTTGTGATGAGTGATTGTCAATGTGATCCACGAAGTGGGTTGAGTGGTGACTAACTCTACCATGGCGAAAGCTATGTGTGCAACATGTCTTTTGGCTTGTGTTGTGCAGGTGTGGAGCTAGGATGCGGTGGTCGACGGCGAGGTGAAGGTCAAGGAGGACGTGCCGTGCCGACGTACCGGGAGCAGAGAAGGACGGACGTGAGGCTTGGACCGAGGGACCTAGAGGCCGGGTGACTAGCCTCGGTGGCTGACACTTGGGACATCGACAAGTGCAAGAAGACATGGAGTGACGGTGTTGACCGGGTCAAGACGGCAGACACGTGAGTCGAGCGAGGCTCAGGAGGACTTGGCGGGCCGGCCGGTCGAGGACGGCGGTGACATGCGTCGGATGGCGGGAACGCAGTATGGAGTACGCCACCATGGATGGTTGGTTCTGAGTTTGGGCCTCAAAACCCGGGCGGAGGTTCCGAGGAGGGATGGACGGCACGTGGCGGCATCGAGGAGTTCGCATCGAGGCGAAGCTACCGGTGAGAAGGCGCGGTGGCCGTCGGATCAAGATTACACCAGATTGAACAACAACGCCCTTGGGCTTAGCGGTTCAACTCATTTGTATCCAGGGGCAAAACTGGGAATGTGTAATAGCCCTGTTAAATAGGACAAGGGAGCCCCCATCTCCCTTGCCTCTCCCATTTTCGTTTTATCATTTTAGTATAGGTTTTCTTGCCCTCTTTGCTGTTGTGAGAGAGAGGTCCCAAAACTGAAATTCGTGGGTGTTTTCTTTGCTTGGATTTTGTTTGGGAATGGAGGCCCGAATCCTCCTCGTGCCCTCTGGGATTCATCTATTTTGACTATGATTTTTCGTGTTCATGTTGTGCTATTTTTCTCATTTTCGTTCATGGCCGCGATCTGATATTTCCGGAGTTTGGGTTGGTCCCAGGAGATGATTCTTTGGGGATTTGTTCGTAGCTAGTTCAATTTGGTTTGTGCAAAATTTGGGGTCGAGTTGTTTTGATTTGATCCGTTTTTCGTCGGATTTTTGGCTGTCCATCTTTCTCGTTCTTTCTTTGTTGTTCTTCTCTGTTCGTCGCGTGGAAGCAGTGTGGGGAGGTACCAGCATAGTTCGAGCAGCACAATCCACGCCGCACACTGGTGTGAATGCATGCGACTCACCTGAGTTGTGCTCGCCTATAATCTCCGGTGATCCTATCCGTTCCCGTCGCGAGGAACCGCTTCGCTTTCAGTTGTGCATCAATTTCTCGTGTCGATTCAGTCGCGCTTTTTTCTATTTGCGATACGGTGCATGCAGCAGACCCACCACCGGCTGTTCTCTTCGTTGTTCCTTTTCCCAGGTCGAGCGGTCAGGACTCCAGGGGCAGCAGATCCGATTCTCAGCTGCCTGGTCAAGCTCTGATTTCTCTCTTGTCAAGCAATTGGTTCTCTAGCAGCAGCAGGATCGTTCAGTGCAGCTGCAGTAGCATTTGCAATCATTCATTGTTGTTCGACAGCAGCAGGTAATTCATTGCTACACCAAGTACTAGACACGAACGTGATTTGGTGTCCAAATTTGTGAGTGGTCACTTTCAAGCTATAGTAGGCTAATGATTACTTGATTCTTTAGCTTGTTTAGTTCATGTGCGAATGATTTCTGTTGCTTAGCAAGTGCAGTTCCTTGCTACAATGTTCTCATCGTGAACTAAGGTGATCCATTGGTATAGGACTACAGAGAGCATGTGCTCGGTCCTGATCCAGAGAGGGTTCAGTGCTGGTGCTGCTGATTAGTCTATTTGCCGAGCTCACGTTTTGGTCCGTAACTTGTTCATTCGAGCTCCGATTGAATTTCCATTTGTTGTGTTGGCTTTGTGGTGTCCCGCTGTGTTCCTAGGGAACATCCAGCCACTTATTTGGGTCGTGGACATCACGGTCTTTGATTTGCAAGTTTGGCGGTGATTTTGGGACAGTGGCCGAAAAAGTTTTGAAAGAAATTTTGTGCCTCCCATTCAACCACCCCCTCTGGTCGCCGCTTTCGGTCCTTCATATTGTATTTTCAACTCTTGCTGACTCACTCCAACAAATAAGCAATGTTCGGGCTCTAATATCCTCTTTGTTCCCATTGGGGAGAGTTATAGAATCACTATCAGTAAAAATTGAAATTTGCCGTAGTTTGGACAAATGTTTATCTTCCAATGATTGTGGATGTCCACAAAAATATTCACCCTGCGACAAATGTTGACCAAGCTGCCTTAAAAGATCATGCATTTTACACCATTCTTAGTCAGCATATCGGGGGTCTGGATGAAGGAGATTCCTGTATATCAATTCATTGTAATATTCATCAGCTATATCCTCAAGAAGTTGCTCGCCTTGCTCCTGTACAAAACCTTCAGCAACCCAAAACTTTATAAGATCATCACGATGCATGTTACTATCTTCTGGATATAATGAACAAAATAGAAAGCATTGCTTCAAATGCCCTGGAAGGTCGTCATAACTCAAATACAATGCCCTCCTTAGCTCAATGGGAACTTTGCTCATGGACCAAGCACTTCTGTTTATAAGTTTTCTCCACTGGTTCTCAGTTTTCTCTTTGGTTGCTAGAACACTAGCAGTAACCTTGATTGCAAGGGGAAGGCCACCACACATACGGATAATCTCATTCCCCAGACCCCTTAGGTTTGCCACTTCAGTCTCTTCATTAATGTTCATACTTTTCCACAGCAACTCCCATCCTGTGTCACTAGACATCAATTCTACTCGATGAACATCCTGCACACCAATTGCTGGTGCCACAATATCATTACGTGTAGTCACAAGAACTATTGTTGTAGATGAAGTGTTTAATGGAGTTCTTAGTAGATTAGTCCATGCAGCATGTTTCCATATGTCATCTAGCACAATAAATACACTTCTATTTTGAACTGCTGTCGCAAGCTTTATACTAAGTTCTCCAACAGTTTCATCTTGCTTATAGTCTACACCAATATTTCGAAGAACCTCTTTCAAAAGAGTGTCTTCAGAGTACTCTTTAGAAACACAAATCCACACTTGCATGCTAAAAGTGCCTTTTATTTTTTGGTGGTTGTATACTATTTGGGCCAAAGTTGTTTTTCCAACACCTCCTGTTCCAACAATGCCAATCTTGTATGACTTATTTTCTTTATGTGCTAGAATCAGTTCCACCAATCTTGTGCAAGCAACAAAAGTTTCCTTTCCCACGAGGTTAGGCTCCACAAGCTCACAAGTTTTCACCTGCCTCACTACTGAATTCTCTTCTTTAGGTTGCATATTCTTCAGCATCAAAAATCTTTCACCCAGTTTTGAAATCTTCTCAAGTTCAACATTGAAATTTTTTATTCGAACGGCAATTGCATGACGTCTTTGAATATTAGGAATGCAAGATAGAAATGAGAAGCCTGTACATGAAGCAATGTTTTTAGATGATGATGGACGGTCTGCTAGCAGTTTGATTCCTTCTAATCTAGCCAAATCTATTATATCATCGGCTTCATACATTGCATCTTTCAGATCTCCAAGCCAGTTGTAAACTGCAGACTCTTCTGTCCTTCGTTGCTCAGCGTCATCAAGGAAGCATTGTAGGTGTTTCATTCTTCTCTGCATTTGTCTGAGCTCTTCTTTTACCCCTAGAATCACAACAGCCTTCTCTGTTATTATATCTTGCAACTTCTTGGCACATGATCCAACAATAGGATCAAGTATGGTTGCCATAATTAGACAGAATGAATCAATGAGATGCACCCAAAGCGACTTATTTTGTAGCTAGAGTGGCCAAACTTGCAGAGCTGTGGGCTGCCAATTAATGAACACAAATGTTAAGTGGGTTAAAATTGCACAAGGTGCACACAGTTTGCTCTTGTAGTAGAGAAGAAAGATATAACTACTTATTTTCCATCTAAATTTTTGTTAAGTTAATAAACTTGATCTTTGAAAGGCTTGTTGTGGTCACTTTTGCAGCATATATATTTTAAGTTAATAAAATCTAAATGTCTACATATATCTCCTAATTTGTGCATAATACCTATCACGCGTTCAGGTGTCAAGAAGTAGCTTTTGCAACCAACTACTATAAAAATCATCAACTGTATCAGTTATGATGTTTGCAAAATATAGAAGCATGGTGAGGTACCGAAATGGTAATTCTGAATAATCCAAACTTTCAAAGAAAAACTCTGAATCATCCAAAGGCATGCTTGTTAGCATCACACAACAAAACCTCAAGTATTTTTCGAAGTCATCTATTTTTGCCCTGACCTTGACTAGCTTAGACCCTTTTTCATAATGAGCCTGGCTAGCAGGGAATGTAATTCAGAAGTCATGCAAAGAAACTAATAAATAGGATGAACTACTCAAAGATATTTATGGGCATTCATGCAAGGAAAGAGATGGATTAAGAAGCTGACATGCAGTGAAAGGAGAGATATTCATGGGAGAAAAGGAAAGTTCAATCAGCTATGCAAGGAAACTAATTTAGTTGAAGGAGTCCAAATAGAAACCGTGCGGGTACCTGAAGCGGCGAATGAGTGCTAAATAAAGATTGTAAGAAGCATTTGTGAAAGTAAGAATTAGATAGTTTGTAATGGGATGTGGACTAACTGTTAGCTTTTTAGTATAACATGAGTCAAACCACAATTTGGCAATACCAAAACCTTGTTGGCAGACCTAAAACATGGGTAATAGTTTATGTTTGGATTGGTGCCATACCAGTTCATGGGCTTATTGTTTTTCTTTTATAAGCCTAAGCACTTTATTTCCTTTTAGACGAAAAAGCCATCTTAGAAGTGATTGGCAATAAGAATCACAGAAGCAGTTTGTCCGTATAAGTACCGACAGTTGTACAAAAAGAAGGAAACATGTATCAGCAAAAACAATAACATCATGGATGCAAGCTTATAATATCAGAAGCACGCCTACAGCTCTTACCTTAGAAAAATGTAGTCATTACTTGAAGATGATCAACCCATCTTTGGAAAATGTAGACAATTTGGAAAAGTGATTGATCATAAGAATCACAGAAGCAGTTTGTTCAGATGATCAACCCATCATTACTTGAAGATCGTCACTTAGTAAGCCAAATGAAATTTTAAGGCCACAGCTTCAGAAACCAATATATAGAATAGATAACAGAGGACTCTCGGTCTCAGTTGATCACACTACGACAACTGTAAAAAGTAGAGAGAATGAAAGCTTGATTGAATCAATAGACTTAACTCAATATATTTTTCAAGAGTAAACACCACTAGTCAATCCGAGATATTAGAACTGGGAAAGATATACCTGCATATGGTTAGCTACTGGTTGTAACAGGATGCATGTTTTCCTGATCCCATCTGGATGTTGTCCAAAAGAAACTGGTGCTCTGTCAAGCATCAAACTTCTGCAATCTCTATGTGATCAGCACGTGCAAATATGGCATGTTTTAGGAGAAAATGAAGAATGACATCATAACTGTTTCTTGATTAACTTGATCCCCTGGAGCTTTTCACAGCAATTAACACTCCATGTGCATCTGAGAGCTAGAGGAACTGACAGCAGAGTGATCCGGATACAATTAGCAGGTTAAATGGCTGCTTGGTTGATCAACACCTATGACAAGAACATGTTAGCATGTAATTAATTATCAAGAAGAATTAACACTAAATAAGAATTTTAAGAGGTAACTGAACACTGCACAGTCGGTAAGCCAGTGATCAGAGTGCTGCATAAAGAGATCCCAATGCAAATTGTTTTGCTATCCTACAGAAATGGTTATACTGTCCCGAATCAAGCTTCATCTCTCTCTCTCTCTCTCTCTCTCTCTCTCTCTCTGCATTACCAGGAAAGCGCTATGACAACAGAAAGGAGGCGCCAGAACATCTTATTAGTAAGTGAAGGCAATGAGAAAGTTTTCATAGCCAAGAACATACCTTGGACAGGACAGAGCCGGCACACTAACCACAGTGCTACAGAAGGTGTTAATGTGAACTTCCACTCCGAACAGGATTTCTTCAACCAGCTAGATCCAACAAAAACGGTGCAGCTCACTAAATCAGTCATGAAAGTAGAGAGGAAAGATGAACAGATCTGAAGCCACTGAACTGACCCAAACAAATAGCGTACCAATTCGAATTGGAAGGATGCAGAAAGAGAGGAGCCGGCTGAGAACGCAAAGAGCAGTCCCTCGTTCCTACTGAAGCATCCTCTCTATTCCTTCCTCCACTTATTGGCGCCACCAAAGCAAACCTCCAATAATGGACAACAGGACACAGCGGAAGTGGAGAATTTATTCGGCAACACTAACTCGTTGGAGTCTTCCCCAACAAGTCATTGACGCAGAGACAGGCATCTTCTTGGACATGTCACTGACGCAGCATATGGACCATCTCTCAGTGGCTTCAGCTGTACCACGCACTCTGCTCTGCCGGTGAGTGGGGCGTGGGTCCAGGCCAACGACTTGGCTCAGCATTTTTTATTTGAGCAGAACGACTTGGCTCAGCTGCCGCGCGGGTCAGGGGGCTGTTTGGTTCAAGGCACTGCAGTTCCGGATATTAATTAGAAAGACTAAACATGAGCTAATCATAACACGAATTACGACTAATTCGCAAGACGAATCTATGAAGCATAATTAATCCATCAGTAGCACATGTTTACTTTAGTACACAATTATCAAATCATGAACTAATTAGGTTTAATAGATTCGTCTCGTAAATTAGTCTTGTTTTGTTATTAGTCTATATTTAATATTCTAAATTAATGTCAAATATCCATGGAGGAACCAAACACCCGACCACAACACCGTACACCACTGCATGCAGCGGGTCTTCTTGGTAGGCTCCATGCAAGCTTGCATTATTGTCCTCGGCAGCAGCGCAGTGCCGACAGTGATGGCTTGGACTTGGACAGGCAGCAATGGCGGTCTCGGTCACTGCAGTGTAGATGACGGAGCAGCAATGGTGGATTAGTTTATGCTTACGTTGGTGGGGATCAATAATGACTAGGCAATGAAGCTGCAAGTTACAGTACTGTAGTGACGAGATGAGCAACACATGCAAGAATATAAATAAACCAACAATAATTTAGTTCAACATGCTTGTAGTCTCGGTCTCTTAATACTTATCCAAGGACCCTAATCCTTGAGGCCACCGTTGTTATCGAGATGGGTTCAGCCTGCTAGTGTTTTGTGGATAACAGGCCTCGTTGGCTTTTCTAGGCCCAATGACAAGTTTAGTTCAAACTGGAATCTGTTTCTATATTTTCCACAATGCCGTGGAAGGCTGAGCTAATTGCTTAATTCATCAAGAGTCTTGATCAGGATGCGTTCGTAAATTTTCTCTCACACCAAACCAGCCAACAGTAAATAATCCACGATACGATACGGCCTCCTGAACAGGCTGTAGATTGTGCACGAGGGATGAGCTGGTTGGCCGGGAATGATAACGTGAACACGTTCCAGCTGATGGCACTGCTCTTGCGAGCCCAAGCAGGAAGCAGAGTAGCAGGCATTCATATCATGCAGAATGCTATTCAACGGATACTTGCATCTCCTCCGGGTCGCCTTAGAGTTGTTCGTTCCGGGGATGGGGTGTTCAAAGTTCGGGTTTCAAACCAAAATATTGCCAATATTCTTGCCGTCATTGGCTCCTCCTGCGTTTTCTTGCACTCCTCCATGGCTGTGGCTCAACGCTTTTTCCTCTCTTTGCCGCCGTACTGCAGCGAGGAGGATGAAGACGCAGTTATTGCGTTTACTGGCAAGCCAACTACCAAATTAACTTCTGTACCTGGCATGGGGCCTCACGGTGGGCATTCGGTTAACTGAAACCGATCGGTTCGGTTCCTCGGTTATTTACGAAATTCGGTTAGCACAAAACTTAAAACCGATCGGTTAGCTAGAGAACTTGGAACCGAGAAAATTCGGTGTCGGTTAGTTCGGTTCGGTTTCGGTTAGAACCGAACTAACCGAGCCATACATTACATCAGCGAAACAGAAGTGAAGAAACGGGGAAAAATGAAAAAAAAAACGGTGGCAGTCGCCCCTTCGTCTAGATCCGGCCTCCAGGGCAGCTGGCACGCACCGGACTCCGCCTCGACCTCCAGAGCAGACACCTGTGACAGGGGAGGACCGGGGACAGGGGAGGCGGTGGATCCGCTGTCGCGAAGCGCGCCGGGCCTAGATCCACCGCCGAGGGCGGGCCCACCATAGATCTGGTCGCCCTCCACTTGATCCAGCCATGGGATGGTGGTGGAGGTGCTTCGGGCTTCGGGGTGTGGGAGGGGCCGCGCACCCCGCGTCGTGCCGTCGCTGGAGGAGGTGCCGTGCCCACCGCGTCGCGCTGTCGCCGGAGGAGGGGCCGCGCCCCCCGCGTCGTGCAGCTGCCGAAAGGGGACGCGCCCCAGGCTTTGGAAATGGAGAGGGAGAGAAAGAGAGGGAGAAGGAGAGGGAGGCCAGAGTGGAGAGGGAGAGGGAGGACGGAGCGGAGAGAGGCGCGCTTGGTCTCGGTCTCGGGAAGGGAGAGGCGGCTCGGTGGGAGAGGGAGCATGCGGTGAGACAGAGAGAGTGAGGGAGGAGTCAAGAAACCCGAAAGTTCTGTATTTATACTTTAAGTCGGTTCTTCGGTTTTGTTCGGTTAACCGAGGTCTAGAACCGAATTGCCCGACATTATTTCGGTTCCTGAGAACTGGGAACCGAACTAGGAACCGAAATTTTTGGTTTCGGTTAATTCGGTTTCGGTTCCGGTTATTTCGGTTCGGTTCTCGATTCTCGGTTATTTTTGCCCAGGGTTAATGGGGCCTTTGGCCTGTCTTGTCTCCGGCGGGGAGGCTCAGCTGGCCACCGCTCATCCGAATACAGAGTTTACTACAATCCATCCAACCACCGTTCAACGCTCCTTCCTGCAGGTTGCGTTAATCCCTCCGCAGCCCCCTCTCCTAGTTTCAGGCTTCAGCAACACCTGCCGTGGCCCCCCCTATGTGCTGCCGCTCCTGCCACGGCATCGGCCACCGTAGCCCGGTCATCAAGTCCGTGTGCCTCCCCTTCGCCCCCACATCCGGCTATTCGGGTGTCGAAGGCGTGGTCTCGGCTTGCTACTGTTTTTGCTCAAGCCATGCCCTCCATCACGTTGTACTGGTTCAGGAGGTAGCTGGACACCTTGTCCTTCAGCAGGGACACCAGCGGCCCAACCACCAGGTTCGGCCGGTATTAAAGCCAATTAACTAAAGCTGTTTCGTCGGCTGATAAGTTCAAGCGAGCAGACCAGCACTCGCTCAGAGCACAAATGGGAGGGGAACACAATGACTGAGCGGAGAAGGAATGGTAGTCCGGGAAAGCGCCCGGCCACTTTTGAGGAAAATAAAGGGGTTCCTTGCATCTCGACATCCTAGCTTGGGGCCAAGTGGCCAAGTGGATGTACACAGCCACGTAGACAATAAGTACGGCTGGTAGATCTGGGTTGCCATACGGTAAGCGTAGTCCACGGAAAATCGTCCTTCCAGCTCGCAACAGCTCAGCACTTTTTGGACGTGACGGAGTAATAGTAAACATGGTTGAAACGTTGTTCGGCTGAAAAAAAAATTTCACGGTTTATTCTGGAAAACACTGTTCATGCACTGCTCCGGCCAAAAAAACCGAACAAGCTGTTTTCTTCTTTCGCAGCCGAACACTGCCTTAGCTCAGCCCGTCGGTAGGGCATCTTGATTTTTTTTATTCTCCGGTGCAGGGCATCTTCCAGCTCGCAACAGCTCAGCACTGGGAATCCTTTTGGACCTGACGTAGTAAACATTTAGCAGGGCATCTTGATTTTTTTTTTTTTGCGGGTGCAGAGCATCTTGATTGATTGTTGTATTGTATCCTAATAACATATAGTCACAACTAGCCATTAGAGAGCATGTTCATTCAGCAATTAGAAATAACAAAAAAGATTAGAAAACATCTTCTTCAGCCGCCCTGAGTGGAAAACGAGTACCCCATCACATGGTTAGCGCTAAGACCAACAAAGCAGTGGGGCCTAGCCTTCGTTACCTGACTAGTTTACCGTTCTTTTGATTGTTCATAATCAAGTGGCAGATGATTAATTATCCTCTATTCATACTATAAGAAACATGGCATCTTGATTGATTGTTGTATCCTACTCCCTTCGCCGTTACCAAATAAATCAATTTCTAAAATCCGTGCCAGTAAGTTTGACTAATTTTATAGAAAAAAATAACATCTATGAAATATAATGAACACCTTATGAAAATATATTTTTTAATAAATCTAATAATACTAATTTAACATCATAAATCTTAACTTTTTTTTTCTAGAAATTCGGCGTCACCAATGATGTCGAGGATGGCAGACAGCCAGCGCATGAGGGTCTTGTGGTGCTTCTCCCTGCCCTCCATCACGTTGTACTGATCTAGGAGCGAGCTGGACATACACCTTCTCCTTCAGCAGGGACACCAGCGGGGCGACCACCAGGCTGGCCGCTAGTTCAGCCATTGGAGCGAGCGCTCAGCAGAACTGTCGAGAACACAGGGTGTGGGCAAGCTCAGAGGTCTCCCTGGTAAGGGCAGTCCCAATAGTGTATTGATGATGGTTTCTATCCTCATTAAATGACTTGTCACGTAGGTAAAATGCTGACATGGCAACGTAATTAATGAAGAAAGAGAGCAAAAATACTAGAAATGGTTTCTCATGAAGAAATCAGATCTTCTCTTGACCCAATGCATCAGGAAACCATGAAATCGCCATTGGAAAGAAACCACCGGATTCTAGGGGGCTCGTGCCGCACTCCCATTGGAGGAAGAAGATAGAGTTGGGAGAGAGAAAGAGAAAATAATTATTACTCATAAAAACCATAGGTTGGAAAGCAGTACTTTTTTTGGTGCGGTATTCTATGCTATAAAAACTACTAGTTTTTTTCATTGGAACTGCCCTAACTCGTACTCCTGTGTAGTTAAAGCACGAGAAACCTCCTTTCGACGATTCCCTCTCGAAATGAATATGTACCTAATCACTCGGAATTATTGCTTCCAAATGGTTTGGTAGCACGCCGCTCTCTAGTGCTCGTCCTGTGCGTGTGGTCGCGTCGACGTCGGCAATAATGGAGGGCCAGGGGGACAAGGTCACACGGCCGGCAGCCAGCCACCCTTGACTGACATCCACTGTCACTCCGCCAGCGATGTATGGCTAAGGGACTGTCGCAGTGCCGCTGCGGACTGAGCTGCTCCATCACCCGAACAATCACCGCAGTGAGGAAACTAGCTCAGTTATTCATCGCTGTGTGGTCAATCTCTTCCTCCCCAAAACTCCTTTTCGATCGCGGGATCCTTGCTGTCCTCTTGTCCATAGTTTTTCTTTAGACAAAGTCGATTCAACCATTTTCTTGCGTCTTGTTTAGATGCCATCCAAATTCCAAGTTTTTTCACTCTCTCTCCATCGCATCAATTTTTAGCCGTTTGCATGGAGTATTAAATGTAGGTAAAAAAAATAACTAATTACACAGTTTAGTTGGAAATCACGAGATGAATCTTTTGAGCCTAGTTGGTCCACGATTGGACAATATTTGCCAAATAATACGAAAGTGGTACTATTCATCGGGTTCACTTTTTTTGCAAAGTGAACGAGGCCTTGTTTTGTTTTGCCAGCAACTGGCCTGTTGGGAAAGCAGAAATTTATTTCTATTTTTGTGTTTTTTTCTATCCGTCAATTAGCTATCACGTTCAAGATACCAGCTGCTGGGTTCTAATAAATCGATGACACCGGGATCCAACGATTCATCACATAAGTCACCCGGGTGGGAATGAAAACAGATCAGTGCCCTGTTCGTTCGTGCTTGTTTGGCTGATAAGCTATAGCTGAAAGTACTGTGGGCTGATTTGATGTGAGAAAAAAAATATTGTTGGTTGGCTTATAAGCCAGGGGCTGTCGCAGTGCCGCTGCGGACTGAGCTGCTCCATCACCCGAACAATCACCGCAGTGAGGAAACTAGCTCAGTTATTCATCAAATTCTCGCTATGTGTGGTCAATCTCTTCCTCCCCAAAACTCCTTTTCGATGGCGGTATCCTTGCTGTCCTCTTGTCCATAGTTTTTCTTTAGACAAAGTCGATTCAACCATTTTCTTGTTTTGTTTTGCCAGCAACTGGCCTGTTGGGAACGCAGAAATTTATTTCTATTTTTGTGTTTTTTTCTATCCGTCAATTAGCTATCACGTTCAAGATACCAGCAGCTGGGTTCTAATAAATCGATGACACCGGGATCCAACGATTCATCACATAAGTCACCCTGGTGGGAATGAGACCAAGCGAACAGGCTGCAGAGCAGAGCTGATAACGTCTCTCACTTTCTAATCCACTTTTCTTGGTCGGATAAGAATTGGAGCGAATAATATACGCATATTGTTGATGCTGATTCGAGCCACACACAAGCAAGGGTTAGCACACCCAAGGCCATACACAACCTAGTACGCACTGTGACCGCACTAGAACAACCTAGTACGCAGTTTGACCGCACTAGAATAGCAAGGCTGACCGGCAAGTCAGAACACCTTCTGGGAACACGTCGAGGTTGTTCTATGGTCGACAAGACCATCTAGAAAAATAGGGTAGCAGGGGTTGAAAAAGGTCAAGGTAGAAAAATAGGGTAGCAAATTAGATTTTATCGATTGTGTGTTGGATTACCTCGGTCGGTCGTGATCCTTTGGTATATACAGATGGAGTGGCTCACGTAATAAGAAACCCTTTCCAAATGAAAATTTACAGGTTCCCACGACATTTAGCTCAGCACTGGGAATCTTTTTGGACCTGACGGAGTAACAGTAAACATTTAGCTCAGCACGTCGGCAGGGCATCTTGATTTTTTTTAAGGAAAAAGTCTATTTTTGGCCCTCCAATTATGGCTGCAGTTTGTTTCTAGCCCTCTAACTCGAAAACTAAACACGCGCAGTCCCTTAACTCTCAAAACCGTTTAAAATTGGCCATCGCGCCCATTCAACCGTGGTTTCGGCCCAGTCAAACCCGCCACGACTGCGGTTTTCGGCCCGGTCTCCATGTCTAACGAGCCGGGTCCATGGTGGCGGCGTCACGGGCTCACGGCAGGTTGAGGAACAGCGCCGAGTCAATGCTACGATTCTTCTTCTGAGATACTTCGGTTTATAAACATCGTACGTGACAGATTGTTCGAAACCTTCTCAATTTTTTACCATGGCCTCCACGTATGATATTACGAGATCTTGACAAATCTCATGATTTTCAGACTTCGTTTGCTGTTTTTAGAATTTAAAAACCATTCGGCCACATGCTCGTGATCGTGTTTCCTGAACAAGATGTTCGAAATTTCTTTTCATATCCTGGGTAAGGCCTCCCACCAGACTCAATAACATGAATATCATTTTTCTACTCATTTTATTCTATTATTTGAATCACTTACAGTTCAAATTTGACTTATACCAAAAAATTCCTTGAAAAGCAATAAATTAATTAAATATAGCACACGGATCCAGAAATATACCAAATCTTAACATGGAGTGCCACATGTTGTATGTAGAGAGTAGAAAATTTTTTGAGGGTAGCAGAAGGAAAAAAAAAGTTTAGGCTTTACCGAGAGCCAACAAAAAACACTCAGCAAATAATGTCTTTGCCGAGAGCCAATAAAAAACACTCAGACAAATAATGTCTTTGCCGAGTGTCACTAACGGACACTCGGCAAAGTGCTTACAGCAGGGCACTCAAGTTGGCGGCCGTTGCACGGTCGGCGCACGTGCTACTATTTTGCCGAGTGCCTGATATTTGCCGAGTGTTTCGTTATTATTTGCCGAGTGTTTACTTTAAGGCACTCGGCAAAGAGAGTTTTTGCCGAGTGCAATATGTTTGCCGAATGTTGCCATGGCGGCACTCAGCACACAGTAGGTTTGCCGAGTGCCCAATAAAATGCACTCAGCAAACCCTCAGGCACTCGGCATACATACTGTTTCCGGTAGTGTATCCTCTCTCTTGGAAACCCATTTACAGAAAAGGTTATCTTTTGTGTCTTGTTGTTGGAGAAGATCAAGAATAGATATTGAACCATTTGCCTGTTGTGCTACCCAAACGACGAATGGGTTATAAATTTTGGGTCACGGTTGTTGGAGACAATCTTACCTAACTCATTTGGATAGGGTATAGGTAAACTTTTTTATCGAATAGAAATGATGCGAGGAGGGTATGGAAAGTGGATTATCCATGGGTAACTCTCTTTAGCTCAATTAATCATTTATTAGTACAAATGAATGGATTGGATAATACTAAGTATGTTAGACCCACATGTAATAATGTGCACAATGTTGTTGTCTGCTATAAAGAGTCATCTTCAACTAATTTCAGTTAATTTTGTAAAACCTTTATGGTGTGAACGCGAGGTTTTTAATTTAAAGGTCCAACTTTTGACGAGGGCCCCACATATATGCACAAAGTTGTCTGCTGTTATAACGAGTGATCTCCAACTAATTTCAGTTAATTTCATAAAAAAGTTTAAAGTGTGAAAGCCAGGTTTTAAATTTTAGGGTCCAGCTTTTAACATGGGTCCCATAAATATAACTAGCAATATTAATCAGTACAAAGTTGCCGCCTGTTATAACGAGTCATCTCTAACTAATTTCAGCCAATTTCACCAAAATTTTAAGGTGTGAACATGAGATTTTTCATTTCAGGGTCCAACTTTAACGTGTGCCCCATATTCTCTCCAGGTTGGTAAAAGAAATCATTTTGGACAAGGTTTGAGTTAAACATTGGGAATATAAATCATGATTAATTGTTAAGTTGTCGAGTTTTAAAATGTGAAAACCACATGAATAGATTTGCCTTAAAAATACTTTCATAAACATATACATATAAGACTTTTCAATAAATACTTTAATAAAAATAAAAAGTTAAAGTTATGCGTTGGAGACCGTGTGGCTATCCAAAATGATTTTTTTACCAACCTGGAGGGAGTATTTAAATGTAGGTACACATGTCTGCACAAAGTAACCTGATGTCATACTGACTCATCTCAAAAAAGTTTCGATCGGTTTTGCTCAAAATTCTAAGTGTGAACACAAGTTTTTTAAAAAAAATTTAAGGTCAAGCTTTTCATGTGGGTCCCACATATAGATCTAAATGTGGTTAATCTGTAAAAAGTTGCAGACTGTTATAATGATTTATTTCACTAAGTTCCGGTTAGTTTCACTAGAGTTTTTAGGTGTGAACACAAGCTTTTTAATCCAGGTTCCAGCTTTGATATGATCATATGAAGCCCACGTGTATATATAGCATGTATATGTGTAAATGATTAACAAAACTAGTAGTTCAACTCAAGGGTTATTCTCGGTACTAGGAGGTATGATCTCTAATAAATCTAACTTCTTGGATTTAGAAGACATAATTCGGGGGTGCTTATAGGGGTAGGGTTTGCGTACGTGTGTTCATAAGAGTGAGTGTGCGTACGTGGAACTGTGTAATTCTTAAAACAATAAAAAAAAGGAAATAGCCTGTACGAGGAGGCTTGCATGCATTATATTAAAGGAAGATTAAATGCAAATTACATGTAAATAGGAAGAGTTTCTAAGCATATCAAATCTTGCCGAGACCAACCGATTTGTCTCTAATCTAAGTTAGATATAATATTTATTGTTCATATTGTGAGACGTTAGTTGTCTGGCTATCGGATGATATTCCGAAGGCTGTTTAGCCTCAAGTCCGGTTGTGTGTTAATCATGTAATCTTTGGCTGCCATACCAGGAAACTGGCGCTCTGTCGGCTTGGAACTTCTCCTTTCTTTAATATAATTTTAATATAATGATTTGCAATTCTCTTGCTTATTCGAGCAAAAAAAAGAGTGAGACATTATATAGCTACACGAATTTTGCCGCATCCTCAATATGAATGGTACAATTTGGTTTCACGATCATCTTAAAAAAATTGTATTCCCTACAAAGTATCATCTAGAGTCGAGTATGTCTTAAAAATGTATTGTGCATATGCATGTTTCTTTTTCTTTATGTTATCACGTTACAATAAAGAGAAGTCACGTTACAAGCCGTTTTCTATCCAGACACGAATAGACGTACATTTCTTGTGTATTACTTCAACTAGTCATGTTAGGGCATAATATTCAAATATATGACATGCCACATACCATATGCCACTACTAAATCATGCCATAATACATGTACACCGATTATACCACTAAAATTAAATTATGGTATATTTTTTACTTTATTTATTATTTTTTAGAATTACCGATTATACCACTAAACTGGCTCCTCGGTGCTCAGACATCGCCAGCTACGCCGGGGCTCCTCGGTGCTCGGACATCGCTAGCTACGCCGAGCTCCTCGGTGCCCAGACGTCGCCAGCTACGCTGCGGACTACTCAGTGCTCGGACATCGCCAGCTACGCCAGGGACTCCTCGGTGCTCGGACATCGCCAGCTACGCCGGGGACTTCTCGGTGCTCGGACATCGCCAGCTACACCGGAGACTCTCAGTGCTCGGACATCGCCAGCTACGCCGGGGATTCCCTTAGTGTTCGGATCTTGCTACGTCTCATCGGTGTGCTATCAAGCTGCTCCATGCTGTTCGGATCAGGGTGCTGATCTTGGGCAGCACGTCTGGGGTCTTGATACGCGCATGTCAGATGGCGTCGGCAAGCTTTCAGACTTCTTTTTCTTTGACCCTGCTACAAGATTCATTCTTCATCTTCCAGCAGGCCCGGGGACTAAGTAGACACACTTCACCTTGCCGTGAATGTGCGTTTTTCAATTTGGGGCTCCGCCCGTGGACTGGTTGCCTGCTCGGCCGGTCTTCTGCCTTTCTTCTACTTTCTGACCCTGACACCACGTGACTACGTCACCTACTGTCAGGCTCGGGGACTAGCTGTGGGGGTATGGCCCCCGGTACCCACAAGACAAGACATGGGCCGCACCGTTAGAGGTGGCCTAGCCCACAAGATCAAGACGTGCACGGCACTGGTCGACGTGCACCGCAAGATATTGTATAGTACCAAATAAGCTACTTTCCTTGTAACTCTACCCCTCTAGATTATATACGGAGAGGCAGGGGTCCCCTAGTGGACACGATCCATACATCACATATTCAATACAATACACCAAAGACAAAAGACGTAGGGTATTACGTTGATCAGACGGCCCGAACCTATTTAAATCGCTGTATCTGCGCATTGTGTCACCATCCGGTTTCTGATCACGCGCACCTCTACGACAAATCTACCATCGTGGAATACTCCTCGATGGACTGCCGAACATCTTTTGTCAACAGCAGGCTCCTGCTACCATGACACTCTTCGGACGCATGGAAAAGACAAAGAAACATATGTTCCATTTGGTTGAAGCACAGCGCTGTCGTCAGCGTTGACCTGTTAGACGCCTGCGCGAGATGTGTTGGCACACAGCCCCGTGTCCACGCCGTGTCGCGTGTGTACAAATAGCACGCGAATTCAAAACGACTGCTGCGGCGGACGGTAATATAACTGTTCTGAAATTCAATGTCAGCAAGAGCCTCCTCGAGCGGGCCTGCAGGACGACTGCAGCGGAGGATATGAAGGCAAGGAGGCTCCGATCCTACTGTGATCAGGTCACAGATAACAGCATCCTTGAACATTATGAGGTCATGCACGTAGAAAACGCCTCACCAGGGTCAAAACAAAGACGTTTCTTGATTTAATTCAACAATCCAATCTTTAGATGGTTCTTTGGTCTCTCCGCCAAAGAAAAAGTTTTACCATCTGTTTAAATGAAACATATCCACAGAGCATTCCTCAAACAAAATTCACGTAGCAGCATACACGCTGGGGCTCCAAACAACGTATGTAATGTTTGGCACAACTTAAAGAAAAAAACAAGACTAAAAAACACCAGCAGTATATATCACGACCTTATTCAGATACATACGCAAACAAAACACTGGTTATTCAGACACATGCGCCACTTGATCAGGAGACACCAAAACGCATCTTCTCCTTCCTCGATAAGCAGAGCACCAAATTCTTCAACTCCTTGCATCAGCTTGACACGAGACACGCGTCCGTACTATCCAGCCCAGCGTAATAAGGCACCTGATGGATATCAATGAGACAAATTCTAGACTCTAGTCGTCTCTTCCGTCCTCAATGCCAGATTACCTATAAATAATTGAAAACGGGCATGGATAATTAAAAGCAGAGAAGATAAACATCTAACCAAATTAGAAAATTCAGACAAGGGTCATAGCTTACATATATCTTCATAGCCATCTCATTGGGCATGTCTGTACGTCCACTATATCCAAGTGTAGACATCCATGTCTTCTCCGTGCAGCTGTTGGTGATGCTCTTGGAGTCCAGGCAGCCACTGTGATGAGGCACCTTCCATATCCTCTGTCAGAAACAGCTGGTGCAAGTTGTCCATCCTGTCAACACACCTCAAGTTTGGACACAGCTGTACACGCAGCTCTCTCACTTGGGGAAGATTTGAAACCCTCTCTAGGCCTTGACAACCAATGATTAAAAGATACTCAGAGAGGAAACGGAGGTTCTCCACCACCTTAAGGCTGTGCACATCTCTTAATTGGAGCTCCTTCAAGCTGCTGGCCTCCTGTCCAAGCTGTGGTGGGAGAGCCCTCAGCTTGGGGCAGCAGTCAAGCTCCAACTCCTTCAGTCGTGGCAGCAGCTGCATCCTTGGAGGTGGGGCATCCCACTTTTGATTTGCAGCAGCCTTATCCTCTGCTCCTTCCGTGAATGCTGTTGTTGCTTCTTGTTTTTCTTCAGCAACAAAGGACCACTCCTCCCAGTTGGGCATATCCCTGATGACCAATGTTTCAAGCTTGGGGAAAGCTACTGCCTCTGTAGATCTGAGATTACCCATCCCAGAGCCAACAAATTCGGGTCCAATCATGGGGACTGCAGCGGTTCCTTTGATTTTCAGATATTTCAAGTTGGGGAGCTGACCGATTGGTGGAAGATGAACACATGATTTACAATCTATGAGCTGTAAGTATGTCAGTGAAGGCAAATGGGTAGCAGTATCAAGCCAGGTGGGAAACCTCCGACCAAAGAAATTCATAAAACTCGTTAGCTAATCTACTGCCACCTTGTGTGAAACACAACAGAGGAAGGCGGCGCCGACTTTACCCCCTGCTGTAATACAGTAGCCGCTGCAGGTGCAGGCGCCGCATGGCTCACCTGCAGCACTGTAGGCACATGCAGTGGCCGGCGCAGAGTCAGCCCTGTATACTTATCTAGTTACTGTTACAGCATGTGCGCTGTACCTTAGTTAGATAGATAGAGTTGTATAAATAGGGCACCAAGGCAACTCAGTAAAGAGAGCTCAGATTTGCCATCACACAGACATGGCCTCGGCCAACGTTGTTGTCTTGTATTGTGCGTGCTTGCTCTGTTCTCCCTTCTTCTTCTAGCTTGATCCGTAGTGGGTGGGTACGGACACAACCGGTATAGTGGTCTGGGAGACTAGTGGTCTGGGAAGACTAGTGGTCTGAGAAGACTAGTGGTCTGGTCTGGGAGACTAGTGGTTTGGAGACTAGTTCACTATCGTCTGACGGTGATCCCGTGGGCCAACAAGTGGTATCAGAGCCGTACAAGCGCCGTCGTCATTCTAACCGATGGCGATGACAGGCGGTTCGGAGTTGGGCGATGGCAGTGGCACTGTCATAGCTGCCCAGCCACTACCGGAGGTAGTTGTCCGCACGGTGCGGGAGGTTAGCGGCACCACTTGGCCGACGCCGACTCGCACTAACTATGGAGAGTGGTCGGTGACCATGAAGGTCAAGCTTCGAGCAAGACGGCTCGGAATGCTGTTGACAAGGGCACCGACATGGAAGAAGACGACATATCGGCGTTGGAGGCTATCCTCGCTGCTGCATCGGGCGGAGTCTGAGGGAACCATTGGGGACGAAGAGCTCAATTAAGGAGGCGTGGGAGGCCATTGCGGCGATGGCGTCGGTTCCCGGAGCGCAAAGAAAAGAAGGCAACGGCCCGCTTACCAAGCAGGAGTATGCAAACCTCAAGTTCAAGGATGGTGAAACGGTGGAGGACTTTTTCCTCCGCTTACAGACGCTCATCGCAAAATTTGAAGAGCCACGACGTCAAGATCGACGAAGAGGAGGTGGTCTCCAAATTCCTCCACTTGCGGTAAGCAAAGTACATCCAGATCGCTCTCTCCATAGAGACGATCTTTGGACTTATCCACCCTCTCACCATCGAAGATGTGGCAGGCCGTCTGGGCGGTGGCGGTGGGACGGCGCGGGCGGCGACAAAGAACGGCGACGCGGAAACTCCTGGCCGACGGAAGAGGAGTGGGCTGCTCGGCGAAACACCGGAAGGCAGCCTCCTCCGGTCGCGGTGGCAACGGCAAACATCGCGGCGAGGCTTCTTCTTGGAGAAGAAGCAAATCGACTCAACGCTCGCCGGTGTTGCGGGAAGATGTGCCATTGGGCACGGAGTGCCCAAATCGCAAGAAGGAAAAGAAGGCTCAGGCTCACCTGGCGAAAGCCGATGATGAGGATGAGGCCACTATCCTTATGGCGATGTTCTGTGCACTGCACAACGTCGAGGCCATGGAGAGGGAAGAGGCGACGATGGTGGAAGGATCTAGCAAGGCCCTGAAGACCGTCAACCTCGATGAACCACGCGCCCAAGTCCATCTTGGGCATGTGGGCGTCGACCAGGAGCAGCCATGGTATCTGGACTCTGGTGCCAGTAACCACATGACGGGCTCCAAGGACTCCTTCTCCGAGCTCGACGGCGATGTTACCGGTACGGTGAAGTTTGGTGACGGCTCAAGGGTAGCTATCCCAGGGCGCGGCACCATCATCTTCAGATGCCAGAATGGGGAGCACCGCGCACCATCATCTTCAGATGCCAGAACGAGGAGGCAGCTTGGGACTGGCACAGTCCGAGCACGGGGGAAGCGGGAGGCTTCACCAACACCTTCGTCATCGAGCACTTGGTCATCCACGGCGGTGGAGACGCTGCAGAATAGGTGCCACGCACTCCGGGAGGAGCGCCGAGCACTCCGGCGGTAGAGTCGAGCACTTTTGGGGCAGTGCCGAGCACTTAAGGAGGGATGCCGAGCACTCCAGGAGGAGTGTCGAGCACTTCTGGAGGAATGCCGAGCACGCGAGGAGTGGAGCCAGGAGGTTCTACAGTGGCGGTGACCACTTCAGGACGGGTGCTGAGCACTCCCGTGGCGGAGCCAAGACATCTTACTATGGTTCCGACCACTCCAAGACTGAGGCTGGGCACTCCTACAGTGTGGCCGAACACTGCAGGAGTTATGACGAGCAGTCCAGAAGCAGTGCCAAGCACTTCAGGTGCTATGCAGGGCACTCCGGCGGAAGAAGGAACTCCATCACCCCCGATCGAGTTTGTCTCACCTCCAAGTGACATCACTGAGTTCGTGGACGCCTACCACGAAGGTGAGGAGTTGAGGTTCCGCAGGCTGGACGACATCGTCGGCGGCATAGGTCCCTCAGGTCTGGCGGGTAGGCTGCTCAACGACACAGAGCTGCTACTCGTCAGTGCAGAGGAACCACCCACGTTCGCGTTAGCCGAGCGCGATGGAAACTGGCGACGGGCAATGCTGGAGGAGATGACGGTAATCGAGGAAAACGAGACTTGGCAGCTCGTCGATCCGCCCCCAGGATGCCGTCCGATCAGCCTGAAGTGGGTGTACAAAGTCTAAAGGGACGAGCTCGGCGCCATTGTCAAATACAAGGCACGCCTCGTCGCCCGAGGCTTTGTCCAGCACGAAGGCATCGACTTCGAGGAGGTCTTTGCACCAGTAGCGCGCATGGAGTCGATCCGTTTGCTACTTGCTTTGGCGGCAGCAAAGGTCTGGCGCGTCCATCACTTGGACGTTAAATCGGCCTTCCTCAACGGCGAGCTGGCAGAAACGGTCTTCGTCAGGCAACCTCCAGGGTTCGCTGTCAAGGGAGAGGAGCACAGGGTGCTCCAACTACGCAAAGCACTCTACGGGCTGCGGCAAGCCCCTCGAGCATGGAACGCCAAGCTTGACACCACGCTGGGCGAGCTTGGGTTTCAAAGGTGCGCAACCGAGCACGCACTCTACACGCGACGACGGGGGAAGGAAGAACTCGTGGTCGGCGTGTATGTGGATGACTTAATCGTCACCGGCGCACGCACGGAGGATATCAACAGCTTCAAGCGAGAGATGGCAGCTCGTTTCCGAATGAGCGATCTCGGCGCTCTCTCCTACTACCTCGGCATCGAGGTGAGATAGGGGAAGGAGGAACTCACGCTCGGGCAAAGCGCGTATGCCTCCAAGCTGTTGGAGAGGAGCGGTATGGTGGAGTGCAAGCCATGCGTGACTCCGATGGAGGAGCTGCTGAAGCTGACAAAGGACAGCACCGCGGCGAAAGTAGATGCAACACTCTACCGGAGCATCGTCGGAGGTATGCGCTACCTAGTTCACACAAGGCCGGACATTGCGTTCGCCGTGGGCTACGTCAGTCGCTTCATGGAGGATCCCAGAGAGGATAACTGGGCTGCGGTGCAGCGGCTACTATGCTACATCAAGGGGATGGTGAATCATGGAATCATCTTCCCAAAGACCAGGGGAAGTAGGCTGCAGCTCACGGTGTTCAACGATGCAGACATGGCGGGGGACATCGACGGACGACGGAGCACCTCTGGCGTACTCGTCTTCCTCGGGTCAGCCCAATTTCATGGTTGTCGCTGAAACAGAAGGTGGTGGCGCTATCTACGTGCGAGGCAGAGTACGTAGCGGCGGCCACAGCGGCGTGCCAAGTTGTGTGGCTACGCCGGCTGCTGGGTGAGCTAACCGGCGTGGAAGCTCACCCACCAGCACTGATGGTGGACAACCAGCCCGCCATCGCCCTCGCGAAGAATCCGGTTCTGCACGACCGGAGTAAACACATCGACGTGAAGTTCCACTTCCTCAGGGACTGTGTTGATGGAGGGCAGATCGTCATCGAGTTTGTCGAAACTGGTCGGCAACTCGCGGACGTCCTCACCAAGCCGCTCGGACGACTTCGACTCACGGAGCTGAAGGAGATGATCGGCATGGAGGGGGTGCAAGGGTTAGCAGTAGGATTAAGGGAAGATTGTTAGCTAATCTACTGCCACCTTGTGTGAAACACAGCAGAGGAAGGCGGCGCCGACTTTACCCCCTGCTGTAATACAGTAGGCGCTGCCGGTGCAGGCGCCGCATGGCTCACCTGCAGCACTGTAGGCACATGCAGTGGCCGGCGCAGAGTCAGCCCTGTATACTTATCTAGTTACTGTTACAGCATGTGCGTTGTACCTTAGTTAGATAGATAGAGTTGTATAAATAGGGCACCAAGGCAACTCAGTAAAGAGAGCTCAGATTTGCCATCACACAGACAGGGCCTTGGCCAACGTTGTTGTCTTGTATTGTGCGTGCTTGCTCTGTTCTCCCTTCTTCTAGCTCGATCCGTAGTGGGTGGGTACGGACACAACCGGTATAGTGGTCTGGAAAGACTAGTGGTCTGGGAGACTAGTGGTCTGGGAAGACTAGTGGTCTGGTCTGGGAGACTAGTGGTCTGGGAGACTAGTGGTCTGGAGACTAGTTCACTATCGTCTGACGGTGATCCCGTGGGCCAACAAAACTGAGACCCTCTAGGTTGTGCGCAGGGATTAGCAAATCAAAGGTTTTCTCAATATTGATTACAGCATCTTCAGAATATGGCTCATGTGTGTGTTCACTGCAACCTAGGAATAAGTCTCTGAGATGTTTTTTGTTTGCTAGCAATGTATCTTTACTAGGAGGAACTGCTCTTTCCAGTTTTATCATATCAAGCCTTCTCAACTGCCAAAGGGGATCCAATTCTTCTAGGTTCCATCCATCTTGCATTCTAGAATTGTTGCAAGAGCCACCACCAATCGGAAAACCATTTAAATCATTGAGTGAAATTAATCTGCCAATACCTTTTGGAACCTCATTTATTGGTGAGCTCAGTAGGCCAAGTCGGCTTAAGTTGCATAGCTGAGTTATTCCTGAAGGAAGACTATGCAAAGAATCACACCTCTGCAAATTCAATATCTGAAGGTTTATGAGATAACAGATGGACTCTGGAAGGGAAGATATGTCAGTCCCATCAAGGTCTAGTAATCGTAGATGGATCAAACGTCCAATGCAAGATGGAACATTTTGTATCTGTGAACCTGTCAAATCCAAAACTCGAATGCATGGTAATCTTTCAAATATTGTATCATCAACTCTCAAAGACTTTGTATAAGATGTTCTCCAAGTTCTCACTTTACATTTCCCCTTATCTGTTCTAGGTAACACAACCATATCATTCATAGTGACAGCTAAAATATGGCGGAATTTACTCATAACAGTAACCCCTGCTGAATCTGGATCACCAACAAAAAGTTCTTCTCTGGATAAATGACAAGCAAGCTGCCTTAGTAGATCATGCAGTCTACATTGAATAAGATCAGCAGAATAGTAATAATCTGGTTGGAGGAGATTTCGATGGATCAGCTCATAGTAGTGTTCTTCTGCTATATCTTCAAGGACTCGGTCATCTTGTTCATCTATAAAGCCTTGAGCGACCCACATCCTTACAATATCATCATGGTAGATTACTGAATCTTCAGGGAAAATAGCACAATAGATAAAACATTGCTTCAAATGGTGTGGCAGCTCTTCGTAACTTAGATATATAGGACTTATTATTTCACTAGGAAGACTACTCATGGACCAAGCATCTTTTACCAAAATCTTCTTCCACTCATTTTACAGTTTGATCTTTGGTTGCCAAAACTCTAGCAATGACTTTAATTGCAAGGGGAAGACCACCACATCTACGAACAATATGGATCCCTAAGTCATGTAGATTTTGTACTTCTTTTTCTTGTTTGATGCCCATGCTCTTCCATAGTAACTCCCATCCTATATCCGGTGACATTAAATCAACTCGATGTGTATAGTCCATTCCGGTTTCTACAGCAACAGTGTCAAATTGAGTTGTCAATAAAACTACTACTGAGGATGCAACATGTAGTGGGATTCTCAGTAGATTTGTCCATATGTCTGACTGCCACACATCATCCAGCACAAGAAAAAAACTCTTATCCTTAATGGACAGTTCTAGCTTGCTTTGGAGCTCATCGGTTAAGTCATCTGGCATGTACTGTATTTTAATTTTTCGTAGAATCTCCTTTAAAATAGCTATTTCAGAGAAATCTTGGGAAACACAAACCCATGCTTGTTTGTTGAAGATCCTTTAAAATCCTCCCTTTTAGTTTTTGGTCATTGTATATTTTTTGTTCTAGTGTTGTCTTACCAACTCGTCCTGTTTCAACGATAGCAACCTTATAAGACCTTTTTTCCTTATGTGCAAGCACAAATCTACTACTTTTCTGCAAGCACGTAAGACCTCCTTACCAACAAGGTTTGGCTCAACAAGGCTGGAACTTCTTCTCTGTTTTGGTACAGAAACTGTTAGAGTTGATTGTGTACTCTTGAGTGAAGTAAATACTTTATCCTTTGAAATATTATCAATTCTTTTGTTTAAGTTTTTAATCTTAACTGCAATCTCATGACGTGTCTTGATATTAAAAAAGCAAGAGGAAAGAGAAGGGCCACTGCATGTATTTGAACTGCTTGATACTAATGAAGAATGGTCTGGCAATAGCTTGCTTCCTTTGGATTTGGCCAAGTCAATGATATCATCAGCATCATACATAGCATCTCTTAGCTGACCAAGCCAATTGTTAACAGCAGATTCTTTTATGCTCCTTTTCTCTGCATCATTAAGAAAGTACCATATTATACCATCAGCCAAGTCAATGATATCATCAGCCAATTTTTTTTTATTTAATAAAATAAATAAATATAACAAAAAAGATTTTTCAAATCCCGTAATCACGGGAGTACAAGAAGCAAGCGGTCATTCATTTCTTAGTTCGTGTGCACTTTACATGTTATTATATGCGTATACATATTATACATGCATAATACACCTAAGCTTAACTCGCATATACATCTTAACGCTAGCTAACACAATACACAGGAGATGTATGTTACATGCGTATACATGTTATACATGCATCATACACCTAATCTTAACATGCATATACATCTTACATACATTTAAATACGCAAGTTAACACAGGAGGGACATGTTGCATCGAAAAATCGTGAGCTAACATGACGACGGTACCTAACACGGAGCGTTACAAGCATCATCAAAAGACTAACATGCTAACTCAAATAGATCAATCCAAAGTTCCAAAATAAAAAGATTTACCATAATTAATAGATTACACATGCATCAATTAGATGTAGAAAAAAGATTTTTATATATCTAAAAATTACCTTATTTATCCTATTTTATAAAATAAAAAATTAAAATAAATATATATTTTACATATTACTTCCTAGTAGGTAATTGATGATTTTAACCATTTGATCGAATTAAATGTATGGTTCACAGTCCTTTGGGAGTAAAGCCCTTGTACAATAAGTTTTATATGAGTATAGTGAACTCACATCCAGAATTTTCGTGCACCTTGTTATTAAGTTATATATGAATAAACATCATTTCTCTACCGTCAATAAATCATGCATAATGCCATACCATATGGATTAGAAACTAATAATACACTAGGTACATGACGGTGGTGGTTGACATGATATATACAGGAATAAACATCTTTTGTCTACTGTCAGTAAATCATGCATTATGCCATGCCATATGGATTAGAAACTAATAATACACTAAAGAAATTTACTATGATGCCTCCAAATGACTGTAAGCCCTTCATTAGATCAGACGGCTAGAATCATCTATTAGTTTCAAGGAGGTAATAGGTCAAATAAATATTTAGTTAATTTTTAATTTTGGAAAATAGGATAAAATAAGGAAAGTTCTAGATGTAAAGATCATTTTTAGATCTTTGATGCATACAAGATCTATTGAATGTGATAAATCTTTTTATTTTTGTAACTTTGGATATGACATAATTTAGGTATCATATATAAACTACCTATTTGTTTATGCAAGTAACCCTGTCGTACGTACATGTCCACAAGACAACTACAACGTGTACGTGTACATGCCAAAAGACGTGTCCAACATACATGAAATTTACGTGTATACGTAAAACTTCACGTTACATGCTCAATATATAATGTGACAGCTATTAACGTTGGACACAAAACTTCACGGTGTTGATATTATTCAAGTATGTAACATATTTTTTTAACTGAGTATATAATATGAATGGTGTACAACTTTAACATAACTGCTGAAAAGCTAGGCTGAAAAGTATTGTTCGCTGATTTGTTGTGAGAGAAAAACATTGTACCATGGCTGATAAGCCAGGCTGATAAGTTCAAGCGAACAGGGAGGCCCCGTTTGGATCCTTGAATTGAATTCATTTTAAGAATCATAATTTAGACACATATTAATTAAGCTAATATGGTTGTAAATGAATTATATTTGTATATTATTATTGACTATACGAGAGAGATACTTATGTGTTGTATTTCTACCGTAGGAGAGCGAGTTGAAGAGCATATTATGAGTTGCAAAGTAGAAATATAACATGGTGATCTATAGAACCAATTTCCGTATCACACCTTATGAATTGGAGATATGCTTATATGTGAACTTTGGAAAGTGGTGGAATGTCAAATTCCAAGCTAAATAGCCTAGTTTATGAAGTAGATTTCAATTTCTCCAAATGAAAGGATCTAAACATTGGTCCAAATTTTTTTGTACGTGTAGTGTATACATGTATATATTAGCAAAAAGTAAAAATAGAACTAAAATAGCAACTTATTCACGTTGAACCCAAAAGGAAGGGTCCATCTGCACGGAAAAGGAAGGCGCCATGCGCTTGATTCTCTCTTCCGTGACGTGAGGATTTAATGATGTTTATTTTCTTTTCTTATATTAATTAATTAGATAATTAACTCAAAAATCCTAAAAAATCAATGGCTCGGATTTATTTGAGATATTACCTCTTAATAAATAAAGTGGATACCGTAGCATTGCCCTACACTACACGACGGTGGTGGTTGACAAAATGAGTAGTAAGGTAAAATATTGAGGTATAAACCCCTGTTCTAGCTTCATTCTTGTCCCTTTCTATTTCAAGTGTTGTAAGTTAAGGTACTCTAGATTTGATGTTATCAATTTCAAAAAGTACTTGGCATGTTGCACTTGCACGTAAAACCTCTACTAATACTTCCATTAGTACAATAGATATTCTGAAGGCTTCATCCAACTGCGATAAACTTATCAATAATTACTGATTTTGTTTTTTTCATACATATACGTAGTTTTTAAAAAAATTCGATTGCATCTGCCTATTTTCAATTTGAATTTAGTTGAAGCCTTAGCGTTAACTATGTGGCTCTTGTTGTAGGCCACATCTTATGACATAATGGATATAAATTTTAATTTTTAAATTTATCCACATTGTAGCGTACACTAAAGTGAAATCTCCGTTAAAGCCTTTAATTAGTAAGAGCAAAGATGCAACGAAGGAAATGCACCTATTTCTAGAACGGTGGAACTTGGAAGAGACACCATTACCTGCTGGCTGCTGCCTGGCCGCGTCGCCTCTCTTCCTCTACTCTGTGTTGGCTATATTATGAGCAAAACTTCTGTATGGAGCTCAAGCTCTTAGAATGAATCCTAGGATGACGCGCAAAGGTTCCTGACAGAGCACCCTTCTTCCGATGCAGCTTAGATGGCCCAAGAACAATCGTTCTTTGTACTAATCCATTCCTCTCTGAAATGTAGGAACAGTTGGAAGCAGCTTTAGCAGAGGAAACAGGGCAACGGAGGAGCAGTAAGAATAGTTCTGTATGGAGCTGAAGCTCTTCGAATGGAACAGTTGCATTTAAGATAGTAAAAAACACCCCCAAATATAGAAACAGGGCAAATGGAGTTTAACTTTAATCACGACAAGCCATTTACCGTAATGAACTGGAAGGAGAGAATTATGATGAGTCCATCACCAGGAAATAACCATACGGGGCCTAGAAAATAAAAGATAACAGCATGTATGGCCTTCTGAAAACACCACCCCTAATCAATAAGTAACTTTAGATAGCTCTTGCATCAATGGAACTATGAAGCTGACCAAGTGACCGTTCTTCCTTGATTGGGGAGTGGAGAATTACTTGCAGTAGCAGTAGTAGTTAAAACCAATAGATGAAGTTATCGCCACAAAAATATGTCACCCCTGCGAATGCGATGCAGCATAAAGCAACACAACTGAATTAGCCACGATGGTCGAAGAAGACTGGAAGGAATGCATGCATGAGCTGCATCCTTTGTAATAACAATAACAACAAACTCAATGGTCGATGGAACGCACCTCTTGCTCTTGGCACTCAGCCAAGATGGTCCAAGCGAGATTTGCAGTCTCCCAAGCGAGATTTGCAGTCTCCCAAGATGGTGGTGGCCTCTCTGTTCTCTGTATCTGCTGGATTTCATGGGTAGGGGAGAAGAAAAAGAAGGGCGTGCGTCTCATATGTCTTCTGAAAAGCAAAAAGTTTCATTCGTTTCAGAGGAGCAAAGAATACCCGGATGACACGCAAAGCCGCTCCAGGAGCAGATTCTCCACAAGATGACGCTTTGATTAAACTTTGGCAGGCAAGCGAAGAACCCCCCTCTGCATTGCTTTTGAGGTGGTGTGCGTCCCAACGGTGAGGACGTCTGTTCTTTTAGGATTCATGCTGGCTACTAAACATACTGTAGGTCTGCAGCTTTGACGAAACTTTGGAGTATGAAACGATGATGGAATCAGCAACCATTCATACCCATACTACGGTACGGCTAAGAAGTAAAGAACCTTGTTTTCTTCTTCTTCCACTTTGGCCTTTGCTTTGGAGGAGGTGTGTCCCAAAGGAGAGGAAGCCTGGGTGGGTCCCAAAGCCAAACAGGAAGTTTTGTCGGTGACTCCAACAGGCAGCAGCAGGTTATTTCATTTCATTCGTGGCCCAATGATTGTAACCAGTTATCCATGCACATGGCTTATAGGCTGCTCGGTATCCAAGGGTTTAGCATGGGAAACTAGCTTATCCGTCGAATATTTCTTTTTTTTTAAAAAAAAAAGAATATCCATAGGGTATTTCGAAGGCCGCTCTGTTTCCATGTTCCACGCATGACCTCTATTCAGACATGCATGCAACAGCTTCTGTCATGTAGAAATTGCTGTGCTCAGGATTCGTGATCACACTTCACATGGCACCAAAAGGCATGCATGTACAGGGACTCCATAGTCAGCACAACAGATGTAGTTCTTCGCATGACTAGTTCACAAAAAACCGAAGTACCATATTATAGTCATATACACACAATACTGGTTATTGCGACGTACTACCAGACTACCATCACGTCTCCATGCGTAGAGCCGAAGACACCTGATGGATAATTTCGCCCACCACGATATTATAGTATGTTTCATCCATGTTGTCTCTTGAGGCAGCCATCTAGCTTTTACACCACTAGATATATCTATAAAAAATAAAAACCATATATCTATAAAATGGATCGAGTCATGTGCTTAAAATTAATTAAATAACTACACTCGAAATTCAAGTCTCCAAAGCATAACTTTGATTTCTTATTTTCTAGAAATATTTATTGGCAAGTGATATATATAACAAATTTATATATATAACAATATAAATTTAAAACTCTCTAATATGTATAACAAATATATATATATATATATATATATAACAATACAAATTTATAACTCTCTAATATGTATGTATAACAAATTTATATATATAACAATATAAATTTATAACTCTAATATATATGTATAACAAATTTAGATGTATGTATAACAATTCGGTGAAGTAGCATAAAAATGGACCCACGATTCGGTATACAAATAGTATAAATTTGCTTTTTTGGACGGGCACGCTACCTAGTACTTATGATATTCGTATTATCCGTTTGTATTCAATCCAGTTTCGAAAATAGCAGTGGTACATTTCGGCCATGGCGGTGCTCTACAAGGGTTCGAAAACAGCAGTGGTACATTTCGGCCATGTTCGGTCGCCGAGTTAGGCGATGCCGGCTCGCGGTGCGTCGGAAGGGTCGGCTCCTGAAGGTGATGATCGGATGGATGGAAGCTTCAGGTTGCCTGTGGCGTTAGAGCGGGTATGTGAATAGGCTACTTTTCCGATTCACGCAACGGTATGTGTAAATATGAGGGATTTAGCCAAGGATTCCATTCAGAGATCCGCTGGTCGGCATAAACTGTACTCGATTAGTCAAATGCATGTACATATCAGCATGCCAGAAATAATGGTATGCTCAGGGCAGAATGAGCAATCCTACATCACAGATGAATTTAGACATATAAAGTTCACTGAAAATTTTCAGATATCAAAGCAGCTAGATGTCGGTGGCGTTCAGCCGGTCAATCTGGCCTAGAGGATCCTGCGGATTTGGCAGGGATCTTCGCTCACTCACTCTCCCATGGTAGTGGCTCCTGAGCGCGAATCCGGCCCCATTGAGGGCATATCCGGCGACATCTTAGCCGGATTTGAGGCGTAAAATGCGGTGGGTGCTCTAGTTGTGCCAGGCACACTAGTCTATTGCCAAGCCATGCGAGCGTGTCTCCTGCAGAGCGGGGCATGTGGTTCAGCGTGCCGGTGCCCGGATCCGGTGTGTCCGCATCGGCTCTGGTCGGTTCTGCATCCGGTGTAGCTGCCTAGGCCTCCTTGGATTAAAAAAGATTTATGATTTCTAGAAAACGATTTGTTGCGGCGGTTCGTAGCTGCCATAGAAATGTTGGGCGTGTTCGGCTGGCTAGCTTTGTTTTTTTTTTCTAGCTAGAGCAGTATAGTTCTCTCACCAAATCCTAGAATGAACAGTGTTTTCTGGTTGCTACAGTAGAAATTTAATACAAGCCGAACACCCCGATAGCTGCCCATACAAATAAATTTTTAGGGATGGCTAAGAGATCGGTTATTTCTAGAGGTGGATGCGTATGAAGGACTGAGCCAGCTGCTCCTACAAACCGTATACAACCACCCCTAACACAAACCTTGTCGTAGTAGTGATTGTCATTCGTCACGACTTCAAAGGACATGTTGCTTTGTACAACTTGTGCGTGCTGCACATAAACAGTAAAAATGTTCAGCAGCTCGTCTACAGAATAAGAACACTGTCCTTATATACGCTGCATATATATTGCATGAGCTTCAAATAAAATCCGTGTTTTAAATTAAAGGTTGTATCAAGCACCTACCGGCTACAACTACAAATGCTGGTCTGATCGATGAATAACCAATCTCAGACAGGCGCAGATGATACAGAGGAAGGGACGCCAAAGGTTGGTCCCACCCTGCCAAGCCAGCCGAAGACGTGGACGTGGAGTATTTTATAGTTCGCGTAAGCTGCAGGCTGTGGGAGTAGTTCGCTCTAAGTCCGCGTTGGAGAAACGCTGTCCGGACTCGGAAGTAAAGAGCTGGTAGTCTCCGCTATAAAAGAACCAGGCCGGCAAGGAATCCCTTCCCCATTTCAGTAGCATCTCCTCCGATCCTTCGGCAGGACTCCTCCTCGATTTCATCTGTACCTCGCTGTCTTACGGTAAGCTTGCCCCTTCTTCCTTTTTCGTTTGTTTATTCTAGAACACATGTAGCTAGTGTCGTCCTGTCTTTTCTTTTCCTTTGTTTTCTGCCCGAATTTGGAGGTCCTAGCTAGGAAGATTTTGGCCCCTTGCTCGACTTTGTAACAATTTAAAGGATCTATCTAGGTTTTGGTTCTAAGCACGTTTCTTATGAAATTTAACGTGGAGACACTAAGAGAGCCATTGTTAATTAGTGGTACCACTGAAATCAAACGATGTTCTCTTTTCTTTTCTTTTTTGCAAAAAGTGTGGTAGCGAAGTGATTCTTTCGGTCGATTGCTCTTTACCATTTTGTGTTGTTGTAACCAGCGCACTATAAAAGGAACTAATTCAAACCACAGTTCACTTATAGTATTTGTTTGCTAACTACTAGTGCAATTAGTTTCAACGAAACAAAAAGCACAAAGTTAGACTATCAATTTCTGACGTGTTGAGCACCTCCTCCTCCAACCAAGATCTTGTTTGATTGCACTTCAATCTATCCCACAATCCACATGGGTTGGGACTGAGGTGGTCTGAATAGGTGTAAATCACTCAAACACTTAACCAACTTACTGAAACCATATTTAAAATATTGGTTTCTGTAATATTTTTCTGTTGGCGCTTCAGCTACCATACCGTGTTCTTATTTCAGTATATATAAAATGTTTTTGGGTATCTCCTTTTCTGTAAATGAAGTTATAGCATGCTCATGTATTGCTCCTCCTCTATTTAACAGCGGTAGGGGCACGCAATGAGCCATGCAGAGGCGAACAGGATGGCGAAGTGCACGCAATCACCCACTGATTCAGGGCTTGTTTGGATCAGACCCTGGACTACTTTTGCCTGGATTTGCAGCTGCCTGAAGTCTGCCTGTGAGGTGTTTGGTTGGAGCCCTCAAATGATGACTGGACCAGGCAAGGGCAACGTGAGCCAGGCGACCGAATTCGACTGCCTGGGTACTGACACGGTTGCCCGGCATGGAAACAGTTATCAGGGTAAAAGGGAACCATATCATATCACCGTGTAGTTTTTGTTTTGTATATTTTATATTTTCTATATTCTTTCTCCCTTTCGTTGATCATGTTCACGCTAAATTAGCAGTGTGAGCAGTGTCAATTATCTTCCTTTCTCATGCGTTTTTTCTTGTGATGTTTTTTAAATAGCTAGCAAATCTATTAAATTTATTTATAATTTGAAATATATTATTAATTGAGAAAATATGTGGATCGTTTTTATTTATTTATTTATTGTTTATACATTATAACATTAACATATGTTTTAAAGATGGCATTATTTACTGTTCATAACCATTATTTTTCCAAGTCCAGATTAAGATTTCTTATGTTGGTTACTTATTTTTTATTTATCCTCACATTATTTAATCAAAAGTATTAAAATCATATATTATACTAAAAGACATAATTTATCAATATATTTCCTATTTAATCTTATTAAACGTGATTAACTAATATTAAACACGTGACAACAATTTAATAAATTATATATTTTGGTTAATCAGATTATAAAAATACATGTTAACTATACAAAGATAAATAAAAAACACATTAATTTAAGCAGATTATAAATTAAGAAAACTCACTTATCTGTTTTTATTTTGTCACCATATATTTATTTGTGTATATTTGACGTATTATTAATTAAGAAAATGAATTAATTACCTCTCCAGCAGAGAAGAAAACACATGATCTCTATTCATTAGCTTTCTCATGCCAGGCATGTAACCAAACAAATAACTCTCAACTTACCTGGTCAGGCAGATTCTCTCAAAATTCTAGACATCTCTCAGGCAACATTTTTCCCCAAGCAAAAGGCTTCCAACCAAACGTGTCCTCAGTTACCGAGGAGGATGAGCTCAAAGGATCATCTACAACCCATGCTGACATGTTTGGGCTACCAACATCCGGCAGGTGTGTGCCCTTACTGCTACTGTCGTCATATATAATTTATATGGATGCTTACATACGGTATGATGATGATAGACATCTGTAATTAAGAGGCATTCTTATATCTTAATTACAGCAAACAGTGGTTGTCAGTGAATTATTACTGAAACTGACCATTTATTTTGCAGAAAAAATATTTTCGTATAGTAATATAATAAACATACAATTCTAGCTCGTATAGAAAAACAGGTTGATGAGCTAGTGTCAAAAAAATATAATGGAGGCTTCGACAAGACAAAAAAGATTAGGGACATCCAAGACAAATTAAGTCTTTTGGTTTTCCGGCCTTCCCGCGGGCCCACCCACAGGCCCGCCGAGCCCATCCATGGGTCGTCCCCGTCCCTGTCGCTCGCTGGATCCGCCACCAGGAGGAGCGCCGCCGCCGGACCCTGCCACCGGATCCGGCCTTCCCGCCACCGGATCCGGCCTCCTCGCTGCCGGATCTGGCCTTCCCACGCGCCGCTGGAGGAGGAGGAACGCCGCCGCTGCTCCTCCAACTGCTGCTCCGGATCTAGGCTTCCCATGGGCCACTCAGGAGGGAGAAGAGGGATCCGCGCCGGAGGGGAGGGAGGGTCGCCGCCGCCGGAGGGGGCCGCACGGCCACGTCGGAGGAGGAGGATGCGGTCGCGCGCGCCACATCGGAGGAGGAGGATGCGGTCGTGCGCGCCACGCCGGGGCATCGGAGAAGGAGGCGACGACCGTGCTGCTCGGGAGGGAGGGAGGCGCGCGCGCTCGGTCGGGAGGGAGGGTGGCCACTCGGTTGGGAGGGAAGGAGGCGCGGGCATCGCTTGGTCGAGAGGGATACGGAGGGAGCGGCGGCTCGGAAGGGAGAGGAGAGGAAACCGGTGAAGGGGCTCGCTCGCTACTGGAACGGGAAACCCTAACTTGTGCTTTTATATATGGGAGCACCTATCGGGGCTCGTCTAGGCCTCTTGGGCCGAGGCCTTTTTCCCCGAGGCGGGCCAGTTAGGAAGTCCGCCTTCGAAAATGGAGGCATTTTTGGAGGCGGGTCGTCCGCCTCGGTTAATAGATTTTAGGAGGCGGTCCGTAAATCGATTTTACGAGGCGGTTAATTCTGACCGCCTCGGTTAGTAAAAATGACCGCCTCGGTTAATCCCAGGCATTAACCGAGGTGGTTGAAATTCCCGCCTGCCTTCGAGGCCATTTCGGAAACGCTGTGCAAAATATTTTGTGTAGTAGTGCAATGGCAGCGCAAGAGAGAGATGTTTTGTTAAATGCAACCCAGACTACGAGAGAGATTAATGTGGATCGGTGGACTGTTCACCTCCAGAAATTGATTCTTCTGGAGACAAATTTTTGGGTTAGAAATTGATTCTTTCGGGAATAGAGGGGGCATACACTACCGGATTCAGCTTCTTTGCCGAGTGCCTCAGGCACTGGGCAAATGCCAATATACACTCAGCAAAACCTTTGCCGGCAAAGGGCGCTCGACAAACAGTTTATCGGCAAAGACCTCTTTGCCGAGTGCACGTTATCAGGCACTCGGCAAAGGCTTTGTCGAGTGCTAATCTGACACTCGGCAAAGAAAAGTCGCCGTGACGGCGAGCGCCACCGTGACGGCAAAGCCTTTGTCGAGTGCTAAATCGACACTCGGCAACGAATTTTTTAAAAAAATATAAAAAAACCGCCGCCGCTGCCTTTCCGCGTGCGGGGCGTGATGGATCCCGGGCGCGTCCTGCGCAGTGACGGTCTGCAACCTCCAGCCGCGCCCGTAGTCGGCGATGGCCGCGCTGGGGCCGAAGCTGATGGGCTCTTCGCCATCCCTAACGGCCTCGACGTGCAGCGCCGACGGGGCCCCGGGTTCGAGCTTGCGGTTGACGGCGTGCAGCGCGTAGCGGGCCGTCGTCCTTGCCGCGAACCGCCGAACCTTGCCGGAGCTCCTGCACGTCACCTCCAAGAACTGCCAAGTGGCAAGCAGACAGCAAGCGCGTTAGTTCGAGGAGAGCAGGTGCAGCAGGAGGAGGAGACCTTCCGCGGCAAGCAGACAGCAGACAACAAGCAGACCTTCCATGGGATGAAGATGTACAAGAAGGTTCGTGGAGCTCTGTGCAGCAGGAGGAGAGCGGGTCTTACCAGTTGCGGTGGAGGAGAGTCGCCGCCGCCGTCCTTGCCTGGCTGTTGCGTGTCGCCGGGCTGCTGCGCCCGCCGCTCCATCGCCGCCCGCGCTGACTCACGCCCCGCTAGGTGAGCTGCCCACCCTCGGATTTGCCTGGCTGTTGCGTGTCGCCGTGCAGTTATATAGTATAGCAGCTTTGCCGAGTGTCCGAGATTTGACACTCGGCAAAGCAGTGTTTGCCGAGTGTTCTAGATCTGACACTCGGCAAATGATTATTTTTTATTTATTTTTTGCCGAGTGTCCTTGACCTGACACTCGGCAAAGCAGGGTTTGCCGAGTGTTCTAGATCTGAGCACTCGGTAAAGTTTTTTTTATTTTTTCTTCTCCTTCGTTTCTAGAAAAAAGATTTTATTTCTTTGCCGAGTGTTTTTTTTGACACTCGGCAAACCTCCTCTTTGCCGAGTGTTTTTTTGACACTTGGCAAACCAACCTCTTTACCGAGTGTCTTCTCCTGACACTCTTTGCCGAGTGTCTTCTCCTGACACTCGACAAAGAGGTGATTTGCCGAGTGTCATTTTTTAACACTCGACAAACCATATTTTTTTTCACTTTTGACCTCGAACCTTTTTCTGCAGTCCTCATACAATACCTAGTACTCCATGTTCCAATGTGGCACATTTCTCGGACTTTTTCTATATTTTTTTAATTTATTTCATTTAATTGAATTTTCTTGGATAATTCAAATTATAACTGCTAGTCATTCGAATAATGAAAAACATGAATGGAAAAATGATATTCATGTTATTTAGTATAATGTGAGGCCGTATCCAGGAACAGACCACCAATTTTGAACATCTTGTTCACGAAATATGACCACGAACGAGTTGTTTTTAAATTCTATAAAAAGCAAACGAAGTTCGAAAATCATGAAACTTGTCAAGATGTCATGATATCATATGTGGAGGCTGTGATAAAAATTTGAGAAGGTTTCGCGCAAGTTGTCACATACGATGCTTGCAAACCGAAGAATCTCCGAAGAAATTTCATGATTTCGTGAAGAGGCCGATGATGTGGTAAGCATCGTACGTGACAAACTTGCACGAAACCTCCTCAATTTTTTATCACAGCCTCCACATATGATATCATGACATCTCGACAAGTTTCAAGATTTTCGGTCTTCGTTTGCTTTTTTATAGAATTTAAAAACAACTCGACCGCAAGTTCGTGGTCATGTTTCGTGAATAAGATGTTCGAAATTGGTGGTCTGTTCTTGGATACGGCCTCATATTATACTAAATAACATGAATATCATTTTCCCATTCATTTTTTTCATTATTCGAATGACTAGCAGTTATAATTTGAATTATCCAAGAAAATTCAATTAAATGAAATAAATTAAAGAAATATAGAAAAAGCCCGAGAAATGTGCCACATTGGAACATGAAGTACCAGGTATTGTATGAGGACTGCAGAAAAAGTTTGGAGGTCAAAAGTGTGAAAAAAATATGGTTTGCCGAGTGTAAAAAAATGACACTCGGCAAATCACCGCTTTGCCAAGTGTCAGGAGAATACACTCGGCAAATCACCGCTTTGCCGAGTGTCAGGAGAAGACACTCGGCAAAGGGTTAACGGCGGCTGCCAGCCGTTAACGGCGGCGGCCCTTTGCCGAGTGTTCTAGTTTGCCGAGTGTCCGACACTCGGCAAACCTGGTCTTTGCCGAGTGCTTTCTCTCTGACACTCGGCAAATAGCCCCTTTGCCGAGCGCCCGATAAAAAGCACTCGGCAAAGTCTGGGACACTCGGCAAAGAAGCCGTCTCCGGTAGTGATAGCGGTAAGTGCACTTTAGATGCTCGAGAGCGCTTGAAAAATGGCTTTCACTAAGTTCTGATTATTTTTTGCTTTCTCTTGCTCTATATTTTCTTGGAGGTTGTTTTCCCTAAGGAAACTAATTTACTTAATGGTTAGAATATTTTCTTGAAAGTTGCTGGCCCTCAAGGAAACTAATTTAGTTTGGCGGTTGGAATATTTTCTTGTCGGTTTGGTAAATTTGGTGTGGTCCTGGTTTCCTTAGTAGCTAGCTTCTGAGGAAATCACCCTTGAATGCCAAAACTGCAAGGAAAACAATTTATCCTATTCTCTATCTTTGACAGTTTATAGACAAGGATTATTTCGTTGACGGTTTTTAGCACGCAAGGTAATTCGGGATATTGGTAGTGCATGTTAAATATTGCAACCTCCACTTCCACAAGCAGGGTGTGACAAAAGAATTTCCACTGCTCCTCTATACCACACATGCATGAATGAGCCTTTGAGATTTTCATTGAAATTATTCATAATTTGTATTGGACCTAGCCCATTTATTCTAACAGTACTTAGGGGTCCCAACCCAGAAACTATAAGGTAGTTTTTATATATTCTTGCCAAAATTATGTAGACAATACACATAAAAACTATATTTTCAATTGATAGCTTCTTCAAAATATTTTTTTTCCAACCAAGTGTCATCTCTCTCCATTATCTATCTGTCACATCTCTTTATATTTTGGTTTCCGTGTAGACATAGTTTCTAGTTTTCCTCCCCACTCTTCTTTAATTCCAATGCCAGCATACTATCATTTTACTTAGTTGGCACCCTATTTAATGAATATAGAAACTATGATTGTTTTTTGGTTGGGATTGGCCTTATCTCATTTTATTATCAAATGGACTTGGTCCTATCTCTTTCTATAGCCGTCTTTAATTTGTAAGTTACTTTTCACCCATTCCTTTTATTTTAATCATATGCTCTGGTGTGTGGACTTTAACTTCTTTACAATTGTATTAATTCCAATCCATATATCTTCTACTGTTCTATGGTTAATAATAAAAGTTATAGAGGCCTGCATGATAGAGATGTATATATGTATATATACTGTTATAAACATATATATACTAATGTCATGTTTTCCTATAATTATTCTCGTCGACAGGGCACACAAGTCGTTGTACCGTGAAGAGGGTAACGACAGCACGAAGTGGGTTCTGGACACGGGTGCAGCGTTTCACGTTACCTACGACCCCAGCTGGCTGCATTGTTACCAACACCGGGCAAGTTGCATGTGTGTTTCCCTTAAGGGAAGTGGGTCGGTGCAGACCAAGCTATTCAAGTTGTCGGACGTACACTATATTCCAGGAATGACACTCAACATCATCAGCGTGGGCATGCTTATCAAAAGTGGCTACAACCTGTGTTTTACTCCGGAACATTGCTACGTAAGGGATGTTATGACTGGTCGTATTGTTGGTGAGGGCAGCCGAAGCAGGGGCACCTACGTACTCGACTATCTGATCGTCGACCAGGTATGACGGGCGCATTTTTGCATGCATGCAGAACATATAAATATACGTACTCTGCTTGAAGTTACAATTTATGGTGATTCTAATTCATCGATGTCTAAATTAGTATAGCATTTAGATCTCCTTTTTCTTTTCGATTGCAGGGGAGGAATTGGCGGCCTCAGGATGAGCTCCGAGGTATTAGGCCATATAGCCATGCAACACTGCCTACGGATCCATTTACCGAGGAGGATGGAGAAGACGACGAGCTCAAAGATTCAACCGACAGAAAACCTGAAATGTTTGGGCAAGGCAGGTGTGTGCACCAACTGCGCTGACGTCATGACACATGAATTAGTAGTACAAATGCATGCCTATATACCGTATGATGACGACACGGAAAGAGTAGTTAACCACCATTCTTAACTAATTACTACCCATAATTGTTGCCTTTGTTTTTTATTTACACTAATCAGCAATTGTTGCCGTAGTTTATTAATGAAAATAGTTATTAACGTTGTAAGAAAATATATTTTTAAATACCTATAGGCTCTATTCTCTATTCCAATATCTATTGTATATCTTGTCGTTTTCTCCAAATCTGCATGTCATATATATAAGCACAATGACTATATATACTCTCGCAGTAAGTACATAGCCTCTTCATGTTTTTCTAGTCACAATTAATTGGTACGTATAATTTGCCTGTGATAAATATGACCCAACACTAGTACTTCATTCAACCACAAATGTAAAATCCATGTTTCGTCCACAAATATAAGTCCACCTCTGTTTGTTATAAATAAAAAAAATTAACTTTGACCATTTGTATTTGAATCTCAATAGTGATTGAGAATAAAAGATCTGTATATTATGAAAAGACTTTTGCTATTTATCTGTTGATAGATTTTTTTGGTACTGAATCTGTCAGATTGCTATATGTTCGATTGTGCTTTAGGATTTGTGCTACAATTGTCTACTTCCTCCGTCCATAAATAACGATCGTTTTTGCTCCCTGAGAAACAACTTTGACTAAATATATAAAAAATATTAGTATTATTAATATCATTAGATAGATCATTGAATCTATTTTCATAATAAATTTATTTGGAGATACAAATGTTGTATGCATTTTCTACAAATCTAGTCAGACTTATGGCACGGAAACAAAAAACGACAGTTATTTAGGGACGGAGGGAGTACTAGGTAGCATTTATAAAAAATCTGACAGATTTGGCCATATAAAATATGTCGGCAGATAACTAGACACTCCCTTATAAAAATATCTATGATAATGATTTTAATAGCATTGACCTCGTGTTTTCAATATATATAAAAGTTAAATATTTGATGATGAAAATAGAAAAAAGCTTGACAAAGGCAAACCTAGATGAACACATATATATATTTGTAATATGAAGAAGTATGAAATGAAACAGCTACACCGCACCAATGATACTGCCAGGATGGATTTCATCCCCAGCTGCATCACGACCATAATACACTTTCCTCTCACTGTTACATTAATTGAGTGTCCAGGCATAAAGTTCTTTTTTACGTCAGTCATTACTTATTGTTGTATCTACTACTAACTCTATCTCTCGTCTGTAACCAGTCCCTATCTTCGTATGCTGGGATGTATGTTTACTAATGTCTTTCCTATTTGGGTCAATTAACACAATGTAGGAAATATATATATATAATATTGTTCCAAAAATATCACACTACTGCAATAAGGATTTATAGGGGCGGCTCCAGACCATTTGTAGGGGTGGTTTGCCTAGCAGCCCTACCCAGGTGTCGGTGTTTCGGACCGGGTGGGTCCTCAACCAACCAGAGAATTTGTACTGTGTGCCCCTATCCCGGATGGTGATGCAAGAAGACACAAGGTTTATACTGGTTCAGGCAATAGGTGCCCTACATCCAGTCCGAGAGTGCGATCTTGTATTCCTTGCACCGAGGTGCTTGTAGTAGGGGTTTACAAGCTGGGCGAGAGAGGGAGCTAGTCCCAGGTCTCTGCGTGAGGCGGTAGGGGCTGCTTGAGACGTTGCTCTCAGGCAGCGGGGGGAGCGTGTGTGTTACGGAGTGTCGTTTCCGTCGTGTGGGTTGAGTGAGTGCGTTTGCGCGTGAGTGCGGGCGTGGTCTCCATCCTTAGAAACGGCCCTGGCTGCCTCCTTTTATAGCTGCAAGGAGGGAGCCAGGAGTACATGAGAGAGCTATACATGGAGCCTTAGAAGGAAGATCTAGTACTGTAGCCCACTCATGTAGCAGCATGGTGTTGGGAATAGCAATCGGTACTTGATTACTGGTGCGTCACGCTGGCCATGCTCGAGGCTGTTGAGGTCGTGGGAGTCCCTGTTGACGTCTAGTCAGCGTGGCCTCCACTGTAGGAGACATGCCGAGCCCTGTGGACCTTTGACTTGGTGGAGTGCCGAGGCCTGGCGGGTGTTTGTAGCTGATCGCACCGAGGCCTGTTCTGCCGAGGCCCTGAAGGTGACCTGTGTACGATGCGGGGGCCTCGGTGGTCAGCGTCGTACCCGGTTTAGGTAGAAAAGTGCAGGGCGTGAGTCCGTAGGGCATGGTAACCCCTACACCGTCAGTAAGGGATGGTAAAAAGGGTGATTTGACCGTTGTCCCATCGCCCCTGTTGCTGTACACCGCCGGTCGTGGCTGACGTAGTGGGTGCATTCAGGCGCATTAAATGGATGGGATAGCCTGCCATAGGGACGGTTGAGGCGGATGCGGCGAGGATGCGGGACGAGCCCGGCCTCGGTCGAGGCGGAGCTAGACCAGTACGTCCGAGACCCCGCCTGGGGGTCTCGGGCGAGGCAGAGTTGGAACAGTACGTCCGAGACCCCGCCTGGGGGTCTCGGGCGAGGCGGAGCGTGAGCAGTTGGTCCGATTTCGAGGCTACGGGGACCCGGAACTGACTCTCCACGTCGCGCTGTTCTCGGAGCAGGAGTTAGGTAGCACCTGAGTCAAGATCTGGGCGTCGATCCATGGGCAGCGCGATCTTTGAAACACGGTGATCGGTAACCTCGCCTTGATCCTATCCCCGACCGCCTGGCGTCGATGTGACTCCCGTCCTATCGGCCATTCCGCTGTACTGTGCTGATGTACGGCTAACGTTGCGGGAGTGGTTGGACACGTGACGTTTTGTCAGAGAGGTCGGTCGAGACGGAGGCGACGAGGTTGTTGCCGAGCCCGGCCTTGGGCGAATCGGAGAATCAGTAATCCGTCCGAGGCCTTGCGGGGCGGGGTCTCGGTTGAGAGGGCCTCGGCGAGGCGGAGAGTTGGCCTTTTGTCCGAGGCCTTTGCGGCGCGGGCCTCGGGCGAATCGAAGAATCAGCCGAGACCCCATGGTTGTCCTTTGGTATTGATATTTACAAGGTCTAAGCAATCTTTTCGGTTTCTGCTTAGGGTACCCCTTTTTATGGTATCCGACAGTAGCCCCTCGAGTCTCGGGGAGAGGGCGAGCACTCTCCTTGAGGCTTTGTCGAGACTTGGCGTGCAACAGCTCCCGTCGGGATTGTGTTTTGTACTCGTGGTTCCGGTGGGTGCGCGCGAGTGCACCCGCCGGGTGTAGCCCCCGAGGCCCTGGAGGAGTGGATTTACTCCTCCAGGGGCTTTTTCTCTGTTGAGTAAGGAGTTTATCGCGTTTGCCGAGCCCTCGAGTGTGAGTTCGGGTCGCTGGTCCTCGGCAAGGTCGCAGGAAGAGCCCCTGAGCCTCTGCACGGAGCGAGAGGGCGATCAGGAGTTCCCCTGGCTTTTTTGCGACCCTCGCGCATCCTTTTCGTTCGGAAGGAGGGGTTGTTTGCCGAGCCCTTGAGTGCGAGCCTGGGTCGCTGGGTCTCGGTAAGGTCGCAGGAAGAGCCCCCGAGCCTCTGCACGGGGCGAGAGGGCGATCGGGAGTTCCCCTGGCTTTTTTGCGACCCTCGCGCATCCTTTTTGTTCAGAAGGAGGGGTTGTTTGCCGAGCCCTTGAGTGCGAGCCTGGGTCGCTGGGTCTCAGCAAGGTTGCAGGAAGAGCCCCCGAGCCTCTACACGGGGCGAGAGGGCGGCCCTTTTCGTTCGGAAGGAGGGGTTGTTTGCCGAGCCCTCGAGTGCAAGCCTGGGTCGCTGGGTCTCGACAAGGTCGCAGGAAGAGCCCCCAAGCCTCTGCACGGAGCGAGAGGGCGATCGGGAGTTCCCCTGACTTTTTGCGACCCTCGTGCATCCTTTTCGTTCGGAAGGAGGGGTTGTTTGCCGAGCCCTCGAGTGCGAGCCTGGGTCGCTGGGTCTTGGCAGGGTCGCAGGAAGAGCCCCCAAGCCTCTGCATGGGGCGAGAGGGCGATCGGGAGTTCCCCTGGCTTTTTTGCGACCCTCGCGCATCCTTTTCGTTCGGAAGGAGGGGTGGAATATGTCAGGCTACCCTCGGTGGGCGCGAGCGGTGACACTTCCGGTGAGTTGTTATCGGGTAAGTCCGAGTGGAGGCCCGTGCCCCATCCGATAGGGGTCGGCTAGTGGTCCAGAGACGCACTCCAAAAGTATTAGAGGGTTTCTCTAGTGGGTCCCAAGGCCGTTCGATTGGCCCCAGGGGCTCGGCGCCTCCCAACGGTGGGATCCCATTCGGAGACCTTCTTGCTGGTCTCGGACACGACTTAGGGCATCCCGAGCGATCGCTTGCTCGGGCCTCAGCCATGTACGGGCTTGCCCATAGTTGTCCCTAACACTATTGTCCTGGGGCGACTATCGAGACCCTCGGGGGTCCAGCCTTCGAACCCCTGGACCGTAATGGGCTCGGTGCCTAGTTCCTTCGTTTGAAAGGAATCGGATGGGGGATACTCCCCTCCCCTCGGCTAACAACGACAGGAGCGCCTTTTGAGGTGGTTTTTTCGGGGAGGCGGAACGGCGCCTGCCGCTGTTGAGGCCAGACACGACATTGTGTCAGCGGATGGGACGTAACTGTTCACGCGATTAATAAGGAAAAGGTGGGTACGTGGGCGGTAAAATCGGATCTGGATTAACTGTAATAGATTCGGGGGAAACTCCCCTGATTTCGTCGCCCGTCCGTCCCCATCCTGCATAAATACGCAACGAGCCTCGCCCCTCCCCCCCTTACCTTGCCTGCTTCGCCTTTGCTATCCTCGAGCCGTTGCTAGGATCAGAGAGCACCGAGGAGAAGAAGGGAGAAGGACGAGAGAGAGAGAGAGGGCGAGAGAGAGAGTGAGGCTTACTGCCGTAGCAGCATTCTCCACTGCGTAATGGCCGGCGGTCCTATCATCCTCCCGGCGGATCCTTGGGAACCGTTCGACGTGTCCGTGGAGACGCTGCAATCGCTCGTCGAAGACGGCCTTCTTCGCCCAATCACCGACCCCGATAGGCCAGAGTGGATTGCTCCGTCGGGCAAGCCAGAGCCGAGGCCACGCGATGGGTACGTCGTGAGCTTTGTGTCTTTCCACAAGTGTGGTCTCGGCCTGCCGGGGGACCGATTTATGCGGGCGGTCCCGCATTACTACGGCGTGGAGCTGCACAACTTCAACCCCAACTCTATCGCGCGGCGGCCATCTTCGTCGCCGTCTGCGAGGGGTATTTGGGCATTGCCCCCCATTGGGAGCTGTGGCTCCATCTCTTCCGAGCGGGGCATACCACCAAGCCGACGGGCACGCCGGGTACGAGGAAGACGATGAGAGCCGGCGGCTGCACTCTCCAGGTGCGCCAAGACCGGCAGCACCTTTATATCCTGGCCCAGCTCACGTCAACCAATCGCCGCTGGTACACCAACTGGTTCTACCTCCGCAACAACGACAACGGACTTCCCCCCTACACCGGGCGGGTCATGGAGGACTGTCCGAAGAAGTGGAGGTACGGCGTTCCGAGGGAGGATCAGCCCAAGCTGCAGCCACTCCTAGAGGGCCTGGAGAGGCTGCGGGACTGTGGCCTCACGGCGGCTATGGTCGTGGCGGCCTTCCATCGCCGAAGGGTGTTGCCGCTGATGGCTCGGTGGCGGCGCCTGTTCGAGATGAGACCGGACGAGTCGATCGATGGCTTCCGAATGTCCGCCGTCGCCCTCTCCGATGAGGAGATTCTACGTCGGGTGAAAGGGACGGTGGACGGGTGGTCGAAGAGCAGCAGTTTGTTCCCGTTCTCGATGCGCCCGTCGTGGGGGTACATAATTCTGCTGAGTCACGTGTTGCTGCCACCTCCGAGGCCTTCTTGCTCCTTGTATTTTCCTATTCCCTCATCGTGTTTGCCGTCCCTGCAGGGGATGAGGGATGTGTGAGCCTCCCCGCCGCCCGTTCCTGAGGAAGCAAGGCGGCGGGCGGTGAATCGGGCTCATGCCGAGGCGCAGAAGAAGAAGAAGGATGCCGAGGAGGCAAAGCGCAAGAGGAAGAACCTTGAGCGCGAATAGCTGGAGAAGCGCCGCCGGCAGCAAAGGAAGGATGGTCTCTCGGTGGAGGCGTCTCCATCGCCGTCGCTGTCGGTGGATTCTTCGAATTAGGGTGATGAGAGCGAGGCCGGGCAGGGTATCCTGGACGATCTTCCTAACATCAGGGGGGCAGCGTTCTGGGCGTCGGTGAGCAGCACGACGTTTCTAGGGGTAGGAGGAGAGGACGCCTCGGGGCTGGTGACCACCCACCCCGGATCCAAAGCCGACGCACCCGAGGTACGGGCGTTGGGGAAGCACACCGTCAGCCCGGTGGGCTCGACGGCAGAGGTGGAGCAGGCGGTGGTGGGTGCGACGCAATTGCCTCCACAAAGGATCGAGGGGGCACCGGAGTCCGATGAGGGTCGGCCGGCATCAGCGGATACAGAGGCTGTGCCATCGTCGCCGCCACCGCCGTTGCAGAGGAGGGTCGCAGTGCTGAAGCGGTTGGCTCCCCGCTCGAGGTGAGTGTTTTTTTAGCAGAGTTCGTGTCGTCCCCTGCTTGCCCCTTGGTCGTACGCTGACCTTGGGAGTGTTTTTGCTTTCAGGCAGAAGCGTCAGGTGGAGGTGCCTGCCTTGGCGCCACGTAAGGCACTCAAGGTGAGCGCCAGCTCCACTGCTCAACGGGCGGTGGAGGCGTAGGCCGCCGTGCAGCGTGGTGCGGCGTTGGCCGGGGCCGACGTGGAGGAGCCGGTCACCCAAGGAGAGGCTCCCGAGGTGGTCACGGAGCGAGCGGGCGAGGAGGCGCCCAGGACCTCCGAGGCCAAGGTTGCCGAGGCTAGGGCTCCTGAAGTCAAGGTGCCTAGCGCCGGGGCGCCCGGGACCATCGAGGCCAAGGTGGTGGAGGCGAGCGCGGCGGACCCGGTGGTCCGGGATATGGAGATGGAGGCGGGGCAAGCTTTGGTGCCGCCCCTGGTCCAAGACCTGCCGCCGTCGCAGGGGAGCGCCCAGGAAGTGGAGGTTCAGGCGACCTCCTCCGTCGATACTTCCCGGGGAAAGGAGGCGGCAAATGTCGAGGCGGCCAATACTGTGGAGCAGCCAGTTCCGGCTTCTGGCGAGGGGAGCATGGCCCTCGTCCGGGTATGACCCGAGCCCCGCGGGTGGGATCACCCGCGTGTATCGTGGCTGAGCCAGGATGACCCTCAGGGGGAGCCTCTGTTCGCCCTCGAGGATGCGGCCAAGGGGGGGCGCTGGGACTCCTTCGAGCAATATCGCCAGCTGGCGGTGCGGTCGCTACGAACAGCGTTGTCTGTCATGGACGACGATCTGCCCGGCGTCGCCTAGGTACACGTCTTCTTTTCTTGTGTGGCGTTGTCTTGTTTTGAGTTTCTTTGCAGTGCATGACCCCTGTTCTGCCTATCTAGGTGCTCGCGGCCTGGTCCCTCGGGAAGTCATTGTTCCTCCGTCGGGAGAGGGACGTCTAGGACCAGCTCCGGCAGCAGAAGGACCTACTCGCCAATGCCAATGAGCTTCTATCGGTGCGGAGCACGGAGGCGGAGGACCTCCACCTTCGCTGTGCAGATATTCAGGCCGAGGCGGCCATGGCTTGGGAGCAGGCCGCCCCTTTGGCAGCGTGAATCAAGGAGCTGGAGGAGGAGCTAACCCGGGTAGCCAGTGAGTGGGACACCTTCAGGTCCTGGGCTGAAGAAGCGATGGCCTCTGCCAAGGCCACCGCTGGGCAGCTGGGGAAGGAGCAGGACGCGCATGTGCTGACGAAAGGTGCCCTGGCAGAGGCCCTCAAGGTGGCCGAGGCCTCCCAGGTCGAGGTCCTGACCTAGAAGGAGAAGTGCGAGGGTGAGTCCCATTCCCTTTGTTTCATTTGTTTTTCCTGCGTTCGACCCCCTAATTCCCCGATGTGGTACAGAGCTGGAGAAGGAGGCTTCCAGGGCGGCCGAGGCTTCTCGGGTCGAGGTCCAGCGCTGGAAAGAGAAAGTCGAGGCCTCTTAGGTCGAAGTCCAGCGCTGGAGGGAGAAAACCGAGGGTGAGTCCCATAGGCCTTTGCCCCTGTTTGACTTATTTTTCTTTCGTGCTTAGCCGCATCCTGCTTGTTTTGGCGCAGTGTTGGAGAAAGAGGTCACGCGGGCAGCCGAGGCCTCTGACACAGTGCGAGCGGTGCTTGAGGCCGAGATCAGGGAGCACGATGCGTTGCAGAGCGCCGCCCGTACTGTCTTCGAGGCCCTGGCTGTTGAGGGGGTCGAGTCAGGTAGCTCCCTCAGGAGCCACCTGACTGCGTTGAGTGGCCAAGTGCGCGAGCGACTCCGGGGAGCGCTGCACACGGGCGTCAAGCGTACCCTAGCTGTCGTCGCCTCGCACTACTCCAGCGTGGACCTTGAGGCCGTCAGCGATTGTTACGTCTTGCGTGAGGATGACGAGGATGCCGATGAGGAGGTCTCAAAGCTGATGGAGGCGGCTGAGGGCCCTGGCACGGCGCTGGCTAGTCTGTTCGAAGAGGAGGTGGTTCCTCCTGCGCCGACCACCGACGTTGTAGACCCTAAGCCTTGACCTGGGCCAAAAGGGCCATGTAAACAGATTAGGATAATTATCGTGACGTTTGTGGCCGTCGAGGCCTTTTTTAAAGTACTTATGTGTATACGCTCTTTTAATCGTTTTATTGTGTTTCCGAGCCTCTGCCCTCTGTCTTGCTTTCGAACAGATCATTTGTAGAAAACTTCCTCGGAGCCTAAGCTGTTCCTTGGGTAAAAGGTGGTGAGGGAGTTGCCGTAGCCCAGAGGCGTAGGCCATTCTCGCGGCTCGGCCAGCCTTTTGGCCCTGAGACAGGCTTTCGGTCCTTAGGTTTTTTACACTTGATTTGTCAGAACATGACAGAGAGTTTGGCGTAGAAATTTATTCGAAAAACAATTAAAAAATGGTGCCTAGGACTTAGGGGGGGTCCCCCCCCTCTAGCCCCTGAGGGAGGCTCGGTTTGGCATAGGCAGAGCCGAGTCTCCCTTATGGTGTTATCGTACGGCCGATCCCCTATCGATGGGCTCGGTGGGGGTTTCTCAAAAAATTTAGAACAACTAAAGGGCGCCTCTTTAATATATTTCGAGAAACAACATATACAATGCTTGGAAGTTTAAGGGTAGAAACGACGTAGCTGTTCTATGTTCCAAGCGTTGGTGAAGATTTCGCCCTTCTCGTTGGCCAGCTTGTAAGTCCCGGGTTTTAGCACTTGGGCGACGATGTACGGCCCTTCCCATGGCGGGGTCAGCTTGTGGCGGCCCTTGTTGATCTGCCTCAGTCTCAGCACCAGGTCACCCACCTTTAGGTCTCGGCTGTGAATGCGCCGAGCTTGATAGCATCATTGGGCTTGCTGGTACTTGGCCGGATGTAGCAGCGCAACGTCTCGAGCTTCCTCCAGTTGGTCGAGGGCGTCCTCGCGGGTAGTGCTGTTGCTTTGCTCGTTGTAGGCTTGTAGCCTTGGGGAACCGTACTCCAAGTCACTGGGGAGGATGGCCTCGGCTCCATAGACCAGGAAGAACGGCGTGAACCCCGTGGCTTGGCTCGGGGTGTTCCTCAGGCTCCAGATGACCGATGGGAGTTCGGCTAGCCATTTCTTGCCGACTTTCTTCAACCGGTTGTATATCTTTGGCTTGAGGCCCTGTAGGATCATGCCGTTGGCACGCTCTACTTGGCCGTTTGTCCTAGGGTGTCCTATGCCCGACCAGACCACACGGATGTGGTGGTCGTCGCAGAACGTCAGGAATTTGGGGCCGGTGAATTGTGTCCCATTGTCGGTGATGATGGTGTTTGGAACCCCGAACCTGTGGATGATATCAGTGAAGAACAGTACCGCTTGCTCGGATTTGATTTGAGTGATCAGACGAGCCTCGATCCACTTGGAGAACTTGTCAATGGCTACCAACAAGTGGGTGTAGCCCCCGGGGGCTTTCTACAGAGGCCCAACCATGTCCAGCCCCCACACGGCGAACGGCCACGTTATGGGGATGGTTTGGAGGGCTTGGGCCGGGAGGTGCGTCTGCCGTCCATAGTACTGGCATCCCTCGTAGGAGCGTACCAGCTTCGTAGCGTCAGCGACCGCCGTTGGCCAATAGAATCCTTAGCGGAAGGCGTTTCCGACGAGCGTCCGAGGCACAGCATGGTGCCCGCAGGCTCCCACGTGCAAGTCCCAAAGTAGGGCTTGGCCTTCCTCGGTGGTGATGCATCGTTAGAGGACACCAGATGGGCTTCGCCTGTACAACTCGCTGTTGCTGAGGACGTAAGTTTTGGCTCACAGCGCAAGCCATTGGGCCTCGGTCCTGTCCACAGGAAGCACTCCTCGAACGAGGCGATCAAGGAGCGGGACTCGCCAGTCCGTACCCTGATCGGTCTCGGTAGACCCTGCGTTGATTTCCATGGCCTCGGGCTCGGCCGCCGGGGTCTCGGTGGCAGAGGGGGCCTTGGGCCCTGTGGTGGGCTCAACCGGCGGGCCTTCTTCTGCCACCGAGGCATAGCTCACCGAGGGCTTGTGCAGGTCTCTGGCGAATATGTTCGGGGGTACCGGGGCCCGTGCCGACGCCATCTTCGCCAGTTCGTCCGCGGCCTTGTTGAATTTTCGCGCAACGTGGTTGAGTTCGAGACCGTCAAACTTATCTTCTAGGTGACGTACCAATTTGCAGTACGCCTCCATTTTGGGGTTATGGCAGTTTGACTCCTTCATGACTTGGTCGATGATGAGCTGCGAATCACCCTGTACATCGAGACGCCGCACTCCAAGCTAGATGGCGATCTGCAAGCCGTTGACGAGAGCTTCGTACTCAGCTATGTTGTTGAGGCGGCGAAGTGAAGTCGGATCATGTAGCGCATGTGCACTCCGAGGGGTGAGATGAAGAGCAGACCCGCGCCTGCCCTGGTTTTCATCAGAGACCCATCGAAGTACATGGTCCAGCATTCCGCCTGGATTTGAGCAGGGGGCAGCTGGGTGTCGGTCCACTCAGCCACAAAATCGGCCCAGGCCTGAGATTTGATCGCTTTCCGAGGCGCAAAAGATAGGGCTTCCCCCATGAGCTCCACAACCCACTTGGCTATCCTACCCGAGGCCTCCCGGTTATGGATTATCTCTCCCAGAGGGAAAGATGATATCACGGTTACCGGGTGGGACTCAAAGTAGTGGTGCAGCTTACGTCGAGCCAAGACTATGGTGTAGATTAGCTTCTAGATGTGGGGGTAGCGTGTCTTAGTCTCGGATAGCACCTCGCTGATGAAGTAAATGGGTCGTTGGATGGGTAGAGCGTGTCCCTCTTCCCGCCTCTCAACTACCACGGCCGCGCTGACCACCTGGGTCATTACGGCGACGTAGAGTAAGAGGGCCTCGCCCTTGGTCGGTGGAACCAGGACGGGAGGATTGGTGAGCAATGCCTTAAGCTTGGTGAGGGATTCTTCAGCCTCGGGGGCCCAAGAAAAGCATTCGAATTTTCTCAAGAGACGGTACAGAGGCAAACCTTTTTTTGCCAAGGTGCGAGATGAAGCGGCTCAGGGCCGTGAGGCATCCCATAACTCTCTGTACTCCCTTGAGGTCTCGGATCGGCCCCATGTTGGTCACGGCCGAGACCTTCTCCGGGTTGGCCTCGATGCCGCGTTCTGAGACTATGAACCCTAAGAGCATGCCTCGGGGGACCTCGAAGACACACTTCTCGGGATTAAGCTTGATGCCCTTCTCCTTGAGGCATTTGAAGGCGATTTCTAGGTCATCGACGAGATCACTGGCCTTTCTGGACTTGACCACGATGTCGTCCTCGTAGGCCTCGACAGTTTGCCCGATGTGCTCGCCGAAGACCTAGGTCATGCACCGCTGGTATGTGGCCCCTATGTTTCTGAGACCGAATGGCATGGTCACATAGCAGTACATGCCGAATGGGGTGATGAAAGAAGTCACGAGCTGGTTGGACTCTTTCATCTTTAATTGATGGTAACCGGAATACGCATCAAGGAAAGATAAGATCTCGCATCCCGCAGTGGAGTCAACGATTTGGTCGATTCGAGGCAATGGAAATGGAACCTTTGGACAAGCTTTATTTAAACTGGTGTAGTCCACACACATCCTCCACTTTCCATTTTTCTTCTTAAGTAATACAGGATTAGCTAACCATTCTGGATGGGACACTTCCTTGATGAATCCGGCTGCCAAAAGCTTCTGCACCTCCTCGCCGATGGCCTTGCGCTTCTCCTCGTCGAATCAGCGCAGGCGCTGCTTCACCGGTCTAGAGCCGGCCTGGATGTCCAAGGCATGCTCGACGACCTCCCTCGGTATGCTCGGCATGTCCGAGGGACTCCATGCGAACATATCGGCATTCGCGCAGAGAAAGTCGATGAGCATGACTTCCTATTTGCTGTCGAGGGTGGCGCTGACCCTCAACGTTCGGCCATTGGAGCAGTTGGGGTCGACCGGGACAAGCTTGACGTTCTCTGCGGGCTCGAAAGTCCCGGCATGAAGCTTGGAGTCGGGCACTTCGCTGCCGAGTTGGTCGAGGTTGACGATGAGGGCCTCAACCTCAATGATGGCCTCGGCATACTCGATGCATTCGATGTCATAGTCATATGCATGCTCGTACGTGGACTCGACAGTGATGACGCCGTTGGGGCCCGGCATCTTGAGCTTGAGGTAGGTGTAGTTCAGAACCGCCATGAATTTGGCGTAGCACGAGCACCCCAGGATGGCGTGATAGGTCCCTTTGAACCCAACCACCTCAAAGGTGAGGATCTCCTTGCGGTAGTTGGAGGGAGTGCCGAAGCAGACGGGTAAGTCGATGCGCCCGAGGGGTCACGTGCACTTCCTCGGCACAACGCCGTGGAAGGGTGCTGCACCGTCTCGGAGTCATGACTGGTCGAGCTCCAGGAGCTCCAAAGTGTTGGCGTAGAGGATGTTGAGGCCGCTGCCTCCGTCCATCAGTATCTTGGTGAGCCGGGTGTTGCCGATGATCGGGTCGAGGACGAGCGGGTTCTGCCCGGGGTTTGGGACATAAATGGGGTGGTCTACCAGATCGAAGGTGATCGCCTCCTGAGACCAGTCGAGGTACTGGGGAGTGGCTACCTCGACTGAGAAGACCTCCTGGCGTTCCCTCTTCCGCTGACGCGCCATGAGGCACGCTGAAGGCCCGTCGAAGATCATGAAGGTGTTGTGCACCTCGGGGAACCCATCGTCCTTGTCGTTGTTTCCGTCCCCGGCGCCCTTCTTTTTGGCATCGTCGTTGGGGAGCCCGAGCTTGGCATAGTAACGTCAGAGCATGGTGCACTCTTCGAGGGTATGCTTCACCGGGCCTTGGTGGTAAGGGCACGGTTTTTTGAGCATATCGTCGAATAGTCCCTGTTGGGGCCTCGGTGATTCTTGCGATCCACGGCTGCGATGAGATCGGCCTCGAGGGCCTCTCGCTTCCCCTGGCGCCCCTTTTTCTTTTTCTTGGAGAAACGGGAGGCCGAGGCCCCGGGGGCCTCGTCCCTCCGCTTCCCCTTTGCGTTGCTGTCGGGGAAGATGGCCCCGACAGCCTCTTCACCCGAGGTGAAGTTGGTGGCGATGTCAAGGAGCACGGCCGCCGAGGTTGGTATGTTTCGGCCTAACTCTCGGACCAGGTCTCGGCAGGTGGTGTCGGAGAGGAAAGCCTGGACAACTTCCGAGTCGCCGACGCTGGGCAACTCGGTGCACTGCTTGGAGAAGCGTTGGATGAAGTCTCGGAGAGACTCGTCTGGCCTCTGGCGACAACTCTTGAGGTCCCAGGAGTTCCCGGGGCGCACGTATGTGCCCTAGAAGTTCCCGACGAAGACCTTGACCAAGTCGCGCCAATTGTGAATCTACGAGGGAGGGAGGTGTTCGAGCCAGGCTCGCGCCGAGTTTGACAGGAACAAGGGGAGGTTACGAATGATGAGCAGGTCATCGTTCGTACCGCCTAACTGACAAGCCAGGCGGTAATCGGCTAGCCACAACTCGGGGTTGGTCTCGCCGCTGTATTTTGTGAGGCTGGCCGGTTGTCGAAACCGGGCAGGGAATGGGGCACCGCGGATGGCCTTGCTGAAGACTCTAGGGCCAGGCAGCCCAGGAGAAGGACTGCGGTCCTCCCCGCTGTCGTAGCGGCCACCTCGGTGCGGGTGGTAGCCTCGGGCGAGGCCATCGTTGTCGTGGCGCCGTCGCCTACTGACCACATCGTGGTCCTCTTGCGCCTCACGCCGGTCGCTGAGGCGGTCGTGAACTGAGGGGGCCTTGAGGCGGTCGTGCACCGAGGGCCGTTTCGAGGTGTCCCCGCGCCATCGAGACGCGGAGCTTTCGGCCTGCTGTACCATGGCGGTTTCGATAAGTCCTCGGAGCTCGCCGTGGACCTGTTGCCCCTCCGAGGTAGATGGCTTGGGCATCTTTCGGACTAACATTGCCGCTGCCGCAATGTTCTGGCTAGCGCGATTGAAGATAGGGGGTTTTTCGCCCCCCTCATCGTTGTTGATGCGGTGGTACATGTCGCGAGCCCTCCACCGGGCCGCTCCGCCATCGCCGCGACCCCCCTGCTCTCGCTCGAGAGTGTCTCGGAGCTGCTGCAGGAGGAATTGGTCTTGTTGGACCTTGGCCTGGAGCTCACGGAGCTGCTCCAAGTCAAGCATTGAAGTCCCGCATGGGTGGGGTTCTCGTTCCGTGCTGCCGGACGTTCGACGCGCGGAGGTGTGGCGTCGCCTGCCCCTACGCGGGGCGGGGAGCGATTGTCTGCCCCTTCGTCTTCATCGCCTGCTGTCGACATCCTGAGCTCGACGACGAAGCACTCACGAGTGGGGTCATAAGTGCCTTTGTCATCGGAGTGAGAGTAACCAAAGCAGTAGTCGCTCGCGGCCATGAAGCGGCGCATAGCCTCAGGGTCGCGAAGCCCAGAGAAGTCCGCTCCGGCCCACGCCTCATCCTCCTCTGAGGAATCAGCGTGGGTGTGGGTCGAGGATGTGGCGAAGAAGTCGAGGGCAAAACGTTGGTGGTGTCCTGAGGGCTCTGCGTGAGCGGAGGCGTAGGCGGCGGTGACATTGCTCAACCCGAAGAGGTACGGGGATGGTGCCATTGTCGGGTTCCTCCCCGCCGAGGTCGATTCCTCAGGACGTGGCGGGGCAGAGCTTGATGGCAGGGCATCGCTGCGCGCCACCGGCGTCTTTCCTTGGCCCAGGCTTAAGCTAGACAGGTCCCCAACCAGGGACTCTGTACCAGCAGCCGGGCACGGGATAGTGGCTGAGCGCGGCGCGTCACCCTGAGCTCGTGCGGTGTCGGGGTGGCCCCGCTCACGCCGTGCCTGGCGAGTGTAACGAGAGCGGTGGCCCGGGCACCGCCTGCGCCTGGGCTGCAGGTGCGTCATGTCATTGTCGACCAACGGGGCTCTGGGCGTTAGGAGTACCATATCATACTCACGTCCTAGAGACATGACCTCTAGGCTCCCAAACTAGACCACCGTGCCGAGACGTAGAAGTCGTATGGGGTCTGCCATCCGGAACTTATTGGGATGATGAAGCTAACACGCAGTATTGCCCATACTTGGCGCGCCAACTGTCGGTGTTTCAGACTAGGTGGGTCCTCAACCAACCAGTGAATTTGTACTGCGTGCCCCTATCCCGGATGGTGATGCAAGAAGACACAAGGTTTATACTGGTTCAGGCAATAGGTGCCCTACATCCAGTCCGAGAGTGCGATCTTGTATTCCTTGCACTGAGGTGCTTGTAGTAGGGGTTTACAAGCTGGGCGAGAGAGGGAGCTAGTCCCAGGTCTCTGCGTGAGGCGGTGCGGGCTGCTTGAGACGTTGCTCTCAGGCAGCGGGGGGAGCGTGTGTATTACGGAGTGTCTTTTCCGTCGTGTGGGTTGAGTGAGTGCGTTTGCGCATGAGTGCGGGTGTGGTCTCCATCCTTAGAAACGGCCCTGGCTGCCACCTTTTATAACTGCAAGGAGGGAGCCAGGAGTACATGAGAGAGCTATACGTGGAGCCTTAGAAGGAAGATCTAGTACTGTAGCCCACTCATGTAGCAGCATGGTGTTGGGAATGGCAATCGGTACTTGATTACTGGTGCGTCACGCCGGCCATGCCCGAGGCTGTTGAGGTCGTGGGAGTCCCTGTTGATGTCTAGTTAGCGTGGCCTCCACTGTAGGAGACATGCCGAGCCCTGTGGACCTTTGACTTGGTGGAGTGCCGAGGCCTGGCGGGTGTTTGTAGCTGATCGCGCCGAGGCCTGTTCTGCCGAGGCCCTGAAGGTGACCTGTGTACGATGCGGGGTCCTCGGTGATCAGCGTCGTACCCGGTTTAGGAGGAAAACTGTAGGGCGTGAGTCCGCAGGGCATGGTAACCCCTGCATCATCAGTAAGGGATGGTAAAAAAGGGTGATTTGACCGTTGTCCCATCGCCCCTGTTGCTATACACCGCCGGTCGTGGCTGACGTAGCGGGTGCGTTCAGGCGCATTAAATGGATGGGACATCCTGCCATAGGGACGGTTGAGGCGGAGGCGGCGAGGATGCGGGACGAGCCCGGCCTTGGTCGAGGCGGAGCTAGACCAGTACGTCCGAGACCCTGCCTGGGGGTCTCTGGCGAGGCGGAGTTGGAACAGTACGTCCAAGACCCCGCCTGGGGGTCTCGGGCGAGGCGGAGCGTGAGCAGTTGGTCCGATTACGAGGCTACGGGGACCTGGAACTGACTCTCCACGTCGCGCTGTTCTCGGAGCAGGAGTTAGGTCGCACAAAGGCAAGACGGGCATCGATCATGGGCATGCTGCGAGCACGGCGGGCCGGTAACCTCTGGCGAGCCCCTGTCCCCCGATCGCTGGCGTCAATGTGACTCCGCTCCTCATCGGCCATTCTCACAACATCTTGGCCGACGCAATGCGGCCGACGTTATGGGAGTGGTTGGACGCGTGACGTTTTGTCAGAGAGGTCGGTCGAGACGGAGGCGACGAGGTTGTTGCCGAGCCTGGCCTTGGGCGAATCGGAGAATCGGTAATCCGTCCGAGGCCTTGCGGGGCAGGGTCTCGGGTGAGAGGGCCTCGGCGAGAGGGCCTCGGTGAGGCGGAGAGTTGGCCTTTCGTCCGAGGCCTTTGCGGCGCGGGCCTCAAGCGAATCGGAGAATCGGCCGAGACCCCATGGTTGTCCTTTGGTTTTGATATTTACAAGGTCTAAGCAATCTTTTCGGTTTCTGCTTAGGGTACCCCTTTTTATGGTATCCGACACCAGGCATCTCCATAAATCACTGATTTGTAGGGGTGGTTTAGCCGCCCTTACAAATCGATTTATAGGGACGACTGAGGATTTGTAGGGGCGGTTTGCTAGCTGTCCTTATAAATCAATTTGTAGGGATGGCTAAGGATTTGTAGGGGCGACTTCGTTTTCCAGAATTCACAAATCCGGACAAAAAAATAGCAAAAGAATTTTATTTAATCCTTGGAGGCCCCATCCGGCAGTCATGAGTCACGTGATTTTATCGTGTGAAAAACGCGCGCTTTACGGCTACCAGGGTTTGAACCCACAACCTCAAGCTTGCGCGTTCCCTCCTCTAACCACTCCCCAACTGTCACTTGCACATATATCAGATATTCTTTCTACTTATATTATGCTTCACCGAATTAAAAAAGAGTGTTTGGAACTCTAGACGAATTCAAATGGAAAAGTGGTTAACTACAAAGTTGTATAACTTTTCAAGATCTAGAACTTTCAATTTTGTTGTTTCTCCATCCAAGGTCATTCGAAAATTTTGAATTTCAAGTAGTGGAAATTTAGACGTAATTATCCTCAACTAGATGATTTCAAATGTAAAAGCGGTCAACTCTAAAGTTGTATAACTTTTTGAGATTTACAACTTTCGGTTTTGCTGTTTCTCCGTTCGAGGTCGTTTGAAAAATTTAAATTTAAATTGTGAGAAATTCAAACATAGTTTTCCTAGACAAGATGATTTTAAATGAAAAAAGTTGTCAACTATAAATTTGTATAACTTTTTGAGATCTACAACTTTATTTTGGTTGTTTCTTTATCCAAGGTCGTTTAAAAAATTCGAATTACAATACTTAATTTTTACTATTCGACGTCGATTTGTAGGGGCGGCTGGATCTAGAACCGTCTCTACAAATAGGGTCAATTATAGGAGCGGCTGATAACACCAGCTGCCCCTATCAATCGGCTCATTTAGGTAACCGTTTTTAGGGGTGCTTTTAGATTGAGCCGCCTCTAAAAAAAGAGATGTTGCTACAAATTCTTTCTGTAGTAGTGTCATTTGTTACCTCTTTTTACAATACTCCCTCAATTATAAATTATAAGTCGGACTGCCTTTTAGGTATATAGATTTGCTACACACTTAGATATATATTATATCAAGAAAAACAGGAATGACTTGCAGTTTGGAATGGATGAGGGCTTTCCATGTTAAGTCTTTCTTCCATTACTACTTTTATTTATCGTGCAAGTCGCAATAACGTTTGCTACATATATTATGTTGCAGGGATCTGGAACTGGATGTGAACCCTTCTAGTTGGTACCGCACTTGTGAAGCCCTTGTGGCGTCAACAGTAAATCAGCAACCCGCGAATTTGTTTCTTGTGGACTCGGGTGCATATTACCACATCACTAAGGACCGATCACTTCTACAATTGTACCCTGCACATCTAAACGTCAGGTCACCAATAAAATATGTCACGGGAGTATCCGGTGCCGTACTCGCAGTTACAGAAGTGGGCTACATAGATTGTCCTGAGGTAAGACTCGACGGTGTACTCTGTATTCCCGGTGCGGTTGCAAATCTGGTTTCCGTTGGCCAGATTCTGAGCCAGTACCCTACAATGCAAGTGCTGTTCACCTTTAAGGAGGGTGTTACATTCAAGGAACCTAGTAGCTCTATGAGGGGGAGGATCAGGAAGATTATTGGGAAAGCCCGTATGGAAGGCAATCTTTTCGTGCTGGAAAATCTCCGACCTGGACTTAAATATGTTAAGAACCTGATTTGCTCCGTCGAAGAATCTTCAGGAACGTCGTCTGAGCTTGATTCACCCATGCCTATGGAGGAGTGAGTCGTCTTCGGCTCTCAGAGGCCTCAGTTATCACTAATGTCACTCTCATTCTCATCTTAATGAGGTATCATTTATATATAAATCAGAATCGTCTATCTAGTCAGTCAAATGTTTCGTGACATTGTTTTCCAAAATCAAATCAATTCAAATCAATGTTGCCCTATCCAGACTGTGTATTGTTGATGTGAATCAGCATAGTTCAGAGACGAACTTTGTGTTTATTGTTACATATGACTCAGAATGGATTAATCCTAGTGATGTTTGTATTTTTTTTGTTTCCGCAATTGAGCTGTGTAATCATTTTTATGAATAAGCATAGGTCTAGTTTGTGAAGATTGGAGTCTGCTGCTGGCCTAGTGTATTACGTGAAAATATCTGGTGTCCATGAGCCAACTTATTACCAGTCAGCTTACTCTCAGCTGTTTGGCCATTTTATTGTATTGTCTATCACCAGCTTTAATTTAGTCAAAATAGTTGTACTGTTGTTATTATTGGCAAGTGTATAGTGGCCGGTGGAACTTGGGTGGACCGCTGACTTTCCATAGCGGCTACGTGCATTGCGGAGGGCTTGGTGGTTTGGGACTCAAAACCATAGGTGGAGTAATTTCTGGGTTGGGTCCTAAAAAATGGGTGATCTAGGGACAGCGCGTGGCGTCATCGAAGAGCCTGTTTTGAGGCGAAGCGACTTAATGAAAGGCTCGTGGCTTTCCGATGCATGGAAATCAAGTTAGACCATTTCTCCCTTAGAGGCTAAATGGTTCAAGTCTAAAGCTAGGGGCATTCTTGGACATGTGTAATATCCCTATACAGAAGAGAAGTGGATGTCCAAGACAACCATCTTTTCACCCCTTGCTATTTCCTTAGGATTAGCCAAGAGCTCCATTGTTTAGAGAGATTAGTCCAGAGAGGAGTGACTACCTCTTAGGTTAGTGTCTTATGTGAAGTGGAAGGATGTTCAATAGGAGGCTAATCTGATGTACAGGTGAATTTATAGTTTGGTAATCGAAGTTTTTGCTGAAATTTCAACTTCATTCGTTCTTTTCCTCCTTCACATTTCCCTTTTTCATTGATTTCCATGGTCGATTTTGGGATATTTTTGTACTGCTGGTTTGGTTGATTGTTTGGCACTTTTTTGTGAGTCTTTAGAACCCTTGGAACTTATCTAAACCATGTCTTGAAGCCCAGCTTCTAGTCTCTTGGTTCAAGGCCCGAAAACTCTTCTTTTCAAGCCTTCTCAGGTGATTTTCTTGGAGATCTTTGAGCTGAAGGTTCTGGGTTGTTCTTGGTTGCCTTTTAAGTGCTATGAGGCCTTGGGAACATTTCAGTCACTAGTTTTCACAAATTTCCTATGAGCACCAAAAATCATCATTTTGAGGATTCTTTACAAAACCCCAATTTGAGAGAGGGATTCTGAAATTCCTATTCAAGCTTTGATTTTTTTTGACTTGATCTCTTGGGGATAGACTCTCAGGGTTATCCAAGGTATGTTCAAAGTTTCAGCTTTTTTGGAACTCATTTGAATTGATGTCGAGTTTTTCTTAGAGAGGATTCTGCGAAAAACAACAAAAACTAGTATAGGCCAGTTTTTCAACTTGCTCCAATTAAACTTGTTTTTTGTGGAGAAACTCCTTCCCAAAATTTCATGATTTTTGGAGGTTATTTGATTAGGTTTTTATATTTGTTCTTCCATGTGCTGAGTTATGGAAAACCAGCCTTGGTCGATATGCTAGCCCAGGCTGGTTTCAAAATCAGCCCATGCTACATCTGCGGTGAGTTCTCGATCTCACCTGTTTTGCCCTCTGTTTGCCTCCGCATCTTTCTAGCCGAGTTTCTTAAGTCCATAATACCTCTGTGACTACGTGATATTGGCTAATGCTAATTGAGTTCGTGGATTGATTTTGGGACATAGCCCATAAATTGTTCATCTGTTCGGCGCGAAAAAATTGAGGCTCCCGTTCACCCCCGCCCCCCTCTGGCCGCCGTTTCAATCCTTATTCACAATGGCAGTCTTGGAACACTGCTTCCTTTTCCTTCACGGACAACTCACTCATCCAGTGCAAGTGTGCAACCCATATGGCAGCACCTGGAACCACTACCAGAATCCATAATCCATAGATTTTGTGAGAGTGCAAAATACGTCACGAAATATGATTTTATGCTCACAAAAATAATGCATGAGGGTACACCGTGACGCATCAACTCTCACAGATAATAGACACGTGAAAATCACATTTTCGTGAGAGTTCACCGCCATGGATTATTTTCATGACAGGAAGTCCGTGGCGGCCACCCTCATGAAAATAACGTTGTCGCCAGGTTTGCATCAGTGTTTTCATGATTGTTTTTTGTGGTATTTCGTGAGAGGTCACCTTCGTGAACTGATTTCATGAGAGTTTGGTATTTCGTGAGTCACCATCATGAAATGGATTTCGTGAGAGTTTGGTATTTCGTGAGAGTCACCCTCATGAAATTGATTTCGTGAGAGTATCACAAACACACAAAAAATATATGCACTTATAAGTAGGCGAGAAGAATCACTATGATCTCAGAGATACTAGAACTAAATATACCTGATGACAAGACTCTGATTCGAATGTTCTGCACTTCTGTTATCTCTGCAAGTGTAACGAGATGGCAAAGGAGGATATAAGAAGACTTCTTTAATCAGTTGGAGGCCATTGACCTTTGCAGACCTTGAGCAGTGCAAAGCAGAGCTAATGTATGAAATAGCAGAGTAACTGAAAACTGGAGTGCTAGCAGCCTGGCAATCAGCAGCCAAAAGACACACGTAGACTACAAAGCGTGTTGTACAAGTACATATTTTAATCCGGCCGGCGGTTTTGGCTGAGTATCGTAAACTAAGTCAAGGAGCAGCCTATTGGCAGATCGTTAGAATTAATTAATTTAGTAATAATCCTAATAAAAGCAGTGTACCGATACCTCCGAGAGTCCAAGGCCCCGAAAATAAGTTAATAAGCCAATGTATTATTGAAAAGATGTCGCTGTTAATCATCTGCAAGTTGCATAACTGTAAATTATATAACGGCCGGCCGATCCATGTAGATGGTGACTAGGTGAGGTAAAAATATGTCTACGAGAGCGACAAGCCGCCAGCTGCTCGCTATGACGATGTAAACGAATATATAAATGGGGCAGGACGCGCCCGGACATCCGGCCCTAGGATGTGTCCGGACGCAGTCCCCACCCAGCCTGCAACGCTATCTGATTCCACCCATCCGATCGAACCCGCAACAAAAAACAACGATTGGAACACTCGAGTGAATCGTCCCCGCATAACAGAACGAAGCCCGCACACTTCACACGTGATGACCTGTTCCCACAACCCATGCTGCTTCCCAACCAGAATGCCGCGCCCGCACACGGGAAACCACATGGGTTCCAGTCACCTGCCTCGCCCGTGGATGCGCGCCGCAGATGCATCTACCGACCTAAGGCGGCTCGGTGACCCACGGCGGCGTCCCAGCAGCTGTAGCGAGCAGCTGTGGCAGGTGGGTCCCATTGCATCATGTGCAACACCAGGTCTACTTTTTGCAACATTCAAATAAATCACTTGAAACTTATGCCCGAAACAGATGAAACAATTGCAACATACGTCCAAAACATCTGCAAACACTTAAAACACGTGTGTAGCCATTGCAAACATATGCAACATCTGATCTACTTGGGCAACATCTGGATGAAACACTTGCAACATATGTATAAAACACCTAAAACACTTGCATACGTTTGCAACATGCATGTATATGTAACATCCAGATCTACTTATGCAACATCCAGATGAAACACTTGAAACACACGTCTGAAGCACTTGAAACACTTGAAACTTACGCTTGCAACATGCATATATAACTATTGCAACATATGCAACATGCAGATGAAACACTTCAAACATACGTCTGAAACACCTGAAGCACTTGAAACACGACATCGACAGCAGCCACGACCAACATGGTGGGGAACTGTGGTAGCCAACAAGCTCGGGTCAGGTCAACGTCGAGAACAACGTCCTAGTGTACACCTTCGCCACAGTCCTCACCTTCGTGTCGCGGTTTCTTCGGTCGGTCACGGGAGACGATGTCCCAAACCGGCAGTGACCTCCTCCTGGTGGCACCATGGTGGTGGTGGCACGGTGAATGCCGTAGCCGCGATGGGCGAGGTAGAGTGGGGCCTGGTGGGAAATGTGACGCGAAATGATGGCGGACCGGGCGTGGCGAGGGATGGGGCAAGCATGGCGAGGGATGGGGCGTGGCGCAGTGTAGGATCAGCTACCGGTGATGAAGACGGGAACAAAGGAGACGGAGGTGCCACAGGACAAGACGCGAGCGAATGGATAAGACTTCGTGAGGGGAGGTGAGCGGTGGACTGCTTGGTGGGATGTGGAGCCCGCATTCGATGCGTCCGGACGTCAGGTAAGTAGCATTATCGATATATAAAATATACTAGTAATACACAAGGGAGGAAGTTTGCTTCCGAAGCATGTCTACCGTAGCTTTATACATGTCGCCCTAACTAGTTCCACCTTACATTATTAAACCTCCTCGAAGCACAGTGAAATTCGATGTGAGCTTGCAAACAAAAAAAAAACCTTCCATTTGCGGCAGATGGGGCACGCACGCAGCTGCAACCTGCGAGGCTACCTGCACGCATCGCTCATTCGTCAATGGCCATTTTACTCAAACAATGGACTGCCTGGACGCCAGTATAAAGGGGATGGCCGGCCGGCCGGCCCGTGGACGCCCGAACTGAAGCTTTCGACATCCACGACAGCGACGCCCGGGGCACGTGACCTCATCTACGGTGTTTTCTCAAAGATGCTGATCGCACTGATTCATTTCGATCCGTTAAATGTGAATGCAGTTATTTTTGTACAGAAACCATCTTGCAACCATTACAAACAGTAGCCCTTGCTGCCATGTAACACCTCTCTGTTGTTTGTCTACCGTTAGCAGATTTACTTGTGGGAAACAGAGTAGCGAACAGGAGAGTGTTACTACCGTCAGCAGGACAAGAGAGTGATTCTACGTGACAGTACAACCTCTCAAAATGACCCCTAGATTTGGTAATTCAACCTTCAATAACGCCTGGCGGTTGGTAATATAATTGTTCTGAAATCTAATGTCACTAAGGGCCTCCGATTCTACTGTGATCAGGTCACATATAACAGCGTGCTTGAAAAAGTTGAGCTCATGTACATGCACGTGGAAGACGCCTCACCAGGGACAAACAATCACGTTCCTTTGATTTAATTCAACGATCCAAATTAGAAATGAATTTTTGCTCTCCCCGCAAAACTAAAGTTTGGCCATACATGTATATAAACAAAACATATCCACAGAATATTCCTGAAACAAGCGAACTGAGGGCAGCTCAGCTAGTTGGGTTCCGTGTGGCAGAACCTGCCCACCGGGTGCTCGCATTTTTCTGAAATTATTACAGGATTTAACGGCGCTATTCTTTCAGTGGTAGCCGACGTGCCCGTCGACAACGAGGCTCCTGTGGTGACTTCATTAATCTCGAAATTTGCCGGTTCAACTCAGTTCTTCAGAGATGCTCGTAGGGGTAGGGTGTGCGTGTGTGCGTTCATAAAAATACATGTGCGCTCGTGTATACGAGCGTCTGCATTTATAATTAGGTCTTGCAAAAGAAAAGAATATTTCTGAAACAAAATACACCTGGGTCTAAAAACAAAGAATATTTCTAAAACAAAATGCACCTGGTTTCTTTTTTTCGGCCCTTCACAGGGCACGCGACGATGAAAAAAAAAGCCCATCTTAGCGTCAGCTGTTTTTTTTTTTGAAAGTTCGGCAAAAGATTTAACATAATTTTTTATAAATTATTATACGACGAAAGCAAAAAAGCACAGAACAAGAAAAAAAAATAACTGCAGCCTCAGCCAGGGTCAAAGGAAATACCAAAGGAACAGCTGTTTTTCTAAAGATAGTGGAAAATAACAGCTGTTGTCCTGCAGAGATGCTTGTACTCAGAATTCACGAGCACGCTTCACGTAGCAGCAACAGCACACGCTGGGGCTCCAAGCAACAGATGTAATGTTTCGTACAACTTAAAAAAAAACGAAACTGAAAAACACGAGCAAATATCATGACCTTATTCAGATGCGCACGCGTACAAAACACTGGTTAAAATATTGCGCCACTTGAGCAGGCAAACATCTCCTTCTTCGATAAGCAGAGCACCACCAAATTCTGCAACTCCATGCATCGGCTAGATATGACGACATACGAGACACGCGTCCGTACTGTCCAGCCCAGCCCCAGCATGATCCAGACGTCCAGGTGTAAGGCACCTGATGGATATTAATGAGACAAGTTCCAGACTCAAGTCGACCCTTCCGTTCCGTCCTCAACGCCTGATGACCTTTAAAGAAAAGGAAACGGACATGGATGATTAAAAGCAGAGAAGATAAACGTACGTCTAACCAAATTAGAAATTCAGCCAATGGTCATAGCTTACATCTTCATAGCCATCTCTGATTGGGCATCTTTGTATGTTCACTATATCCAAGTGTAGACATCCATGTCTTCTCCGTGCAGCTGTAGGTGCTGCTCTTGCTGTCCAGGCAGCTAATGTGATGAGACACCTTACATATCCTTTGTCAGAAACAGCTGGCGCAAGTTGTCCAGCCTCTCAACACACCTCAAGTTTGGACAACGCTGTACACGCAGCTCTCTCACTTGGGGAAGATTTGAGACCCTCTCCAGGCCTTCACAAACTGCGATTAATAGTTCCTCCGAGAGGAAACAGAGGTTCTCCACCACCTTAAGGCTATGCACATATTTTAAATGGAGCTCCTTCAAGCTGGTGGCCTCCTGTCCAAGCTGCTGTGGGAGAGCTCTCAGTTTGGGGCAGCGGTCAAGGTCCAAACTCTTCAGTCGTGGCAGCAATTGCATCCTTGGAAGTGGGGCATCCCCCTTTTGATTTGCAGCAGCCTCATCCTGTCCCCCTTCCGTACCTGCTATTGTTGCTTCTTGTTCTTCTTCAGCAACAAAAGACCACTCCTCCAATTTGGGCATATTCCAGACGACTAATGCTTCAAGATTGGGGAAAGCAATTGCCTCTGTAGATCTGAGATTACCCACCACAGAGCCAACAAATTCGGGTCCAATCTTGGTGACTGCAGTGGCTCCTTCGATTCTCAGATACTTCAAGTTTGGGAGCTGACCAATTGGTGGAAGATGCACACATGATTTGCAGTCTATGAGGTGTAAGTATGTCAGTGAAGGCAATTGAGTAGCATTATCTAGCCAGGTGGGATACCTCCGACCAAAGAAGTTCACAAAACCGAGATGCTCCAGGTTGTGCGCAGGAATTAGCAAACCAAAGGTTTTCTCAATACTGATTACAGCATCTTCAGAATATGGCTCATGTGTGTGTTCAGTGCAACATAGCCATAATACTCTGAGATGTTTTTTTTGTTTGCTAGCAATGTATCTTTTCTAGGAGGAACTGCACTTTCCAGTTTGATCATATAAAGCCTCCTCAACTGCCAAAGTGGATCCAGTTCTTCTAGGTTCCATCCATCTTGCATTCTAGAATTGTTGCAGGAGCCACCACCAATCGGAAAACCTTGTAAATCATTGAGTGAAATTAATCTGCCAAAACCTTCTGGAACCTCATTTATTGGTGTGCCGTCTAGGCCATGTCGCCTTAAGTTGCATAGCTGAGTTATTCCTGAAGGAAGACTATGCAAAGAATCACATCTCTGCAAATTCAATATCTGAAGGTTTATGAGACAACAGATGGACTCTGGAAGAGAAGATATGTGTCATGTTCAAACAAGTGTACACCAGGCGCCATAGGGCCCGTGACATGCGCCGAGCCCAGGAACGCGCTGCTGCACGCACGGCAAGCACGCAGGGCACGTCCTCCAGCAGTGGCTAGGAGGGAAAGTATGAGATCTTTTAGCTATTTTGGTTAGTCCTTAATTAGTGGAGTTTGTTACTCTTTTTGTTGAGCCGGAGGCTATAGATATGCTGTAATCAAACGCTTGGCAATTAAGAAAGATATTACCATCTAATCCTCTCTCTTCTTCTACCTAAGCCGGCGGCAGGGGGAATAACCCACCGACGAAGAACGGCGGCAAGGGGGTATAACCCGGCCGGCCATCACGGACAGCGGCTACGATCTACGTAGCCGATGTCCTCCTACCCTCGGGCTCACTGCCCTTGACAACCTGGTATCTCAGTCTCGTCGATCCTCTTCCACCACCTCCACCCAATCTTCCACCGCAGCCTCACCACCATTCCAGCTGCCGCCTCCATCTCCTTCCTCTTCGCCCACGGCAACGTCCGCACCGTCAACCATGGCCGATGGCGAGCAACCAACCATGGCCGATGTGATGCAGATGCTCCAGTCCCTGACCACCGACATGTCGAAGATGCAGACCGACATGGCGGGCATGAAGGAAAAGGTCGGCTCGTCGACCGACTCCAGCACCCACCACGACGGCCAGCACCACACGGATCGCCCCCCGCGGTTCCAGAAGATGGACTTCCCGCGTTTCGACGGCAAGTCCGACCCACTGATTTTCATCAATCGGTGCGAGTCGTATTTCCGCCAGCAACGCACCATGCCGGAGGAGAAGGTGTGGATGGCGTCGTACAACCTGGAGGATGTGGCCCAACTGTGGTTCATCCAGCTTCAGGAGGACGAGGGCACGCCGCCATGGGGGTGCTTCAAGGAACTCCTCAACCTGCGTTTCGGCCCGGTGCTGCGGTCCGCCCCGCTGTTCGAGCTCTCCGAGTGCCGCCGCACGGGGACGGTCGAGGAGTACTCCAACCGCTTCCAGGCGCTTCTCCCTCGCGCGGGCCGGCTCGAGGAAGGCCAGTGGGTGCAGCTCTACACCGGCGGCTTGCTGCCCCCGCTCAGCCACCAGGTGCGCATCCACGCGCCGGAGACCCTCGCGGCAGCCATGAGTCTGGCACGGGCGTTGGAACTGGTCGAGCTCGACCGTCTCAACTCCACCCCCGGCAAGGCTGCGCAGCGCGCGCTAGGGCCACCGCCCGCTCCACGTCCAGGCGTCTTGGCGGCCCTCCCGGTGCCCATCCGGCCGGCGCCCGCGGTCCAGGCGCTGCCAGCACCCCAGGCACAGCCCCTGGCACTACCGGCGCCACCACCACCACCAAGCAGCGGGGGCAAGCGCCTCTCGACGGAGGAGCAGGCGGAACGGCGCCGCCTCGGCCTCTGTTATAACTGCAACGAGCCATACTCACGCGGCCACAACAGAGTCTGCCGCCGCATCTTCTACATCGACGACGTCGAGCTGGCTGAGGACGCGCCCGCTGAGGAGGCACCCGTCTACTCCCTCCACGCCGTCGCCGGCGTTCCAGTGTGCGGTACTCTCCAACTCGAGGTGCAGGTGGGCGCGGCCACGTTGATCGCCCTCATTGACACGGGCTCCACCCACTGCTTCATCGGCGAGGTGGCCGCGACAACGGCCGGGCTCGGTTGCCGAGCCTCGAGCCTTACCTCGGTGCGCGACTGCGGGTAGCCAGGGGAACGGATCGCCTGCCCGGGCGTTCTGCGCCAGGCGCCCATCGTCATCGACAGCCGGCCGTTCGCGGTCGACTTGTACATCATGCCCCTGGCCGGCTATGACCTGGTGCTAGGCACTCAATGGCTGGCTACCTTGGGTGATATTGTCTGGAACGTGGCCGCCGGGACCATGGAGTTCAGGGTGGCGGACCAGCAGGTCTGCTGGCGCAGCGTCACACCGCCAACACCGCCGCGCATCCACTCTGCCTCGGTGGCGGAGCCCCTCCTCGATGAGCTGCTTGCCTCCTTCGCCGACGTTTTCGCCGAGCCGAAGGGCCTACCTCCCGCGCGTGGCCGAGCGCACCGCATTATCCTCAAGCCGGACACCGCGCCAGTGGCAGTGCGGCCCTACAGATATCCGGCCGCCCACAAGACTGAGCTGGAGAAGCAGTGCGAGACCATGATCAAGAATGGCATCGTCCGGCGCAGCGACTCAGCATTCTCCTCGCCAGTCCTTCTCGTCAAGAAACCGGACGGCTCGTGGAGATTCTGCGTCAACTACCGTGCCCTCAACGCGGTGACGGTCAAGGACGCGTTTCCGATCCCCGTCGTCGACGAGCTCTTGGATGAGCTCCATGGCACCAAGTACTTCACCAAGCTCGACTTGCGCTCGGGATACCACCAAGTGCGCATGCGGCTGGAGGATGTTCACAAGACGGCGTTCCGTACACACGACGGCCTCTACAAATTCCTGGTTATGCCGTTCGGACTCTGCAACGCCCCGGCCACATTTCAGGCGCTCATGAACGACGTCTTGCGCCCGTTTCTCCGCCGGTTTGTACTTGTTTTCTTTGACGACATCTTGATCTACAGCAAGTCATGGGCCGACCACCTGCGTCACCTCCGCGCCGTCCTCAGCGCGCTTCGTCGGCACACCCTCTTCGTCAAGCGCTCCAAGTGTGCGTTCGGGGTCGCCTCTGTCGCCTACCTCGGCCACACGATCTCGGAGGCGGGGTGGCCATGGACTCCGCCAAGGTGCAGGCCATTCACGACTGGCCGGTACCTCGTTCGGCGCGGGCGGTGCGTGGCTTCCTTGGGCTCGCGGGATACTACCGCAAGTTCATCCACAACTACGGCTCCATCGCCGCGCCGCTCACCGCGCTACTCAAGAAGGAGGGCTTCGCATGGGGTCCTGAGGCTGCCTCGGCCTTCCTCGCCCTCAAGGAGGCGATCACCTCGGCACCGGTGCTCGCTATGCCGGACTTCGACAAGCCCTTTGTCGTCGAGTGCGACGCGTCGTCCCACGGGTTTGGTGCTGTACTCATCCAGGAGGGGCATCCGATCGCCTTTTTCAGCCGCCCGGTGGCGCCTCGACATCAAGCCCTGGCAGCCTACGAGCGTGAGCTCATTGGCTTGGTCCAGGCGGTGCGCCACTGGCGGCCATACCTCTGGGGGCGCCGTTTCACCGTCAAGACGGATCACTACAGCTTGAAGTACCTGCTGGACCAGCGCTTGGCCACCATTCCGCAGCACCACTGGGTTGGCAAGCTGCTGGGCTTCGACTTCTCCGTCGAGTACAAGCCAGGCGCGACGAACGCCGTCGCCGACGCGCTGTCCAGGCGCGACACCGTGGAGGGAGAGCTCCTTGCCCTCTCTGCTCCGCGCTTCGACTTCATCGCCAAGCTCCGGCAGGCCCAGCTGGACCACCCGGCCCTTGTTGCTCTCCATGGCGAGATCACAGCGGGCACCCGACCAGCTCCCTGGGCGCGGGTGGACGGCATGGTGCAATTTTCCGGGCGGCTGTACATCCCGGCCGACTCCCCGCTGCTACAAGAAATTGTGGGGGCCATACATGAGGACGGACACGAAGGCGTACAGCGGACGCTCCACCGGCTGCGTCGTGACTTCCATTTTCCTAACATGAAGCAAGTTGTGCAGGAACGGGTGCGCACGTGTGAAGTCTGCCAACGCTACAAGTCCGAGCACCAGCATCCTGCGGGTCTCCTTCTTCCACTGCCGGTTCCACAGGGCGTGTGGACTGATGTCGCGCTAGACTTTGTGGAGGCGCTGCCACGGGTCCGCGGCAAGTCGGTGATCCTCACCGTGGTGGATCGGTTCAGCAAGTACTGCCATTTCATCCCATTGGCACACCCGTACTCCGCTGAATCCGTCGCCCAGGCTTTCTTCAACGACATTGTCCGCCTCCACGGTGTTCCACAGTCCATGGTCTCCGACCGGGACACGGTGTTCACGTCGACGTTCTGGCAGGAGTTGATGCGGCTAATGGGGACCAAGCTGCAGATGACCACGGCGTTTCACCCCCAGTCCGACGGGCAGTCCGAGTCGGCCAACCGCGTCATCCTCATGTACCTGCGGTGCTTGGCAGGAGACAGGCCGCGCGAGTGGCTCCGGTGGCTTCCGTGGGCGGAGTTCCTTTTCAACACGGCCTACCAGACGTCCCTGCGGGACACCCCCTTCCGCGTGGTCTACGGGCGTGATCCTCCTTCCATCCGGTCCTATGAACCCGGGGAAACCAGGGTGCCGGCCATCGCCAAGAGCATGGAGGAGCGCGCGGAGTTCCTGGAGGACATCCGCTACCGTCTGGAGCAGGCACAGGCGTACCAAAAGCGCCACTACGACCGTGCGCACCGAGACGTCACTTATCAGGTCGGTGATTGGGCGCTGCTTCGCCTACGTCAGGGCGCGGCGTCGTCTCTTCCTCAGGCTGTGGGCGGCAAACTGAAGCCGCACTTCTTCGGGCCGTACCGCGTCGTCGAACTCATCAACGAGGTCGCCGTCCGGCTGGAGCTTCGTTCCCGCGCCCGCATCCACAATGTGTTCCATGTGGGGCTGCTCAAGAAGTATCAGGGGCCGCCGCCAACTGCGCCTCCACCATTGCCGCTCCTGCATCATGGCGCCATGAGCCCAGAACCCGAGCGCGCGGTGCGGTACCGCCTGGCTCGCGGTGTACATCAGGTGCTCATCCAATGGAAGGGCACGTCGGTAGCATCAGCAACCTGGGAAGACGTCGCGCCGTTCCGCACCAAGTTCCCCCAATTCCAGCTCGAGGACGAGCTGGCTCTCGACGGGGAGGGAGATGTCATGTTCAAACAAGTGTACACCAGGCGCCATAGGGCCCGTGACATGCGCCGAGCCCAGGAACGCGCTGCTGCACGCACGGCAAGCACGCAGGGCACGGCCTCCAGCAGTGGCTAGGAGGGAAAGTAGGAGATCTTTTAGCTATTTTGGTTAGTCCTTAATTAGTGGAGTTTGTTACTCTTTTTGTTGAGCCGGAGGCTATAGATATGCTGTAATCAAACGCTTGGCAATTAAGAAAGATATTACCATCTAATCCTCTCTCTTCTTCTACCTAAGCCGGCGGCAGGGGGAATAACCCACCGACGAAGAACGGCGGCAAGGGGGTATAACCCGGCCGGCCATCACGGACAGCGGCTACGATCTACGTAGCCGAGGTCCTCCTACCCTCGGGCTCACTGCCCTTGACAATATGTCAGTCCCATCAAGGTCTAGTAATCATAGATGGATCAAACGTCCAATGCAAGATGGAACATTTTGTATCTGTGAATTTGTCAAATCCAAAACTCGAATGCTTGGTAATCTTTCAAATATTGTATCATTGACTCTCAAAGACTTTGTATAAGATGTTGTCCAAGTTCTCACTTTACATTTCCCCTTATCTGTTCTAGGTAACATAACCATATCATTCGTAGTGACTGCTGAAATACGGCGAAATTTACTCATAACAGTAACCCCTGCTGAATCTGGATCACCAACAAAAATTCTTCTCTGGATAAATGACAAGCAAGCTGCCTTAATAGGTCATGCATTTTGCATCGACTAAGGTCAGCATAGTGATAATCTGGTTGGAGGATATTTCTGTAGATCAGCTCGTAGTAGTGTTCTTCCGCTATATCTTCAAGTTGTTGTTCACCTTGCTCATCTATAAAGCCTTCGGCTACCCACATCCTCACAATATCATCACGGTAAATAACCGAATCTTCAGGGCAAATAGCACAATAGATAAAACATCTGCAAATGGTGTGGCAGCTCTTCATTGCTTAGATATATAGCACTAGTTATTTCTCTAGGAAGATTACGCATGGACCAAGCATCTTTTAACAAAATCTTCTTCCACTCATTCTCAATTTGATCTTTAGTTGCTAAAAGCCTAAAACTCTAGCAATAACTTTAATTGCAAGGGGAAGACCACCACATCTGCAAACAATATCGATACCTATTTCATGTAGATTTTGTACTTCTTTTTCTACTTTGATGCCCATACTCTTCCATAGTAACTCCCATCCTACATCCAGTGACATTAAATCAACTCGATGTGTATAGTCTATTCTAGTTTCTACAGCAATAGTGTCAAATCGAGTTGTCAATAGAACTATTCCAGAGGCTGCAGCATGCAGTCGGATCCTCAGTAGATTTGTCCATGTGTCTGACTTCCACACGTTATCCAGTACAAGAAAAAAACTCTTATCCTTAATAGCTAATTCCAGCTTTCTTTGGAGATCATCGGTTGATTCATCTTCCATGTACTGTACATCAACTTTACGAAGAATCTCTTTCAAAATTTCTATTTTAGAAAAATCTTTGGAAACACAAACCCATGCTTGTTTGTTGAAGCTCCCTTTTAATCTTTGGTCATTGTATATTTTTTGTGCTAGTGTTGTCTTACCAACTCATTCTGTTCCAACGATAGCAAGCTTGTAAGAGCTGTTTTCCTTATGCGCTAGCACCAAATCTACTACTTTTCTGCAAGCATGTATGACCTCCTTACCAACAAGGTTCGGTTCAACAAGGCTAGTACTTCTTCTCTGTTTTGGTACTGAAACTGTTACAGTTGGTTGTGTACTCGTGAGTGAAGTAAAACTTTATCCTTTGAAATGTTCTCAATTCTTTTGTTTAATTTAATGTAGCACCCGGTTTTAAGAACAAAACCAGATACACACCATATGTGAGCCTAGGAAGTCAAAACTCACATATAGCTACAAATGAGGGTAATATCGAAAGACAATGCTCAATATATAACGTACTTAGTATAAAGGATATAACCTCAGATAGCAAACAGCGGAAAGACAACTCCGATCTTCGGGTGAAGACTCCAATTCCACAGAGACAATTGACTGGTTGATCACAAGCCTAATTCCTCGAAATTCTAGCAATCTGGTACCCATTCGGGATTTTTATCCAAATATTTGAAAAATAAAACAAGCGTAAGTACATGTCGTACTCAACAAATATAACACGGGGTTCATGAGGCTCAAAAGGCTGACACTGGTTTAACAGCGATTAGCTTTTAATGAGTCATCTTTTAGCAATTGGGTGGCAACAAGTTTATTCACAAGCCCATATAAACACATGATCAGGTAAACATGAATAATGAATAGCATAAACAGTAATCATTAGTGAACATCTTCCTCATCAGTATCATCAGTGTTCTTCATCTATTCCTTAAATGTTCCAAGGCTGCTCTAACGGAATATGGTAGGACCTGAAGCTCTCACTAAACTCCTTCCAGGTAATCTGTCCAGCGTTGTTGGGACATCCATACTGATAAGACTCCCACCAGTCGTGTGCTGCGCCCTGGAGTTGGCTGGACGCAAAAAGCACCTTCTTATGGTCATCACACTGAGCTATGTCCAATTGTCACTCCACAGCTCTAAGACAGTCATCAGCTTCTAGTGGTTCACTTGTATGAGAGAATGCCGGTGGATGTCCCTTCATAAATTCACCACGCTTGTCAATAGGTGACGCTTGATGTGGGTTGTTCAACACTCTTTGAGCAATAGTCTGTAATAACTGAGTCTGCATCATCAAAGCTTGCTCTATCGATGGGGAATTGGATGGCGGTGGATTAGAATTGGCAGGATCCTTCCCAGTGAGAGCTAGAATCTTCAAAACCACCTTCACTTTGGCTACCCCCTTAAGAAAAGATCAACTAAGGGACACAAGAAGGGTAGCTTGCACCTTCTTCTAGATGAGCTAACTAGTATCAAGATGTTCTAACATCCCAATGATACTCTCGTGTATGGGCAAGAACAAGAAATCTAGAATTTCTCGCGAGTAGAAAAATAGCAGCGCAGTAAAATAGATGTAACTCTCATTCTGTTAATCCAATATAGTTGTAGCTTATACCGTTGGAAAGCTTATAAAATTCTCCACAACTTCCTTATAGAACATTTTTTCAAATTCCGCAGTTCAGATAGTCGAAGATAGTGCACAACAGAAACTGCTCTAGATTTTAGACAGCGCGGTTGCATCGTCTTGTGATTTTCATAACTCCCAAACCATAACGGCTATAAGGGCGGTTCTTGTGGTCAGAGAAAGATGTTGAAGTCTACTATTATCCAGAATTTTCTCATGATTTCTGATCATCCAAAAACAGAGATATAAGCTATAGAGTGCAGGTTGCTCCGAAAGGCAGGATAGGCAAAACAGAAGAAAACCATAACCTAACTACTTATTTCATTAATCCTTATACCTTAGGCCTATAAACTAAATGAAATTGTGGGAACACCCAACAATATCATTGCACTTATTACAAAGATGCAAAACATTCATAAGCATAATGACAATTCAACAAAGCAATAAGGTGCACAACTCAATCATTGACTCAACCTGCGATACTATCGTCCTCTTCATATTAAGGCAAAGATCCTAATGCTCCTCTTCCGATAACGCAAGAAGGTGATAAGAGAAGATTCTAAAAGCATATTAAGGCAACGTGTATAAATGAGAACAAAGGTTTAAAACAAGCATCAAGGAGGAGATGAATATCAAGGGTAGATATATAGTAGAGAAGAAAAAAAATCAAGATTTATAGAACAAGGACTTTATAGCAATTTCAAAACCTTAAGACGACCAATTTCTAACTAGGCTTGCATCCTACAGTCAGCATTGCTCTGATACCACTTTGCAGCATCTAGTTTTAAGAACAAAACCAGCTACATACCATATGTGAGCCCAGGAAGTCAAATTTCACATATAGCTACAAATCAGGGTATTATTGAAAGACAATGCTCAATATATAACGTACTTAGTATAAAGGATATGACCTCAGACAGTAAATAGCGGAAAGACAACTCCGATCTTTGGGTGATGACTCCAATTCCATAGGGACAATTGACTGGTTGATCACAAGTCTAATTCCTCCAAACTCTAGCAATCTGGTACTCATCCTAGATTTTTATCCAAATATTTGAAAAATAAAACAAGCATAAGTACATGTCGTACTCAACAAATATAACATGGGGTTCATGAGGCTCAAAAGGCTGACACTGGTTTAACTGCGATTAGCTTTTAAAGAGTCATCTTTTAGCAATTGGGTGACAACAAGTTTAATCACAAGCCCATATAAACACATGATTAGGTAAACATGAATATTGAATAGCATAAACATTATTCATTAGTGAGCATCTTCCTCATCAGTATCATCAGTGTTCATCATCTATTCCGTAAATGTTCCAAGGCCGCTCGTGACCATGAGCATGGCTGATATACCAGTTTTACACTCTGCAGAGGTTGTACACTTTCACTATGAGTTGTGATTTACCCTTTCGCCCGAGGTCACGAGCCTCTTAGCCCACTACCAAGGAAGGTCGGCACGGTTCACTATAAAGCCTTTCAAAGGTTCGTCTAACAAGTTAGGGCCATTAGATTCACTCGGCAAATAGATATAGGAACCCCCGGTCGAATGGCACAATTCCATCACAGCTATACACATAAGAGTAGAGGCTGTCCTATACCTGATTCGGTAAGCCATTCTTACGGCAATAAAGATAACCACTAACAAGCTAGAAAATGTCCTCATACCGAGCTAAAGCCAGAGCCATGTAGCCCTCACTGTTGTACTGTAAGTCCCGGATGATCACTTACAGATAAGTCTTTAGGGAGAGAAAATCTACAGCACCATAAAAACAGCCCAATGATCTAGCCCCCTTGTTCCATGTTGCTAAAAAGCATCTTTTAATGTTTATTGCATATTCCATTAGTCAAGTTATAAGATCATGGTTATTCATCTTGAGCACTAGCATAATACTACCCAATGCATAATCACCCATGGTGTCAAGGTACAAGATATCAAATATCTAGGATATCCTTATTGGTAACAAGGTAGACACGATTAAAGGTATATAGGACAACAAGTTGATCACCGATCCTTCGGTAAGCTTTAATTTTCAACGTCCTTCTTCTTCTTCTTCTTCTTTTTCTTGATCACCACGTATATCTCACCGACTAGACGTAATCATATAACACCACACAAACATCCACACATACAAACATAGCATACAATTACATCTATATTAGAATAGTACACCCATCAATGAAACAGAAGTTGAAGAGTTTGAAACATGATTCTACGCATCACTACAATCACATAGACGCGAAGATCATGCTGATCGGAGTTACGGGGATCAAACTACAACTATTCAAAGTTAAGAACAAAATGATCAAATTTTATTTCTAAAAACAATGGCTTACATGTTACTAATACATAGATTATGAAAATACGAATCTAACGCAACTTGAACGGGTCAAATCAGAGTTAAAACAGACAAACTACGCTTAAAATAAGATCAATGGTATTTTTGTAAATATTTAGAAATCAATTTCATATTAAAAACCGAATTAAAACAGTCTTGTGGACCGGGCGTCATTTTTGGAAAACTGCAGGGGCTGAAACGGAAAATCTAGGGGCATATGTTGAATTATTTTCAACAGAGGGTGGACTGTGGGTTGATTTGAGAAAAGTGCAGGGTCTCTTTAGCAAAATAGCTAGGTTGATTGGGTCTCTGCTGACGCGGCGACCACGTGGCAACAGGCGGCAGCTCCTGAGTGGCGGGTTCACGGTGGACTGCCCGTGTGGCGTGCTGACACAGACGGTGCGCTTGGTCTGCACTGTGCTCATGGACCAAAGAGGTATCTTCTAATCCTGGCCGTTCGCGATGGATCCGATGGCTTGAAACACCCTAAAATTTGCGTAATTTAAAAATAGGAGAAAATGATTTAATTATGCATTTTTGTGAGCATCGAAATTTAGAAAAATAATAACTTTGTTAAAATTAAAATTAAATGTAGGTCAACAAACATGTATGTGCATTCATGCTACTGCATATTATTTTTGTATTGTGTGGTTTGAAATCAAACTTCAAATTGATTTGAATTTGCAATTCAAAATTTATTTAGAGAATTAGAAAAGAAAAGAAACAAGAAATTCTCTCCCTCTCTCATTCATGGCCTGCTGCCTAGTCAGCCCGCCCTTCCTCCGTAGGCCCAGCCGCTCTGCTCGGCCCAACTGCGGCCCAGCCAGCCGCGTCGACCACGCCGCGCTCCACCTTCCTCTCTCTCAATGACAGCCGGGACTGCCCCATCAGAGTCTTCATCCTCGCTTGTGTCCGAGCAGGACACTACCATCGCCGCCGTGACCGCCTCCTCTACGCCGCGCCTTGCTGTGCCGCCCAAGCCGAATCGGCCATAAATAGCGGTCGCTTGTGCCATTGCCGGTTCCCTATCATAGCTGAGCAAGCCGCAGCCGCCCCGTCCCCTAGGCCACGCCACACGTCGTCGGAGATCCACCACCGTGGGACTCGCTGCTCCGCTGCCCCCTCGCCTCCGAGGTTGCCGTGCCAAGTTTCTACGCGAGGTAAGAAATCCTCCGGTACCCGCCTTCTCTTCCCTCTCACGCTCTTTTCTTCTCGCCGCGTCGCCAATGCATCGCCGGATTTCTGAGCCGCCAAATCGACCACCGCTTCATCACTGTGTCATCGCAGCCGCCCTAGTTCTCTCCATCGAGTTTGTCTTGAGCTCCTCTTGCTCCCTGACCTCCTCTCGGGCCAAACGGTGGCCTGAGTCACTGATTCACCCAACACCGGCAAGGTGCCATCAATGGTGCTGCCGCGCACAGCGCAGCTCCGGCGACCCCATCCCTCCCAATCACTTTGAGCCATCCAATCTGAGATCTAGGGCCCAGATTAGAATATACAGGTTCGGTGGTAATTTTGCTAAAGAGCCCCTCTTCTTTTTAATATAGAACCCGACATCCCTAGTTTCTTTCAAAAGGACCCCTGCCTTTTCTTTTAATAGTGCCCGCAGTCCTCGGTCAGATTTAAAAATCAGATTTTATTTATTTTAATTCAAAAATCAAGTTCCATCTATTTACAGAACTGCCACTACCTTCTGTAGGCCATAAAATGTTCGTTTTAACTCCGATTTGGTCCGTTCAACTTGCAGTAGGTTCATAATTCCATAATCTACATGTTCATACTACTATTAAGTATGTTTTCAACTTTTAAAATTTGAGGTTAGATTTAATCTATTATTTTACTAAAGGAAATCTTGTTTAATTCATAACTTCTTCGTTTTAGCTCCGATTTTTGTGATCTTCGCATCTGTGTGTTTGTAGTGAGACGTAGATTCATTTTACAAACTTTTCATCTTGATTTTATGATGATTAGTGTACTGTTCTAATCTATAGCTTTTGTTTGCTATGCATGATTGCTTCTGGATGTGTGTATGTTGCTGTGATTATCGAGTATAGATGGTGAGCAATACATGGGTGAACCAGAGTACTATTTTGATGAGTAGGATGAGCAGGAGCATTTTGTTCAAGGCAAGTATAGCATGGGATCATCCTTGTTTCCTATTCACCTTAATACATTTAATTCATGTTGCATGTGTCACCTTGATAGAGATTCCCTAAAATTAAACTTATACCTTATCTCCTATGGGATATGCATTGGGTAGTACGATGCTAGTGCTCAACTAAAGCCATGATCTTGTAAGTTGACTAATGGATTATGCAATAAACACTAAAAGATGTTTTTTAGCAATATGGAACAAGGGGGCTAGAGCATTGGGCTATTTTTATGGTGCTCTAGATTCCTCTCCCTAAGGACTTATCTGTAAGTGCTCATCCGGGAGGACCTTTTTCTAGCTTGTTAGTGGTTACCTTAATTGGCGTAAGAATGGCTTGCCGAATCGGGTATAGTGCAGCCTCTGTCCCCATAAGTATAGGTTGCGCGTCGATGTGCCATCGGGAAGGGGGGGCTCTACATCTGTTTGCTGAGTGAATCTAATGGCCCTAACTTGTTAAACGAACCTTTGAAAGACTTCATAGTGAACCTTGCCGACCTTCCTTGGTAGTGGGTTAAGAGGCTCATGACCTCGGGCGAAAGGGTAAATCATGACTCATAGTGAAAGTGTACAACCTCTGTAGAGTGTAAAACTGGTATATCAGCCGTGCTCACGGTCACGAGCGGCCTTGGAACCCTTATGGAATAGTTGATCACTAAGAATTATCAGTTTATGCTATTCATTATTCATATTCCCATTGATCATGTGTTTTACTTTGGGATTGAAACAACATGTTACTACTCTTATGCTAAAATTGTGACAACTAAAAGGTGAATGCTGTTAAACCTGTGTCAAGCCTTTTTAGCCTCATGAACCCCATGTTACACTTGTTAAGTACAACATGTACTTACGCTTGTTTATTTTCATTATTTGGATAAAAATCCCGGATGGGTAAAAGATGGCTATGGTAATGACGACTTTCCTGAGGATTACTAGACTTGTGGTCAACCAGTTGACGTCCTTGTGATATGGAGCTTCCGCGAGAGATCTTTTCTTTATACTTCCGCTACATTTATGTGAAGACTCTGTCCTATTATTCGTGATGTAATAAACACTTGTGATGATACTATTTATAATTTATTGGCTTATGTGTGTGACTGATCTCTGGGCGCACATAAGACTTTGCATCCCATTTTATCCTTAAAATCGGGTGTGACAGATTGGTATCAGAGCCGTGTTGACTGTAGGACGCAAGCCTAGTTAGCAATGGTCATTTTAGCTTCTTTGCTTCACTCATTTCATGATTTCCATCTCACTCTTATTATTTGCTAAATTTTATGCTTCTTTTGTCTCACTCTGTTATGAAAATTTTTGCTTCTACTCTAACTAAATCTAATTCTGTAGATGTCTCGTGCCAATAAGACTGCTCGCATCAGCACCGGAGGCTACTACCCACCTCGTGGCTTGTATGAGTCTATAGAGCCAAATGAGGAGGAACTCCATGAGCAAGAAGTTGACTCGCCAGCACCTGCACCTACGCCAGAGCCATTCTAGGAAGAGCCCGAAGAAGAAGAACCCAAAGAAGTGGAGGTCGTTGTATTGACTGATGATGATGAGGAGGAGGAGGACGCCGTTCAAGAGGATAAGCCGATCCCTCCCCTGGGATAGACTACAAAGATCTGGTACAATCCAGGGTGCGAATCGTCCATCTCGCGTCACCGACTTATGGGGATTCTTCAGACCTAATACGCTGATTAGGATGCAGCTGTGGAGTATGTCTGCACCGAGCGTACGCACCCTCCGGAGGACACTTATTGGAAGACTAGGGTGTGCAACTCTATCAGGGATGAACAGAAGGAAGCATACCAGCTAGACTCGAACTCTGCACATCATGCTCACTGTGCCACCATGGAAGATAGCATAGAAGATGCAGCCGTTGTAGCCTGCATGGGTCTCCGTGGTCGTCGCTTTAAGGATATGAAGGAGGACCAATATCAATTCCTCCCTTGCCAACACCCTGAATTGTAGTGGGCAATGATGGACCCTCAGGGCATGGATCCGACTACCCAAGTGATGGTACACTTTGGCAGTGAGTCAGTAGCGAAGATTCGGCGACTCGAAGATCAGCTGAAGGCACAGAAGGCGACCCTTAAGAGATACCGACAAGTGATAGATGAGCAAAGGGTGTGCCTCAACCTGCCAAGGATATACGAGGAGCTTCCCCATAAATTTCGGCCATAGGTGTTGGAATCCCTTTTATGTAATAAGACGTTAGTAGAATGGGTCAAGTTGAGTCAAGTCGAGTCTAGAAGTACGGTGTGAACTTTGGTGTGCCTAGATGATTTATTATTATGTTTATATGTCAGTTGGATTTTTGTAATAAGTGCTAGAACTTTGTGGGCATATCCGCAAGTTCCATAGTTAAGAATATTAAAGTTTGAGTTAATAAATAAATAGTTGGGTTTGGTACATCTTGTTCTCTCGGATCTGTTTTTTGGAGCAGTCTTCCTTTATCTCAATACCAGTCTAAATATACTCAACCAAAAATTATGAAATTTTTATGGGAGCAACTAGACTTAAGTATATTTCCAATGCCTTTGGAATCACCCCTATACCTGATTTGGTTTGTGAGATATGGCTGTTTTAAGTTGAAGTTTCTACACAGTCTGGAATCTAAAACAGTTTCGGTTGTGTCCCATTTTTGAGAAACCTAACGACAGAATCTGGAAATGTGGTTTGAATAAAAGTTGTAGATAATTTTTTAAGATTTCCATCCATGTTAAGAACATCTCTTTTGGATATTGGAACTCGAGATATGACTATTTTACCGATCTGCTGATGTTGGAACTCGTTCATAAAATTTTTAGAATGTGTTCTAACTAGAAAATCTCTAAATTTTGAATATTTGTGTTGGATGTCAGATGTCTGGAACAGGAAGAGGCCGAGGTCATGGAGGTGTTCCCCCACATCCACCACCACCACCGCCACCAACTATTGAGCAGCTTGTGGTAGTGCAGACACAGCTTATGCAAGCTCTGGTGCAGAATCAGCAGAATCATCTGATTGGTGGAGCACCGAGTGACAAGCATGGTGAATTCTTGAAGGGCCATCCCCCGGTGTTTTCTCATGCCACTGATCCACTAGAAGCAGATGATTGGCTTAGTGAAGTGGAAAAGCAACTCAACATAGCGCATTGTGATGACCAGCAGAAGGTGTTGTACGCGTCAGGACAACTCCAGGGAGAAGCTCAGGACTAGTGGGAGGCATTCGAGTATGGACGTCCCGCCAATGCTCCTCCTGTCACCTAGCAGGAGTTTAGATAGAATTTCAGATCCTACCACATACCCAAAGGATTGATAGATAGAGCTCAAGCAGGAGGAATTCAGAGCTCTGAAACAGGGATCTATGTCTGTGGCTGAGTATCATGACAAATTCACTTAGTTGTCACGTTACGCTCTGAATGAGGTGGCTAATGATGCTGATAAGCAACGCCGCTTTCTCAAGGGTCTGTATGAACGTCTACAACTCCAGCTAATGTTCAATACATACCCCAATTTTCAGACGTTGGTGAATCGCGCTATTGTTATTGATAATAAGCGCAAAGAGATGGAGGCCAAGAAGAGGAGACTTCAGGGACAGGCCTCTAGAAGCAATACTCGTCCATGCACCAATCCTCAGCAAGGCTTCCAGCAGAGGTACCAGGGACAACCTAATCAATGGAATCACAACCAGAACCAGCAACGTCCACCATACCAGTAGCAGAATGACAATCAACGTCCCCAGTAGCAGAGTGGTCAGCAGACACCACAATAGGGAGCGCCTAACAACACTCCCATGAAGACCAGTGCCCCGATCACTCCCAACAAGTGTTTTTGCTGTGGTAAAGAGGGTCACCTATCTTATAATTGCCCTGAGAAGCCAAACCAGCAGACCCCACAGAGGCAGAATATCTATCAGAAGCCAGCACCCAACATAGGCAAGGTGAATCATGTGTCTACAGAGACAGCGCTTGCGAAACCAGAAGTCATGCTCGGTATGTTCGATGTTAACTCAACTCCTGCCACTGTTCTTTTTGACTCTGGAGCTTCGCATTCTTTCATATCACAAGCATTTGTTAGAATGCATAGCATACCTTTATGTGCCATGCCAAATCCCATATTAGTAAACTCACCAGGAGGTAGTATGCAAGCTTCTTATCATTGTCTTCCGACTAGTCTCTCCCTAAGGGGGGTAGAGTTCAAAGTGAGTCCCATTGTGTTGAGAACATCTGGTATTGATGTGATTCTGGGTATGGATTGGATGAAGCAAAACTGGGCAGTCATTCAGTGTCAAGAGAAGGTAGTTGTTGTGACCGCACCGAATGGGGATAGAATCAGTGTCGATGTTGTAGTACAAGCATAGCCGACCGCTACTGTGAACCAGCTTGATGATTGTGTCGACAAGGAGGACCCAGTAGTGGATGAGTTTCCAGATGTGTTTCCCGATGACTTGCCAGGTATGCCACCTAACCGTGACATTGAGTTTATTATTGAATTATTATCTAGAACTGCACCTATAGCTAAGCGTCAATATAGAATGGGGGTTAAAGATCTAGAGGAACTTAAGAAACAAATAAAGGAGTTACAGGAGAAAGGTTTTATTCGTCCTAGTTCGTCATCTTGGGGAGCACCGGTTATATTTGTAGACAAGAAGGATGGTTCCCAGAGAATGTGTGTTGATTATCGGTCACTAAATGAGGTTACTATCAAGAACAAGTATCCGTTGCCTAGAATTGATGACTTGTTTGATCAGTTGAGAGGTGCTTGTGTTTTCTCTAAGATTGATCTTCGTTCTGGTTATCATCAGTTGAAGATTCGTGCAACTGACATACCCAAGACAGCTTTTACTACGAGGTATGGTTTGTATGAGTACACCGTTATGTCCTTTGGTTTGACCAATGCACCTGCATACTTTATGTACTTGATGAATAAGGTGTTCATGGAGTTTTTGGATAAGTTTGTGGTGGTATTTATCGATGATATATTGGTATTCTCCAAAATGGAAGAAGAGCACGCTGAACATCTAAGGTTGGTTTTGCAAAAGCTCAGAGAACACAAGTTGTATGCTAAGCAAAGTAAGTGTGAGTTTTGGTTGAAGGAAGTTTCTTTCCTAGGTCATGTTGTCTCTAATGGTGGAATAGCAGTAGATCCGAGCAAGGTGAGAGATGTGTCGAATTGAAAACCACCAACCGGTGTGGGAGAGATTCGTAGTTTCTTAGGATTGGCTGGATACTATAGGAGGTTCATAGAAGGTTTTTCTAAACTTGCCAAGCCTATGACAGCTTTGTTGGAGAAAAATGCTAAGTTTGTGTGGTCCGAGGAGTGTCAGGCTAACTTTGAAGAATTGAAGAAGAGGTTGACTACAGCCCCAGTATTGGTTTTGCCAGATTTGAGCAAGAGCTTTTTGATCTATTGTGATGCATCTCGTCAAGGTCTCGGATGTGTTCTTATGCAAGAAGGCAGAGTAGTGGCCTATGCATCCCGACAGTTGAGAAAGCATGAGTTAAACTATCCTACTCATGATTTAGAGTTAGCAGCAATGGTTCATGCTCTGAAGATATGGAGGCACTATCTTATCGGACATAAGAGTGATATTTATACTGATCACAAGAGTCTAAAGTACATTTTCACTCAGACGAATCTGAATATGAGACAGCGTCGATGGTTAGAGTTGATAAAAGATTATGATCTGGAGGTACACTATCATCCTGGAAAAGCGAATGTTGTTGCTGATGCTCTTAGCAGGAAGAGTTACACTAAGGAGGTGGCAGTGGCAGCTATGTCAAGTGAGTTGTGTGCTGAATTTGAACAACTGAACTTGGGTTTTGTTACTAATGCAATGGAGTTGGTGATAGAATCCACACTGGAGCAAGAAATACGTAAGGGTCATCTACAGGATGTGAAGTTGAAAGAGATAGCGGAAGAGCTAAGAACCTCCATATAAATCTATTTAGTGCATATCGATTTACATATGCAGCTAATTTAACCAACTGCTAATATAAACATTTTTCACTCATAGTTTATGGTTTTTCCAGATTAAGGTAAACAACATTTCAGCCTTCACATTCACAAGTGAATGCTTATGGCCAACCAATACAAGATAGGCAAAATTTGTTACTAGAGACTTAGAGTGACCTACCTTTTCTGGTGGACACTGAAAATAAAGTGATGTGTTGGTAGCCTCACGCCGGAGGATGATGATGAAAGAGGCTGGGTGAAAAAGGACATTCACCGCTCTTGTCTCACCTCTAGAGCCAAAAATGAATATTTTAATGCGTTCAGTGTCTTTTAGCAAATTTGACAATAATAGAAGTGTCCACAAGCAAATCGCTTCATTTTCGGTGTCCACCAGCAAAGAGAGGTCACTTTCAGTGTTCAGGAGCAAATTTTGCCTACAAGATAATGGTACTTAGACCAAGTTCCTGTAGACGGATACGAAAGAGCCCAAAGTCCACCATGTGTTCGCACCATATGATTTGTCTACATCGAGATTGGACGACACATGTGAAATTGGCATTCAGTATAACAATAACCAAGACATTTTGTCAACCATTGATTGGACCGAGGTTTGGTTAATAGAGTTTGGTTTGAGAAACAAATTAGTCCGTCATCTTCTCACTCCTCACTTCATCACCTCATTGCTCACAATGTAATGATTAGTTCTCGTATAAGAACTGATGTAATTTAACCAAATTTCAGTAATAAATTCATACCGCACCACCTCATCTAAGATACAGTTATTCCTCGAACCTAACACTCTATAAGTGCTAACCAGATGAACACAGCTTCTTGGTTTGATTTTTTTGGGAAAAGATTCTCTGTTTGATTTTTGTTTGTACGAAGTGAACATGAAAATATAACATGCTGCCAATGGCAGGTCGCTTAGTCAAGTGCAGCCATTTAATTAACGGAAAAAAATCGAGAAAGTCCATGTGCTAGAGTCAAGAGAAAGAAGCAAACATAGCTGGATATCCATCGACGTTGAAAATGCCTAAAAGGCAGCGGGTTCCATTGGAAGTAGTGAGCACTTGCTGCCTAAAAAGTAGTGAACTACTCGTACCAAAGGGCAAAAGCTTGGCTGCCGTCTTAGTTTACATGTCGTTTCATGTGCAGTATACACAAGTAGTAGTAGATTTAGTATTCCTAAGGTTAGTGCACATGTGGGTCTTTTTCCTAGAGATTCCATGAGCAGTCAGAGCAATGTGATACCCACTACTCATACCCGCCAAAATTGCGCTGGATCTTACAAGCTTCACGCTTATTTTAGGTTGCTTGAAAAAACAAATTACATGACAACAGTGACAACACGATGAGCCGAGATAATATATTGGCGTTGGAGCAGCGCCGTCGTTAGCATTGAGTGAGGCCCATCATGCAGGAAAACACGCATAAGTGAGTAAGTGACTGCTCAGCCCAGTGTTGACACAAGCATGAGAGTTGGCAGCCACACACCGGAGTGTTCACGTCGTGTTCTGTCCCATGTGTACTACAGTAGTAGAAAGTTACTTCCCTCAAACGGCACTTTTTCCGTGAAAACCTCTCAAACGGCGACCCGAAAAAAGATCTCGTCGCAACTCCTTCTCGCACCCCCAATCGACCCCCTCCCCGCCTCCTCCTCCTTGCCCTTCACAGTGCTTCTTTGGTGGATCTGCCGGCAGGCGGGCCGGATCTGCCGTCTACCTGGCTGGATCTACGTCTTCCGGCGGCTTTTGGGACGAGTCCGCTCCTTCATCACACGGGGTCACCTCTCCCCCATGCTGGACTCGCGTGGTACGGCCGGCCTGGCGCTGGCTGGCCTAAGGTTGCCTAGGTGGCTAGCCTGTGAGGGCCGTGGCCGGTCCTCCATAGCTAGGCCACGGCAGTGGCGGCCGGCCCCCAGCCTGGCGGTCGCCAGCCGTGGTCGGCCTCCACTCTCTAGTAGCGGCGCCCAGGACCGCGGCAGTGGCAGCCAGTGCCGGATCTGCCCTCCGCTTGGCCGGATCTGGCATCGCCTCTGCCCCGTGCGCGCGGTGTGGCTAGCCTGGCGCTAGACGGCATGGGCCTGGCCGTCCCAAAGCTACCTAGGGTGCCTAGCCTACTGGGTCGTGGCTGCTGTTCCCTAGCCGGCCACCTAGCATGCCGGTGGCCAACCGTGTCTGGCCTCCACTCTTTGGTGGTCTAGGCTGGGGCCATACCGGCCAGCTAGGGCCAGTGCCTGCCAGTGTCTGGCGGCCGTGACCTTGGCTGGTCCTATTCCATGCCAGCTCACGGTGAGCGGGCTGCTAGCCAGTGTTGCGGTGGTATGCTGGTGGCTTCGCCTTTGCCTTCGGTGTTGACGTTGCGAGTGCCACGAGTGGCCTGCATCAGCGGACTCGCAAAAACTTGGTGAAAACCCTACCCAGTTCGTTCGGGCCGGCGGCGGTGCCTCAGCCTGCGCTATCCACCTCCTTGGAGCCGTCATCGATGTTTTGGTTCGTTGGGGGCAGGACGGGGTTGTAAGTCCTACTCATGTGCTTCTTCCAGAGTTGATGACATCTGCGGATGTCAATTTCCTTCCTGAAGTCATCACTAGAGCACTGTTGCAGCCCATCTCCTACTGTTCTTGCCGGAGGTGCCCTTCCTGTGATGTGCCTGTGTATTCTTGAAGCTTCTCTTCGCAAGGATCTGTCTAGCCTGCTGGGTGTTGCCGCAGTCGATTGTTTCTTTACTGCGGATACTTTGCCACCATCAATGTTCTTTGATGGATGCTTTGTCGTCATTGCTCGAGCGGATAGTTTGCTGCCAACATCACTTGGGCTCCATTGTGCGCGTGATGCCCCCCACTTGCGGATGCTTTGCCACATTGACCTTGGCGGAAGCTTTGCCATCGTGTTGCTCGGGTGGATACTTTGCCACCGTTCTCCTCTTGATGGATGCTTCGCCACCGCGGCTTCACCTCCTATGGTTGCAGCCTAGGGTTGATGTATTTCTCCTTTGCAGGTGTAGTTGGATAGGATAGTAGTGGATAGGTCTCCCCTTCCGCCGTTCTTTCTATTCTATTTGTTGTCTAGGTTCCTAACCACTTTCTCTGTGGTTTTATAACCGGCACTGTAGGCATGCCCACAGGCCCAGCCCTTGGGTTGCGGGAGGGATGGATATCCCAGGTCTAGAAAACTGATGGGCTCCCCAGGTATGTATACACCAGTAGTAATAGGAATATACGATACACCAGATCCTTGACTCCCGTTTCCATGACCGTGATCACGCCCGCTCCGCACGAGTCGCAACACGACCTTCCGCTTTCCTTCCTACGCGTGCGGCGTGGGCGTGTGAGGGCCCTAATGATCTCACCTCTTAGTCTCTCAGGCAGTCAGGCTCTCATGTGATCACTATTTCCTCATCCTTGTTCGGCAATCTGAAATGGGTGTTGAGCCATCATTTCCTGTAAAGCCTTGTGCTCTTAGAAAGAAACATTTTGATGAAAATAATAGTGAGGAAGTCCTCTTGCAAGCTGAGAAGGATTTTAAAGTTAGTTACTTTCTAGTTATGATTCATATGGCAAAAAGATAAGTGAAAAGTAGATTTGAACAACTTGAGTCATTTAATGAGATATTTGGGTTTTTAATGAGTCCAACAAGCTTGAAGTCCTTGGACGGTCATGAACTAAATTTTTGTTGCACAACATTGGTAGTACCTTTCTCTCATAATGGCTGATCTGACATTGATTTAAATGATCTAATTTCTGAGCTAAGGGTTCTGCAATCCACTTTGCCAGATAGAGAAATGATAGCTATGGAGATTTTTGAGTTTGTTACATAAGGTGATTGTTATCCTAGTACTTCCATTGCTTATCGCATCTTGTTTATTATGCCAGTGACTGTGGCATCAGCTGAAAGAAGCTTCTCAAAATTAAAATTGCTGAAGAACTATTTGAGATCTACAATGCCACAAGAGAGGTTAAATGGATTGGTAACATTATGCACTGAGAAGCGATTGTTGGATGAGATTGATATTGACACCATCATCGGTGACTTCGCATACAGCAAAAATAAAACCGTCAATTTCACCTACATTTATCCTTAAAATCAAACATCAACATAGGTTTAGAGGCTTTAAACTAGCAAATTCCACAAGTCTTAGTGAATATTTGCATGCAGGTTGATTTATCCAAAAAACGGACCAAAGTGGGCCATACTACGTCAGAAAATCAAGATGATCCGCAACGAACCAACTCCACCGGCCTCACATCCACCATCCATGACTTACCGCCAAAGATCGACAGCAGAGGAGGCCAGAGGGGGTTGACCGACCACCCCCCTTTGTCGGCCAACCAGTGTGAAAGCATCTAGGCCCCTAGTTGGGTTTCGGTGATTAATGACAATACATGATTACTATGACTAACGTGTGTTTTGCAGAGGCAATTAAGTTAGGTCATGGTAATGGAGATCGATTGGGCAATCAAGGTTGTCATGCCCCTATGATGGAAATCATTTTGGTCTTCAAAGGATGGACGACAAGGTTAAGGATGGACTAGTTCTAAGTGTTAAAGAGACACTTAGAGTAGTTTAGGACTTTGTTTTTCCTTTGGCCATACTATTAAGGGGGTATGGACGGATGGCTTGACCTAGGTAAGTCTAGTGGGTTAGGTGTGGTGCACACTTGTCAAATCTAGCACTAGGTAGCTCCAAAATAGCCCTTAGATCCAATGGAGCAAACTTCATTCACGTATGATTGGGAGTTGGAAGTGAATGGAGGGTCAAATGTTGACTGGACGCTGGTTCCGGTGTGACCGGATGCTGACGCAGAGTCCGATCAGTTCATTTGATCAAGGTGAAATCGTCTGGTGCGACTGGACGCTGAGAGGTGAGCGACCGGACGCTGGGTGCCAGCGTCCAGTCGACTCCAGTAAGGTTCCAGAGAGGGAAAATCGTGACCAGACGTGTCCGATCAGTGCTGACCGGACGCTGTCCAGCGTTCGGTCACAACTTAAACACTAGGTTTCGGGGAGAACTGACCGGAGCGTCCGGTCATCCGGCAGTGGCACATAACGGTTCGTTTTTTAACCAAGGTTATAAATACTTCCTTCATTCGTGTGAGGGGGTACTTTTGCTCATTCTAACAGTTGAAAAACACCTTTGAGAGTGCCAAGAAGAGCAAGGTCCTAGTGAGGTGATTGAGATTTGAGAATCCCAAAGAGAGCCTTCATTAGTGAAAGCAAGAGTAGCAAAGTGTGCATCCACCCTTCTCATTAGGCTTGTCGTGGTCAAGTGAGAGTTCGTGCTTATTACTCTTGGTGATCGCCATCACCTAGACGGCTTGGTGGTGATTGGGAGCTTGGTGATCATCCGGCGGAGCTTGTGGATGACCCAACTCAAGTTGTGAGCGGTTGTGGGTGATTCACCACGACGGAGTGTCAAAGAATCAACCCGTAGAGAGAACTTGTTCCTTGCGCGGATCAAGGGGGAGCTACACCCTTGCGCGGCTGCTCCAACGAGGACTAGTGGGGAGTGGCGACTCTCCGATACCTCGACAAAACATCGCCGCGTTCCTCCTTCTCTCTTTACTTTGAGCATTTACTTTGAGCAATTCAATTCTTGTCATTTACATTCATAGAATTGCCATGCTAGAGTAGGATTGGAACATAGGTCACTAAACTTTTGTGCGTTAGATCAATAGAAACACTTTCTAGGTACAAGGGGTTAATTGGGCTAACCGTAGGGTTTAATTATTGCAAAGAATTTTAGAATTAGCCCAATTCACCCCCTGTTGGGCATCTTGATCCTTTCAATTGGTATCGGAGCCTCGTCTCACGTATTTAGACTTAACCATCTAGAGAAAGATGTCTCACGGGGATGGTCCTCCTCCTATCTTTGAGGGGGATGATTTTCCATATTGGAAAATCCGCATAGAGGCGTATTTAGAAGCTCTAGATGTTGGTATACTTAGAGCCGCCTCACAAGGCTTCCCAAAACCTCGGGATGCCACACACCAACATGGCGATGAGGTGAATTACGAGAAATGGAATGTAAAGGCTCGAAACACCATCTTTAGAGGCCTTTGCAAAGATGTGTTTAACTGGGTGAGGAACCACAAGGACGCCCATGCACTATGGTCGGACGTTTGTGCGCTCCATGAGGGAACAAAGAGTGAGCGTGAGGAACGCTATCATCTTATCATAAAAAAGCTTAACTCTTTTGAGATGCTTCCTAAAGAATGTGCTAATGAGATGTACTCAGGTTTGAATGTTCTTGTAGAGAAAGTCAATGGGCTTGGACTCACTCAAATGCAACAATCCGATGTTGTAAGAAAAATCTTGAGTGTCCTCCCCATTGAGAAATATGGGCATATTGTGACCGTGCTTCATCAAGGTGATCTTTCCACTGCTACACCGACACAAATCTTGGGAAAGATCAATGCTCATGAGATGTACATGCACATCACGCCTCAAGATGGCTCATCCTCTACTAAGAAGAAAGACAAAGACTTGGCATTCAAGGCTAGCCAAGAGAAAGGCAAAGCAAGACTTGAGTATGAGAGCTCAAGTGATGATGAAGTTGATGATGCAAGTCTTGCTCTCATGGTGAAAAGAACCGCCAAGATGCTAAAGAAGCTCAACAAGAGTGGCATCAAGTTCGATGGCAAGAAGAAGAAGTTCTTCACAAGCTCTAGAAGGAAGCCAATCTTCGAGATGGATCGCTACAATTGTGGAGAACTTGGTCATCTAGCACACCAATGCACCAAGCCCAAGAAAGACAAGTTCAAGAACAAGTACAAGGGCAAGAAAGATGACTCAAACAATGAAGAAGAAGAAAAACAAGCCATACAAGAAGAGAGATGGCAAGAAGAAGGACTTCCACAAGAAGAAGAAAAGTGGAAAGGCATACATCATCAGTGATTGGCTCACGGACATTGATTCATCTAGTGGCTCATCCGATGATGATAGTGACAACGAGAAGGTGGCCGCCATTGTTATTGACTCTTCATCATCTTTACCGCCACCACCGCCATCATCTTCTACACACCTATGCCTTATGGCCAACGGTGAACGCAAGGTATCAAATGATGATAGTAGTGGTGATGATCATGCTAATAATGATGATAGTGATAGCGATAGTGATGATGATGAATATGAATCGCCTTCTTATGATGATCTTGTTAAATTGCTAAATCAATACACTAAGATCATTAGAAAGAGTAGAGCTAAGAATGAAAAGCTAGAAGCTAAGAATGATTCACTTTTAGCTAAATGTGATATAGCAGAAAAGTCTAGTGTTGAGCTTAGAGAAGCAAATGATGCTATATCGTCCAAACTCAAGGAGCTCAAATCTTCTAAGAAAGAGCTTAAAGATAAACATGATAAACTTGAGTGGGTGCACAAAGAGCTCATCACTAGCCACAACAAGCTAAAAGAAGAATATACAACTCTTAAGATTAATCATGATAATCTTGTCATTGCTCAAGAATTTTTATCCAATGAGCCACATGATGCTACTAACGATGTTGTTAAGATTGATATAGCTACATCATGTGATGATTTGATCATTGAGAGCATTGAGCAAAGTTCTAGTAGCAAGGGCAAGCAAGTGGTTGAGACCGATAATTATGATGAGATTGTCAAGCTAAAGAATGATAATGAAAAGCTCAAGAAAGATCTTGAAGAGATCAAAAGCCACAACACTATTGTGCTAGAAACTCTTGATCATGATGGTGACTTGATTCTTGAGAATGAGAAGCTAAAAGAAGAGAACAAGAAGCTCAAGGAAGAGAACAATAATGATGCACTCAAGGAAGAGAACAAGAAACTCAAGTTGGAGAAAGAGCATCTCAAGATTGGATTGAGCAAGTTCACAAGAGGCAAGCATCTTCAAAGTGAGCTACTAATGAACACCATCATGAAGATGGATAGAAGTGGCATTGGGTACATGGCGAACAAAGAGAAGAAGGCTCAAGCTCAACAACAACAACAAAAGACAAAGTCAAAAAAGTGTTTTGAGTGTGGACAAGAAGGCCACTTTGCCCATGAGTGCCAAACTCCACCACCACAACCCCTTGCCCAAGTATGCTAGACCTTTTGCTTTCAATGCTCATTTCATGCTTAGAAAGGATTCTAGTGGAAAGATGAAAGTCATGTTCTTAGGACCTCCCAACAAGAATAGGCCTAAGAAAATTTGGGTAGCAAAGTCACTTGTTGAGAAGGTGAAGGGCCCTCAACAAGTTTGGGTTCCTAAAGCTTGATCTCTTGTGTGTAGGTGAACTACAAGACCGGTGGAAGTCATTGGGTTATTGATAGTGGTTGCACACAACATATGACCGGTGATCCTCGTATGTTCACCTCACTAGATGAAGAAGTAGATGGACAAGAAAGAATCATATTTGGCGATAATTCAAAGGGCAAGGTTAAAGGATTGGGCAAAGTGGCAATATCAAATGATCATTCAATCTCAAATGTGCTATATGTTGCTTCATTGAGCTTCAACTTGCTATCCGTTGGACAATTGTGTGATCTTGGCTTCCAATGCTTGTTTACCGAGAAGAAAGTTGTTGTATCTAAGAAGGATGATGATCAAGTGATATTCAATGGATTTAGATACAACAACCTATATCTAGTGGACTTCACCTTCGAAGATGCTAATTTGAAGACTTGCCTATTCATCAAAACTACACTTGGGTGGCTATGGCATAGAAGACTTGCTCATGTTGGGATGAGCTCACTCAGGAAGCTAATGAAGAATGATTTGGTGAGAGGGTTGAAGGATGTGAAGTTTGAGAAGGACAAACTTTGTAGTGCATGTCAAGCCGGCAAGCAAGTTGCAAATACTCATCCAACAAAAGCTTTCATGTCAACCACAAGAGTGCTAGAACTCCTTCACATGGACTTATTTGGACCAACAACATACAAGACTTTGGGAGGAAATCTTTATTGTCTTGTGATTGTTGATGACTATTCAAGATACACATGGGTATTCTTCCTTCATGACAAATCCAAAGTTGCATCATGCTTCAAGAAGCTTGCTAAGAGAGCACAAAATGAGTTTGAAGTGAAGCTCAAGAAGATTAGAAGTGACAACGGTAAAGAATTTGACAACACAAACATTGAAGCCTATTGTGATGAAGTTGGGATCAAGCATGAGGTCTCCACAACATATACTCCTCAACAAAATGGTGTAGTTGAGAGAAAGAACCGGATATTGATCACTCTTGCAAGAACAATGCTAGATGAGTACAACACCGCCGAAGCTCTATGGGCGGAAGCTATCAACAACACATGCTATGCATCCAACCACCTATTCCTTCAAAAGTTCCTTGGCAAGACACCTTATGAGTTGCTCAATGGGAAGAAGCCGGATGTCTCCTTCTTTAGGGTGTTTGGTTGCAAATGCTACATCTACAAGAAGCGGCAACACCTAGGGAAGTTTCAAAGACGTTGTGATATTGGTTTTCTTGTTGGTTACTCATCAAAGTCCAAAGCATATAGAGTATTTAATCATGCCACCGGCTTGGTTGAAGAAACATATGATGTGGAATTTGATGAATCTAACGGCTCCCAAGGAGCACATGAGAATCTTGATGATGTAGGTGATGAACCATTGAGGGAGGCTATGAAGAACATTCCGGTTGGAGACATCTAGCCTCAAGATGATGAAGATGATATACAAGTGATCAATCCTCCTTCATCAAGTGTGCCACAAGATGGTGAAAAAGATAGGAGAGTAGAAAATGAAGATACTCATGTCTCCTATGATCAAATGGTGGTACAAGCACAAGATGTTGATGCTCCACAACCTCCCCCTCAAGTGGTCAATAGAAGAAATACACCTCTACTACAAGATCATCCACAAGATCTCATCATAGGGAGTCCATCAAAGGGTGTAATGACTCGCTCACAAAAACTTGCTTCATTTATTGCATATCACTCTTTTGTCTCTTGTTTTGAGCCTACTAAGGTAGAAGACGCTCTTCAAGATTCAGATTGGATCAATGCCATGCATGAAGAGTTGAACAACTTCACCCGCAATGAAGTTTGGACTCTTGAAGAGCAACCAAAAGGTGCAAGAGTCATTGGAACAAAGTGGGTGTTCCGCAACAAGCAAGATGATCAAGGCGTTGTTGTGAGGAACAAGGCAAGACTAGTTGCAAAGGGGTTCTCTCAAGTTGAAGGTTTGGATTTTGAAGAGACCTTTGCACCGGTTGCAAGACTAGAAGCCATCCGTATCCTTCTTGCATATGCATCACATCATGAAATGAAACTTTATCAAATGGATGTGAAAAGTGCATTTTTAAATGGCTTTATTAATGAACTAGTTTATGTTGATCAACGGGTTTGAAGACCATAGATATCATAATCATGTTTATAGGTTGTACAAGGTGTTATATGGGCTTAAGCAAGCCCCAAGAGCTTGGTATGAGTGCCTTTGGGACTTCCTCTTTGAGAAGGGCTTCACCATTGGGAAGGTCGACACCACGCTATTCACCAAGAAGCTTGATGGACATATCTTCATTTGTCAAGTGTATGTTGATGATATCATCTTTGGATCATCAAATGAAGATTCTTGCAAAGAGTTTGGTGAATTGATGTCGAAGGAGTTCGAGTTGTCAATGATTGGAGAGCTTACATTCTTTCTTGGTTTTCAAATCAAGCAAATGAGAGAAGGGATTTTAATCTCTCAAGAGAAATATACTAATGATCTTCTCAAGAGATTCAAAATGGATGAATGTAAGCCAATCAAGACACCAATGCCAACTAATGGACATCTCGACCTAGATGACGGAGGTAACAAGGTTGATCAAACTCTCTACCGCTCTTTGATTGGTAGCTTGTTATATTTAACCGCATCTAGGCCCGACATCATGTTTAGTGTGTGCATGTGTGCTAGATTTCAAGCTAATCCTAAGGAAACTCATTTGACTGCCATTAAAAGAATCCTTAGGTATCTTAAGCACACACTAAGCATTGGCCTTTGGTATCCCAAAGGAGCTATATTTGAATTAGTGGGCTATTCCGATTCGGATTATGCTGGTTGCAAAGTTGATAGAAAAAGCACATCCAGAGGGTGCCATTTGCTTGGTAGATCACTTGTGTCTTGGTCCTCCAAGAAACAAAATAGTGTGGCTTTGTCCACCGCCAAAGCGGAATACATTGCCGCGGGTGCTTGTTGTGCATAAATACTTTATATGAAACAAACTTTGCTAGACTATGGTGTAGTTCTAGAAAAAGTACCTCTTTTGTGCGACAATGAAAGTGCGGTAAAACTTGCAAATAATCCAGTTCAACACTCTCGCATCAAGCACATAGATATCCGCCATCACTTTCTTAGAGATCATGTTGCAAAGAATGATATTTCATTAGAAGGTGTAAGGACTGAGGATCAATTGGCGGATATCTTCACTAAACCGCTAGATGAGGTGACTTTTTGTCGATTGCGGAATGAGCTCAATGTTCTTGATTTTAGCAACTTCACTAGAAAATGAGCTTGTGTTGTCCCTTGCATTGCATTGTAATATACAACATGTTTACTTTATGATAATGCTCTTAGGGCTTGTCTAACATGGTTAAGATAACCGCCGTAAAGCGTGTGAAGAAGCTTAACCTTGGATCAAACTTGACAAGCAACTAGACTTACTTTCAAGTATTGCATTGCATATGCATGAATGTTGCTTTGTCGTTCATCTTCAATTGCCCTCTTATTGTCTATTTTCTTAAAAAGCATTATAGCTTAAGGCAAAATATTTTTGAAAAAATTGAGGGTTTGAGAGAGGTCACTCACATCAGTCCCAATTGGTGTTTATTTGGATCTTATTGAAGTTGGGACTTGATTGGGAACAGCTAGCATGAAGGACTTTGAAGATTTGCTGAAAAAAGAGTGACCGGATGCTGCACCGGACTCTGAAGTCCAGCGTCCAGTCAGTTCACAGGAGGTGAACCTGTTGCGATGGAGTGACCGGATTCTATTGATCAGTGTCCGGTCAGATGGTGGTTCAGCGTCTGATCAAGCGAAGGCGATCAAGACAGTGAGGACCGAACTCTGGCTGCGTCCGGTCGGGGTTCACCGAACGCGTCCGGTCGCGATTCCAAGGGTTTTGGACCTCTCTGGAATCGATCGGACTCTGCGTGGCAGCGTCCGGTCGTTGCCACCGGAGCGTCCGGTCAGTAGATTTCGTGCGGGATTAGGACTTCTTCTCTGTTTCCTTTTCTGTCTCACCGGGGGACCCCCATATAACACCGCGCCGTTTGACCTAAGGCCGCAACCGCGCCAACATCACCACCACCGCTCGATTGCGCCGCGCTCCTAAGCCCTAGCCGCCGAATCCGCCATGCTCCCGCGTCAGCGCCGCCCATGCGCCTCCCTGCTGCACCACCGCGCGCCACAGCTTTGCCCTGCGCCAGCACCGCCGCGCCCGCATCGCCCACGCCTGCGCTACAGCACGCCGCCGCCGTGCTAGTGCCCTAGTGCCGCCGACTGATCCTCACCGGAGTTCACCGGAGTTCCTGCTGCATTCACTAGAGCCTCCAGTGCCCCCATTGCATCTTCCCTGCTGATGATCCACAACGACCAGCCCAACCCTAACCCTAGGATTCCTAGTGGTTCCCCGCGTGTCGTTCCTCTGCTTTTCGGATCACCGGTTCGTCAGGTAGCATGCCCTCGTTTTCAATTTCGTATCTATTGCTTGCTCTCTTTGGGTTTCATATCTCTAGATATATTGTAATTATTTATAAATCTGATCTATTCTATCGTGCAGCGAGTCGGTGTTTCTGAGGTCTCAGTGGCAGTTGTCAGTCAACTCGGGGCCAAGCTCGCGAATACGGATTGAGGCCAAGCCTCGGAAGTGATAGTTGGCGGTTGATCTTTGTCAGCGGCAGTTGTTCTTTTCAGCTCCATCAGATGGCTCGTGTCAAGAATGCCAGAGGTGGTCCCGGTGATGAGGATCCGAGGCCCCCGCCTTGCTAGCCTGCAGATGCAAAAGGCAAGGCGACAAAAAGCTAGCGACAAAGAAGCGCAAGTACCCTGATGCAGACACAGCGAGAGCAGCCGCAGTTGTAGAGGCCGCAGATCGTGCTGAGAGAGGAGGTGCTAGGAGTGGAGTCCAGATCGCAGATCAGCTTTCACCAGTACAGAGGGCTGCACTTGAGCAAGTTGAGCGCCGTCATGGTGGTCCAGCTGGGACTGTCATGGTTGGAGGACGGCGTGTTGCTATTGATGAGAGTCAGCCTCAGGGGGAGTCATAGCAGCAGCCACAGCCATCAGAGCAGACTCAGGAGGGAGAGCTGGCAGAGGAGACAGAGCAGGCACCTCAGCCACAGTTACACAGCTCTGGTCGTACCCGTGCTCCAGTCACACCGAGGCCAGAGACACAGCGGAGGGGTTCTCGTCCGCCTCCTAGACCACAGGGTCCGCCTCCAGTGACTCATCTAGATTTGAGGGCTGCCACGGCCAAGAAGGTTTAGCAGCTCAGATTTGTGGACTTTGATCAGTGGTTTCCGCCGAGGCAGGATGAGCGTGCATCAGAGGGCTTCTACACACCACTGCAGGAAGACTTTTATAATGCATATCTTAACAGTGAGGCAGTATTCAGATCTCAGATAGTGTGCAACATTGAGTCCATTGTAGCAGCAGCTGGGGAGCATATTCACCCTTACCTATCTTGTTTGCCAGGGCTGACAGATTTACTCGAACGGACTGGCTTATATGTTCCATCTTGGGTCCGTGAGTTCTATGCTACACTTTGGATTGACCCGCAGCACAGATTCATTCACTTTGCATTCAGAGGCAGAGATTACAAGCTGATAAGCTTCAGGGTCAGGGAGATACTCAGGCTTCAGGAGCAGCCCGTCCAGCTACACGAGGTTTGCTATGGACAGACAGCGCCTCCTAGATGCCCTCATGGCGGTATGGTGCCCCCTACAAATTTAGTTCGCCACTGCTTCACAGAGCCATTTGGTGAGGGGTCGAGCAGGACACCTGGTGATCTCACTCCTACAGCTAGAGTGCTTGAGGCTATCATGAGGAGGACACTGCTTCCGAGGATGGGATATCACGAGGGATTGACTCGCATTTAGTTGTGGCTTCTCAACTCTTTGATGCAGCAGACTGTATTTGACATTTGGGATCTCCTCCTATCAGAGATGGAGGATACTATTGCAGAGAGCTTCAGAGGTCACAAGCAGCTACCCTATGCTCACTAGATTACTTTCCTTATTCATAGAGCAGTTACAGTGAGGCCACCTGAGATGCTAGTTGAGTACAGTGGTGCTATGACAGAGTTCCCAGCCTACAACATGACTCAGATGATACGGCACAGCAGGCCGAGTGCACCTAGCCAGTTACGCCATCGTCCAGATGTGCCAGAGACTGTAGCCCAGCAGGATGAGACCATCAGGGGCATTGCAGCTACAGAGGAGGAGCAGTTAGATGCTCAGCAGGAGGGGGTAGTTGAGAGCGACCCCAGCGACAGCTCAGATGATGACTACCGGGATGTTCCTCATATGCCTCCACGACGACATGACCATGAGGCCAGTAGCTCCAGTTTAGCTCCACCTGCACCATAGACAGATCCCGCTCTACTTGCTATACTTGAGCGGATGAGGCAGGATCAGGCTCGCTAGGCTCAGGAGACAGCTACTACATTTGCTTAGTTTTAGACCAGGCAGGATGAGTTCCAGCGACAGCAGCAGGCGATTCAGTAGCAGCAGCAGGCTATACAGCAGCAGCAGTAGGCCATGCATCAGCAGCAGCTCCTCATGCAGCAGCAGCTACTTGGGTTTATGCAGCATGTTGTGACAGCTATTCGGGCTCCACCGCCACAGCCTTCACCCTAGATAGCCCAACCTGCTACCACTTCTATGACTCTAGCTTTACAGCCTAGTGGGCTTCAGAGTCAAGGACAGCCACCAGCACAGTTTGCTTCACCTATAGAGTAGGTGTCCTAGTGGTTTGCCTCGCCAGTGCTAGCCCCGTAGTTCACACCCTTTCATACGGGCTTCACACCGGCTCAGACTTCCTCGCTTCTAGTGCTAGAGACTACAGTTCCAGGAGTCTTAGTGCTTCCTTCAGTGAGTTGACAGGGCAGCCTACTCCGCCATATTTACATGTCCGAGGTCCTTCCATAGTTGTACCTATTACCAGGACTACAGAGACGCTCCCTTTCTCGGTTGCATCATCAGAGCCGCCTGCGTCAGTCATACCTACAGCATCACAGGCCGCTCCAGTCCCTGATCTGACCCAGACCGCTTCAGCGTCGCTTCCAGCTATAGAGGGTCATATAGCTCAGAGCTCAAGATCAGATGATGATGGCACACAGTTCCAGCTCGCTCCTCGTACCTCAGCGCCCGACTCGTCCGCTGCAGCCCCGCCGACCGACCCTTAGGTTTTGGTGTTTGACGCAAAAGGGGGAGAGGGTTCGAGTATGTTAGCCTTAGGGGGAGCGATACTTTTAGGGGGGAGTTTATTTATTAGCTTATCTATTATATTTGGAGTTTTATGTGTGATACACTATTATGCATTCGTGTGTCTACTTTCATGCATTGAACTATATTTATGTGATAGTGATATCTACGTGATCATGATATTTGACATGTGTGCTCTCTACTTTGAATTATTTATATGTCATATCACTTGTGTTATGCTCATTTGCCTTGCTTCCGCGTTTTACTCCGATGCAAATGAGCTTCATTACTTGTACTCATGCTTATTTCATATCTTTGGAGTACATTATGTTGGCTTGGGTCATATAAGCTTGATTACACTTTTGGTCTTATCGCCAAAAGCTTATATGATCCAAGCATGTCGAAAACCTCATCTCTTTCACATACTCGAGGTGGTATTGTCATCAATCACCAAAAAGGGGGAGATTGAAAGCATCTAGGCCCCTAGTTGGGTTTCGGTGATTAATGACAATACGTGATTACTATGACTAACGTGTGTTTTGCAGAGGCAATTAAGTTAGGTCATGGTAATGGAGATCGATTGGGCAATCAAGGTTGTCATGCCCCTATGATGGAAATCGTTTTGGTCTTCAAAGGATGGACGACAAGGTTAAGGATGGACTAGTTCTAAGTGTTAAAGAGACACTTAGAGTAGTTTAGGACTTTGTTTTTCCTTTGGCCATACTATTAAGGGGGTATGGACGGGTGGCTTGACCTAGGTAAGTCTAGTGGGTTAGGTGTGGTGCACACTTGTCAAATCTAGCACTAGGTAGCTCCAAAATAGCCCTTAGATCCAATGGAGCAAACTTCATTCACGTATGATTGGGAGTTGGAAGTGAATGGAGGGTCAAATGTTGACCGGACGCTGGTTCCGGTGTGACCGGACGCTGGCGCAGAGTCCGGTCAGTTCATTTGATCAAGGTGAAATCGTCTGGTGCGATTGGGCGCTGAGAGGTGAGCGACCGGACGCTGGGTGCCAGCGTCCGGTCGACTCCAGTAAGGTTCCAGAGAGGGAAAATCGTGACCAGACGCGTCCGATCAGTGCTGACCGGACGCTGTCCAGCGTTCGGTCACAACTTAAACACTAGGTTTCGGGGTGAACTGACCGGAGCATCCGGTCATCCCGCAGTGGCACATAACGGTTCGTTTTTTAACCAAGGTTATAAATACTTCCTCCATTCGTGTGAGGGGGTACTTTTGCTCATTCTAACAGTTGAGAAACACCTTTGAGAGTGCCAAGAAGAGCAAGGTCCTAGTGAGGTGATTGAGATTTGAGAATCCCAAAGAGAGCCTTCATTAGTGAAAGCAAGTGTAGCAAAGTGTGCATCCACCCTTCTCATTAGGCTTGTCGTGGTCAAGTGAGAGTTCGTGCTTATTACTCTTGGTGATCGCCATCACCTAGATGGCTTGGTGGTGATTGGGAGCTTGGTGATCATCCGGCGGAGCTTGTGGATGACCCAACTCAAGTTGTGAGCGGTTGTGGGTGATTCACCGCGACGGAGTGTCAAAGAATCAACCCGTAGAGAGCACTTGATCCTTGCACGGATCAAGGGGGAGCTACACCCTTGCGTGGGTGCTCCAACAAGGACTAGTGGGGAGTGGCGACTCTCCGATACCCTGGCAAAACATCGCCGCGTTCCTCCTTCTCTCTTTACTTTGAGCAATTCAATTCTTGTCATTTACATTCATAGAATTACCATGCTAGAGTAGGATTGGAACATAGGTCGCTAAACTTTTGTGCGTTAGATCAATAGAAACACTTTCTAGGCACAAGGGGTTAATTGGGCTAACCATAGAGTTTAATTATTGCAAAGAATTTTAGAATTAGCACAATTCACCCCCCCCTCTTGGGCATCTTGATCCTTTCACAGTGGACCCTCTCTGTCAGCCCCTCCTCAGACGTGGATCCTCCATCGACCTTAAGATCAATCTTCATCATGCATCGAAGTCGGTTTGGATTGGGGGGACGAGATGGAGCTGTGCCATGGATTCGTATGCCCATAGGGTGCCGGGTGGCCCCTATAAAAGAACCCTAGACCCCCTCTAGAATGGCATCCCAATTCACTCCATTGTGGATCCATTCAGAGAAGAGAAGAGCTCTCACAAACTTAGAGAATTAGCATAGCTTAGCTAAGTTAGATCAAGTAGAGACGGGCTACTGCTCGGATTTCGGATCTAGTCACCGGAGGCATGGTATAGCCCTTCTATCCATCACATTTATCTTATCAATGACTTTGCTCTACATCTATATTATGTTCTTAGTTATCATGCTCATAGTTTGCTTTGATTATATGCTTAGTATAGTCGGAGTTATCATTATAAATATGCATAGGATCACAGAGCGCTCGACTCAGTGTTCGAAGGGGTTTAGTAGCCGAACCTTGTGTAAGTGTGGTACTTATACATTGTTTTGATTGTGGATGCCTCCTACATTATGAAACGTGTGGTCGATCGTAGGGGTGATAGCCTCGTTGATTCTCTACAGTCCACCTCCCGTTTGTAGGCCTAGTAGGAACCGGTCGTGACGGAGGATGTATATTTTGCTATGCTTCTCCTTAGAGATGTCCCTTATGCATAGGTGTAAAGTTAATCTTTTGCTACTGCTAAGTATATAAAATTATGGTATGCTTTGATTTGTAATGAAGAATGACTTAGAAATTTATCTCACTTGTATTTAACTTAGACAAGCTATTGCTATCTTTTGGAGTCTCTCTGAATGTTATGCATATCATATACATATATATTTTGGTTTACCACTATTTAGAGTATGTGTTTAGTTACTTGATCAATCATAAGTATAAGTTTATCAATCTCTTTAGTGCCATCGTTCCTCCCTATGGTAAAATATAAATAACAATATCTTGAATACTCCCAGTGAAATACTACAATGGTATTCTGTGCACTTGCAGAATCCTTATTTTCTTACTTGCACTCATAAATACCAACAGCGCCAAGGAATGTTAGAAGAAAATTTTGAGTTAATTTAATATGTATACAAAATATTTTATATGAATATTGCTTTTGCATTCAGTTAACTACTTATTAGTAACATTTTGTATATGTGTGTTTATACTACCAATGTGTAGTACTAGTGGTATTATCATGTTTATATAAAAGGGCTCAAAATTTTAGCTTCGTTCTAGGTCAAAAAAAAAACTCAGGACCGGCCATGTACACCCGTAGTTGCGTTGTGTGAGCCGTTCTTTTGGCACTCTTTCTTCTTAATAAAATATGCGTGAAGTCGTGTTCTCAAAAAAAAATAGCAGCAAAAATGTACGTACATACTTGATTCCAAACTAGAGATGCAATTCTTACAGGGCAACTTCAGAAAAACCGACAGAAGGTCAAAGTGTCAAACCGAACCTGGAGACGTTAGTATCTGGAGAATTTAGCCTATGTTCTTTTCCTCCTTTTCTTTTTGAGCTTGCAAGCTCCTTTTGCTGCACAACTTGTGCACCTGTACTCTTTATTTTCATATTTGTTCTCTGCTTTATTATGATTAATAGAATAAAAAAATAGGTGGGCTAATTCCCCCAATGAGCCTTTAAAAAAAACAAAAATCGAAAGACTCGAGTAGCATATATAACGCCCTTATTCAGACATGCACGCGTACACAATACTGGACAACGTTGGTTATACTGCGGGTCTTTATCAACCAGGCACCTGCCCTCGTTTGAGAAGCAGAGCAAAACATTCTGCGACTCCCAGCATCAGCATGATAATAATTTTTTTTCACGAATATGCACATTACACGTATTTCATTAAGAGGGTAGAAAGTTTTACAAGGAGTTTCCTAGGGTCGAGCGAGGTGCCCATCCTTGTACACCCCTACACACAGAGAGAGGAGATACACAATTCGTTAGTATTACACTAGGCTCCAGTCACTTCCGTCCTCAACGTCAGTTAACCTGGAAAAAAAAGAACAGGGCACTGATAACTGAAAGCAGAGTAGATAAACATTTTAATCTTAATCTTACTATTACTAATTAGAGGCCTCAACGGAGATATCATGTTAATTGTTAACAGGCGTGCCAAGAAAAAAAGATAAATGTTAGAAATTCTTAAAATAATCTGAAACGTCTAGCATTTAATTTAGTAGAATCAAACCATCTTAGCTGATAATAACAACTGGATTGATTGTACTTTATAGGTCTGTAGAGGGGAGTAATCAAACTGGGGTAGTTGGGAAGTGGTGAGGCGAGCACTTGCTACCATCATAGCATCTCCAATAGCTTCCTAATACCATTTCTCATCCCCGTAAACCAGTCATGTTAGGGGAGATGAGCCAATTTTATTGCTGCAACAGCTCCCCAGTAGCTCTCCCTTTTTTTTTGTGTGATCACCAATATCCCCTCTATCTCTCGTCAAATAAAGGGGTAGTTGCATCTACCCCAATACGTTGGGCCCACCTCAACTGTCATCTTCTTCCCACCCATACCAGGGCTGGGCATCGACATCACAGTGTCCATAGCCGGGGCTGGGCACAACGGAGACCGTGGTCGGGTCTGAGCGTGGTGGGGGCCACGGCCAAAGCTGGGGGTGGGCACGTGGCATTGTTCGCGGCCGGAGCTGGGCGCGGACGCGTGGCGGTGTTCACGGCCGAGGCTGGGCGTGGCGGGGGCCATGGCTGGAGTTGGGGGCGAGCAACGGATCTGAACTCTAGGGCGCCGATCATGCCGGAGTTTGGTGCCGCACTGCCGCCCATGCCAGGGGGTCATGGTCGTCGTCGATCTGACTCTAGGAGAGAAGGGGCCATGCCATGGCCATGTACCCCAGACCTCGTTGCCTCCTCGCCTTTGCCCCTACCTGCATCCGAGTACCCTACTCGAATCTCGGCAGTGTTGGAGAGAAGAAGTGACAGCGGGGCAAAAGATGCCCGCTGGAGAGAGAGAAAAAATAGTAATATGACATGTGGGACCCATACTTTGGGTGAGATTATTAGTGATTTGTTGGAACATCTCCCCCAATAGTCTAAAGAAACAATATTGGTGATCAGCAATATCATCCTATTGAGGATGAAGTATTGGTGAGCTATTGGAGATGCTCTCATAGCCAATAATTACAATTGGATCTATCATAATTTATTGGTCTCTGCAGAGCGGAGTAAGCAGAGAGGGGTTGTTGGAAAGTGGGTGAGGCGAGCACTTTACTTAAAAACTGTAAACTAAACGTCAGTCTATCTTTTGCCTGCTTATTGTCATCGAAATTAGTCTATTATATACAAAAGTAGTAGTATATTTTGTATCCCTAAAGTTAGTGCGCATGTGACACTGAAAACCAATAACACATACCCGCTTCATACTTATCATCTTCACACTTATTTTAGGTGGACTGATAGAAAATAACATGGCATCAGTGGACTGAAACTAGAATTTTCCATTATATAAGTAAATAGTGAAAACACAATGTGCCAACATAATATATTTGATATCTTCCTGCTTATTGGCATCGACTATGGTTAAGGAGGTGTGTTGCTTTACCATGTCTTATCTTACTATATATTACTAATTGGAGGCCCCAACGGAGCCTCCACGTTAATTGTCACCAAACGTGCTAGAAAAAAAAGTTCAATCATAGAAATTCTCACAATAATTAGAAAGATCTAGCGATCAATTTAATCGCCGTTAATTTTAATAGCCATTACATCTATTCAGTTTATCTACAAAATTACCCACCTGTCATTATGAAAATAACTCACGTTCATTTTAATAGCCATTAGATCTATTCAGTTTTCTACAAAATTACCCACCTGCCATTATCAAAATCACGCATAATAGTAGATCTAATTGAAAAGGAAAACATAAATTGTATTGTTATCCCATCTATCTCACGTGGTATTAGCCAAGCCCTGCTGTCGCAGCCGCCATCCATAGTCACGCAGATTCAATCAATCAGGGATCGACCTTCCAATCCTGCACTAATGCTACGCCAGGCTTCCCTTCCAGTCATGTTGATCTATCTTGGGCTTCCCTCCCAGTCATGCCTTGCTGTTGTTTGGCAGCCCCTGTGATCGATAGCCTAGGTGAGCTCTTTGGAGTAGTAGTTGTTCTTTCGATTGCCTAATCAATCTCCTATCTGATCGAGCTTGGACGTACAGGTTTTCATATATAAACCAGTGACCGAGGCAGAATATAGAGCAAGAAGCCGGATTGTTATGTTCTGGACAAGCTGGTGCTGGACATCCCGCAGCTAAACCTAGCATCCTTCGTCAAAGCATGGATGGAGGCATGGAGCTACAGGCATGCTGCTCTTGCTGCACGCGCGGGCTTACGGCGACATCTCTGTCTACATTGTTGGCATGTCACTGCTGAGCTGCAGGTATGCTACTCTTGCTCACTCATACTGCCATGCATCCGTGCCAATCTCTACTATGCAGTTTTGGTCATACGCATATGCAAATTCAAGTAAAAAAACAAATATGTCCCATGTTTATATATAAATCATCCCATGTTTATTATTAATTAATAAGACTGAAGGAGGGAAATTGATGATAATACGAGACGACCTATCTGAAAAGACCTATGTGAAAAAGGTGCATCAGAAGGAAGAGGAAAGAACGCTAATCTTCATATATTCCTATATTTTGTTAATTAGACATTTCTACAATTGTTAAATTAAAAGTAAGCATGATTACATGTTCACCATGTCGACCACGTAAACATTTACGCATTAGGATAAATATTTATTTTAATAGTTTATCAAGTGTGTAAAAACTATTTATAAAAAGGTGTACGAAATGTTCCCTTAATAAACAATGTAGCAAAGACACTGATAATTAACTTTAAGTTATATTATATTAACACTCTATGACATATAATAAATTCCACAGGTTGTTGTTCTAAATAGCTTTATAAATTTTGGCGAAAATATAATGTCTTATCAATAGAGGTAATTTAGTTTTAAGCACTCTATATTTTATAAAACAATGCTACTGCAGATAAAATTATGTGATAGTGCCACAGTGCAAGGTGAAACGACTATTTATACAATGAGAACTGAGAGAGTAACCTAGGACGTATAATCTTTCTCAATTAAATAAAAGATGAAAATTGTGAATAAAGTATGAAATAAGCACTAGAAATTCAACTTAACATGTGGATAAAAAGAATTGCAATATATATAGACTAAAAGCTGAATTTAAAGTATAGATTCATCATGGCACACAAAGGTATGGAATAATGACACATATAACAAAATCTTAGGTTTCCACCAAATTAGTATCACGCTATGAAATAAAAACAAATCATGTAAATTGTAAATAGACGTCTCCGATGGAGCCTCCATGTTAATCCTTACGGACCCCCACTAGAAAAAATATAATGTCTAGAAATTCTCACGAAAATTAGAAGCATTCAGTCTCCAATTGTGTAGACTATAATCAACATGGATAATAATAATAACCATAGGATCTTGCTATTTTCTAAATAATTACCCACCTCTATGAATGTTTATTTAAATCGCCACTTATGCTATTAGATACATAATATATGTGACCCCTTAAATTTTACATCTAAATTACCACTTCTGACATTATTAAATCTACATCAAACTTATCGATATATTGTATTGCAAAAAAATGAAAATATATTAAAATTTGATTAAAGTACATGCACATTATATACTTGTGCATACGTGATACATAAATATATATGTTATGTTTTAGCAATCATGTAAAAGACTTCCTACACTAATGATACTAACAGATTATTTAAAATTATTAATAACCATGACATATAATGTATAAATTATTACTTACATAATTTATACACTTCAACTAAAACATTTCACATATCTTTATTAATAGTATAATCATTACTGCATAAGTAACTCTTCGGCAATAAAATTCAAATGTCTTGACAAGGTGGGGACGATATTGTAGACTACACGTCGCTATATCTTCCTGTTCTTTGAGATTTCTTAGGTGCAAAAGGTCATTATAAGGCTTAAACATTAATATCCTCTTGAGTTTAGCACAACTACCCATCCTAGATCTCTTGCCAAGCTCTAAACTGGTCTTAAGCAATGTGGTGTAGGTTTGAAGTGACCATTTAGGCCACCATTGTACTTAAGAGTGCAATCGGTGTGTCTATCGTGTTAGAAAATGAACAAAGAGAAGTACAATTTAATGCAAGTACTTTTAAACATCTAGAGACATTAGACAATAAACTAATATCTCTTATAAGATTCTAGCAAGTGCGAGAGCACGGGTTAATGGACTAGATCCAAACTAACCTAGAAGTACAGTGGATATAGTTTGTGGGATTTTGGATTAAAAAGCAGATATGAATCAACCGATGGGCACAGTGGAATATGTATGTACCTCAGCATATACATTCACCAATATTTTTCCCATGCAACATTGCCAGCTCAGATATACTCCCTCGCTCCATCTTAAAAAAAATTATAAATCTCCTCATAAGGAGTCAAACAGTACCAAGTTTCACAAGATTTATTGAAAATAGTATGCATATTTGTATTTTCAAATAGATTTGTTATGAAAGTATATTTGATTATTAATTTAGTGATAATTAATATGCATGACAAATATTAGTATTTTTGAATATATTTGGTTAAACTTGAAATTGTTTAATTTTTCTTGAAAAATGAGTATTGCATTATTTTTAGGATAGAGCCAGCTTGCTGTGCCGGCCCAACCTTTCATAAAAAGAGCAACTGATGGGTGGCGGCCGGCCGGAGACTTGACTCTGTGGCCACACCGGTCAAGGTCTCCTCCACTGTAGGGCTGCGGTCGGCTCCACTTGCCTCGTGCTGAGGCCTAAGGCCGTGGTGGTCTGGTGGATGGATTTTCTTTTGGACACGCAGGCAGTAACTCTGCGCTGGACCAAGCAACAATGGAGGTCAGTTCGTCTATGGTTGGTGGAGATCATTCAAACTACTGGTAGCTGATGATCAAGCCATTCTTTACTTGTGTAATTGTGTGTTGGTGATGGCATGAGGATTTGATGAAAAACGCATGCAAGAAAGCTTATTTGTTCCCAATCCCCCAATTTCGTCAGATAAAAACCGATCACAATCAGGAATAAAAGACAACCTTAACATTAAATAAAACTTGGCCTAGAAAAATTTGTGATGATGGGAGTCATCGATGTGCTCAAGTAGCCTGACAGTCGTAGAACAGTGGAACATTGCATGGGCATATGTACATACACGTAGGCCAAAAATCTGACTCTGCACATCTTCAGAAATGAAATGAACTAACCTCCTCGATGCATTGTGAATTCCCTTGCAAAGAAATCGAGTTTGATTCACGGCGGATCGGCACACACGCAGCTGCAAGGCCACAAGATATAATCCTCCGTGATGTGTTGAGCTTGGCATCGTCACGCGTCGCCTAGAACTGACTACAATGACAAACAGTAGCACTTGCAACACCTCTCTGCAGTTTGCCTGCCGTCAGCAGAGTTGGTAGTGTGGAAAACAGAGTAGCGCCTTGCACTCACTGAACAGGAGAGTGTTACTCTGTCTCTGTCAGCAGGACAGGAGGGCCACGATAGGAGCAAAAGCAGAGCAAGGCAAGTGTGGGGGCATGGCCTCTGGTACCCACAAGACAAGACAAGGGCTACACCGTCAGAGGTGACCCAGCCCACAAGATCAAGATATGCACGGCACTGGTCGACGTGCACCGCAAGATATTGTATAGTATCAAATATGCCACTTTACTTGTATCCCTACCCCTCCAGAGTATATAAGGAGAGGCAGGGCTCCCCTAGTTGACACGATCCGTACATCCCATACTCAATACAATACACCAAAGACACAGGACGTAGGGTATTACGTCGATCAGATGGCCTGAACCTATCTAAATCGCTGTCTCTGCGCCTTGTGTCACCATCCGGTTCCTTATCAGGCGCACCTCTACGATAAATCTAACATCGTGGGATACCCCTCGATGGACTGCCGAGCATCTTTTATCGACAGTTGGCGCACCAGGTAGGGACCCGTGCGCGCTGATCTCTGGCGAACCAGATGGCCTAACTCAAAATCAACATCCTTCGCGGCAACACGGCTGATCACGTCGACATCCTTCGACAACCATGGCGCATCCCCGAGCAGCACGCGTCGACCGTGGTTCGCCAGCCACCGCCAGCCGTGTGCACCGCATCTGCTGCATCTTGGGCCACTAGGAGTCTCTCTCGAACGCAAGGATATGGACAAGCACGTACATGACTCCGTACGTCTTACACAACCAGGCGACAACCAACATGCTAATTGTGCCTGTACGTGCACGTGCATGTCTACATCACGCATGTACAAGATGGCTTCCCTCGCTGGCAACGCATCAACATGGGATCGACTATGCGGGTTCGCCTACGACTCCGTATACCCGTCCGAGCTGTCAAACGAACTGTCCGAGCCGCTAAGCGAGCTGCCCGCGTCGCCGACCAGATAACGCCATACGTCGCCGACCAGACATTCTGAGTAAAGCTAAGTCACATTTTAATATTTTTCTAAATATTCTCCAATCTTCGTATATCGCCATAATATTTCTCCGAGTTGTTTTCTCCATGTTTGCTCTCCAAACGATTTTCTGAACCCCCGAACAATCATGTTGACGCTCGGATGTCCCCAGAGACGGCCCTATCTCCGATTCTCCCTACACGTGCACGAGCGTCTGCCTTCTGCGTTATGGGTGGTCGGCAGACTCCTTAGTGACGCTTTGTTCTTCCTACCCGCACACGGGCTCCGCGCTCCGCGTTATGATTAACGGGCTAGCTAGGGCTGGAGACTCAGCTACACACTAACTGGTCGGACGGTTTATATTAAATATAAATATATCTTCATAGAAACTGATCGCCGAGCTGCATATGCTATTTCGTCATCATTACTGATTCTTCTCCGGAGTTCATATATTTTTACATCATGTACTACCCATTCTACATATTTGTATTGCAGGATCATCGCCCAGGTGATCGGACCACCTGGTGCACGGACTTCTCCACCGATTAACTAGTCAGACCGCTAGGTTCATGGATTTCGTCGCCGACCAGTTGATCGGACTGCTCGCCGGTCGTTTCTACTCAATGCTCACTTCGCCGCCGACCAGTTGAGCAGACTGTTCGTCGTTCGTGCTTCATCACCAGCTACGCCGGGGGCTCCTCGGTGCTCGAACATCGCCAGCTACGCTGAGGACTCCTTGGCGCTCGGATTCTTCGTGCTCGAGGACTAAGTGAGCACACTTCACCTTGCGGACCTCACCAGCTACGCCGGGGACTCCTCGGTGCTCGGACATCGCCCGCTACGCCGGGACTCCTCGGTGCTCGGACATCGCCAGCTACGCCGAGCTCCTCGGTGCCCGGACGTCGCTAGCTACGCTGCGGACTACTCAGCGCTCGGACATCGCCAGCTACGCCGGGGACTCCTCGGTGCTCGGACATCGCCAGCTACACCGGGGACTTCTCGGTGCTCGGACATCGCCAGCTACGCCGGGGACTTCTCGGTGCTCGGACATCGCTAGCTACGCCGGGGACTTCTCGGTGCTCGGACATCGCCAGCTACACCGGAGACTCTCAGTGCTCGGACATCGCCAGCTATGCCGGGGATTCCCTTAGTGTTCGGATCTTGCTACGTCTCATCGGTGTGCTATCAAGCTGCTCCATACTGTTCGGATCAGGGTGCTGATCTTGGGCAACACGTCTGGGGTCTTGATACGCGCATGTCAGATGGCGTCGGCAAGCTTTCAGACTTCTTTTTCTTTGACCCTGCTATAAGATTCATTCTTCATCTTCCAGCAGGCCCGGGGACTAAGTAGACACACTTCACCTTGCAGTGAATGTGCGCTTTTCAATTTGGGGCTCCGCCCGTGGACTGGTTGCCTGCTCGGCCGGTCTTCTGCCTTTTTTCTACTTTCTGACTCTGACACCACGTGACTACGTCACCTACTGTCAGGCTCGGGGACTGGCTGTGGGGGTATGACCCCCGGTACCCACAAGACAAGACATGGGCCACACCGTTAGAGGTGGCCCAGCCCACGAGATCAAGGCGTGCACGGCACTGGTCGACGTGCACCGCAAGATATTGTATAGTACTAAATAAGTTATTTTCCTTGTAACCCTACCCCTCTAGATTATATACGGAGAGGCAGAGGTCCCCTAGTGGACACGATCCATATATCCCATATTCAATACAATACACCAAAGACAAAAGACATAGGGTATTACGTCGATCAGACGGCCCGAACCTATCTAAATCGCTGTCTCTGCGCCTTGTGTCACCATCCGGTTTCTGATCACACGCACCTATACGACAAATCTACCATCGTGGAATACCCCTCGATGGACTGTCGAACATCTTTTGTCGACAGCAGGCTCCTACTACCATGACACTCTTCGGACGCATGGAAAAGACAAAGAAACATATGTTCCATTAGGTTGAAGCACAGCGCTGTCGTCAGCGTTGACCTGTTAGACGCCTGCGCGAGATGTGTTGGCACACAGCCCCGTGTCCACGCCGTGTCGCGTGTGTACAAATAGCACGCGAATTCAAAACGACTGCTACGGCGGACGGTAATATAACTGTTCTGAAATTCAATGTCAGCAAGAGCCTCCTCGAGCGGGCCTGCAGGACGACTGCAGCGGAGGATATGAAGGCAAGGAGGCTCCGATCCTACTGTGATCAGGTCACAGATAACAGCATCCTTGAACATTATGAGGTCATGCACGTAGAAAACGCCTCACCAGGGTCAAAACAAAGACGTTTCTTGATTTAATTCAACAATCCAATCTTTAGATGGTTCTTTGGTCTCTCCGCCAAAGAAAAAGTTTTACCATCTGTTTAAATGAAACATATCCACAGAGCATTCCTCAAACAAAATTCACGTAGCAGTATACACGCTGGGGCTCCAAACAACGTATGTAATGTTTGGCACAACTTAAAGAAAAAACAAGACTAAAAAACACCAGCAGTATATATCACGACCTTATTCAGATACATACGCAAACAAAACACTGGTTATTCAGACACATCCGCCACTTGATCAGGAGACACCAAAACGCATCTTCTCCGTCCTCGATAAGCAGAGCACCAAATTCATCAGCTCCTTGCATCAGCTTGGCACGAGACACGCGTCCGTGCTATCCAGCCCAGCGTAATAAGGCACCTGATGGATATCAATGAGACAAATTCTAGACTCTAGTCGTCTCTTCCGCCCTCAATGCCAGATTACCTATAAATAATTGAAAACGGGCATGGATAATTAAAAGCAGAGAAGATAAACATCTAACCAAATTAGAAAATTCAGACAAGGGTCATAGCTTACATATATCTTCATAGTCATCTCATTTGGCATGTCTGTACGTTGACTATATCCAAGTGTAGACATCCATGTCTTCTCCGTGCAGCTGTTGGTGATGCTCTTGGAGTCCAGGCAGCCACTGTGATGAGGCACCTTCCATATCCTCTGTCTGAAACAGCTGGCGCAAGTTGTCCAGCCTCTCAACACACCACAAGTTGGGACACAGCGTTACACGAAGCAGTCTCACCTGGGGAAGATTTGAGACCCTCTCTAGGCCTTCACAATCTTCGATTAAAAGGACCTCTGAGAGGAAACCGATGTCCTCCACCACCTTAAGGCTGTGCACATCTCTTAATTGGAGCTCCTTCAAGCTGGTGGCCTCCTTTCCAAACTGCCTTGGGAGAGCTCTTAGCTTGGGGCAGCGGTCAAGGTCCAACTTCTTCAGTCGTGGCAGCAGCTGCATCCTTGGAGGCGGCGCTTCCTCCTTTTGATTTGCAGCAGCCTCACCCTCTCCCCCTTCCGTACCTGCTGTTGTTTCTTCTTGTTCTTCTTCAGCAACAAAGGACCACTCCTCCCAGTTGGGCATATCCCAGATGACCAATGTTTCAAGCTTGGGGAAAGCTACTGCCTCTGGAGATCTGAAATTACCCACCCCAGAGCCAACAAATTCAGGTCCAATCTTGGTGACTGCAGTGGCTCCATCGATTTTCAGATATTTCAAGGTGGGGAGCTGACCGATTGGTGGAAGATGAACACATGATTTACAATCTATGAGCCGTAAGTATGTCAGTGAAGGCAAATGGGTAGCAGTATCTAGCCAGGTTGGAAACCTCCGACCAAAGAAATTCGTAAAACAGAGATCCTCTAGGTTGTGCGCAGGGATTAGCAAATCAAAGGTTTTCTGAATATTGATTACAACATCTTCAGAATATGGCTCGTGTATGTGTTCACTGCAACGTAGGAATAATTTTCTGATATGTTTTTTGTTTGCTAGCAATGAATCTTTACTAGGAGGAACTGCTCTTTCCAGTTTGATCATATCAAGCCTTCTCAACTGCCAAAGGGGATCCAATTCTTCTAGGTTCCATCCATCTTGCATTCTGTCACTATTAACATTGCTACCACCTATTGGAAAGCCTCCCAAATCATTGAGAGACTTCAATTCACATATCCCTTTTGGAACCTGGTTTATTGGTGTTCCATCAAGGCCCAGGCGTCTTAAATTGCATAATTTGGAGATTGCCAAAGGAAGCCTGTGCAAATTTGGACACCGCTGCAAGTTCAGTATTTGAAGGTATGTGAGAGAACCAATTGACTCGGGAAGATAAGATATGTCAGTCTCATCAAAATCAAGTGACCGAAGGTGGATCAAAGACCCAATAGAATCCGGAACTTTTTGTATAATTGAACCTTCTAAATCCAAAACTCGAATGCATGGAAGTCTTTTGAATATTGTTTTTTCAACTCTTACTGACTGGGTCCAACCAATAAGCAATGTTCGGGCTCTAATATCCTCTTTGTTCCCATTGGGGAGAGTTATAGAATCACTATCAGTAAAAATTGAAATGTGCCGTAGTTTGGACAAATTTTTATCTTCCAATGATTGTGGATGTCCACAAAAATATTCACCCTGCGACAAATGTTGACCAAGCTGCCTTAAAAGATCATGCATTTTGCACCATTCATAGTCAGCATATTGAGGATCTGGATGAAGGAGATTCCTGTGTATCAATTCATTGTAATATTCATCAGCTATATCCTCAAGAAGTTGCTCTCCTTGCTCCTGTACAAAACCTTCGGCAACCCAAAACCTTACAAGATCATGACGTGACATGTCATGGCCTTCTGGATATAATGAACAAAATAGAAAGCATTGCTTCAAATGCCCTGGAAGGTCGTCATAACTCAAATACAATGCCCCCCTCAGCTCAATGGGAACTTTGCTCATCGACCAAGCACTTCTGTTTATAAGTTGTCTCCACTGGTTCTCGGTTTTCTCTTTGGTTGCTAGAACACTAGCAGTAACCTTGATTGCAAGGGGAAGGCCACCACACATACGGATAATCTCATTCCCCAGACCCCTTAGCTTTGCCACTTCAGTCTCTTCATTAATGTTCATACTTTTCCACAGCAACTCCCATCCGGTGTCATCAGACATCAATTCTACTCGATGAACATCCTGCACACCAATTGCTCGTGCCACAATATCATTACGTGTAGTCACAAGAACTATTGTTGTAGATGAAGTGTTTAATGGAGTTCTTAGTAGATTAGTCCATGCATCATGTTTCCATATGTCATCTAGCACAATAAATACACTTCTATTTTGAACTGCTGTATCAAGCTTTTTTTTAAGTTCTCCAACAGTTTCATCTTTCTTATAGTCTAGACCAATATTTCGAAGAACTTCTTTCAAAAGAGTGTCTTCAGAGTACTCTTTAGAAACACAAATCCACGCTTGCATGCTAAAAGTGCCTTTTATTTTTTGGTGGTTGTATACTTTTTGGGCCAAAGTTGTTTTTCCAACACCACCTGTTCCAACAATGCCAATCTTGTATGACTTATTTTCTTTATGTGCCAGAATCAGTTCCACCAATCTTGTGCAAGCAACAAAAGTTTCCTTTCCCACGAGGTTAGGCTCCACAAGCTCACAAGTTTTCACCTGCCTCACTATTGAATTCTCTTCTTTAGGTTGCATATTCTTCAGCATAAAAAATCTTTCACCCAGCTTTGAAATCTTCTCAAGTTCCACATTGAAATTTTTTATTCGAACGGAAATTGCATGACGTCTTTGAATATTAGGAATGCAAGATAGAAATGAGAAGCCTGTACATGAAGCAATGTTTTTAGATGATGATGGACGGTCTGCTAGCAGTTTGCTTCCTTCTAATCTAGCCAAATCTATTATATCATCGGCTTCATACATTGCATCTTTCAGGTCTCCAAGCCAGTTGTTAACCGCTGACTCTACTGTCCTTCTTTGCTCAGCGTCATCAAGGAAGCATTGTATTTGTTTCATTGTTCTCTGCATTTCTCTGAGCTCTTCTTTTACCCCTAGAATCATAACAGCCTTCTCTGTTATTACATCTTGCAACTTCTTGGCACATGATCCAACAATAGGATCAAGTACGGTTGCCATAATTAGACAGAATGAATCAATGAGATGCACCCAAAGCGACTTATTTTGTAGCTAGAGTGGCCAAACTTGCAGAGCTGTAGGCTGCCAATTAATGAACACAAATGTTAAGTGGGTTAAAATTGCACAAGGTACACACAGTTTGTTCTTGTAGCAGAGAAGAAAGATATAACTACTTATTTTCCATCTAAATTTTTGTGAAGTTAATAAACTTGATCTTTGAAAGGCTTGTTGTGATCACTTTTGCAGCATATATATTTTAAGTTAATAAAATCTAAATGTCTACATAATACCTATCACGCGTTCAGGTGTCAAGAAGTAGCTTTTGCAACCAACTACTATAAAAATCATCAACTGTATCAGTTATGATGTTTGCAAAATATAGAAGCATGGTGAGGTACCGAAATGGTAATTCTGAATAATCCAAACTTTCAAAGAAAAACTCTGAATCATCCATAGGCATGCTTGTTAGCATCACACAACAAAACCTCAAGTATTTTTCAAAGTCATCTATTTTTGCCCTGACCTTGATTAGCTTAGACCCTTTTTCATAATGAGCCTGGCTAGCAGGGAATGAAATTCAGAAGTCATGCAAAGAAACTAATAAATAGGATGAACTACTCAAAGATATTTATGGGCATTCATGCAAGGAAAAAGAGGGATTAAGAAGCTGACATGCAGCGAAAGGAGAGATATTCATGGGAGAAAAGGAAAGTTCAATCAGCTATGCAAGGAAACTAATTTAGTCGAAGGAGTCCAAATAGAAACGGTGCGGGTACCTGAAGCGGCGAACGAGTGCTAAATAAAGATTGTAAGAAGCATTTGTGAAAGTAAGAATTAGATAGCTTGTAAAGGGATGTGGACTAACTGTTAGCTTTTTAGTCTAACATGAGTCAAACCACAATTTGGCAATACCAAAACCTTGTTGGCAGACCTAAAACATGGGTAATAGTTTATGTTTGGATTGGTGCCATACCAGTTCATGGGCTTATTATTTTTCTTTTATAAGCCTAAGCACTTTATATCCTTTTAGACGAAAAAGCCATCTTAGAAGTGACTGGCAATAAGAATCACAGAAGCAGTTTGTCCGTATAAGTACTGACAGTTGTACAAAAAGAAGGAAACATGTATCAGCAAAAACAATAACATCATGGATGCAAGCTTATAATATCAGAAGCACGCCTACAGCTCTTACCTTAGAAAAATGTAATCATGACTTGAAGATGATCAACCCATCTTTAGAAAATGTAGACAATTGGGAAAAGTGATTGATCATAAGAATCACAGAAGCAGTTTGTTCAGATGATCAATCCATCATCACTTGAAGATCATCACTTAGTAAGCCCAATGAAATTTTAAGGCCACAGCTTCAGAAACCAATATATAGTATAGATAACAGAGGACTCTCGGTCTCCGTTGATCACACTACGACAACTGTAAAAAGTAGAGAGAATGAAAGCTTGATTGAATCAATAGACTTAATATATTTTTCCAGAGTAAACACCACTAGTCAATCCGAGATATTAGAACTGGGAAAGATATACCTGCATATGGTTAGCTACTGGTTGTAACAGGATGCATGTTTTCCTGATCCCAACTGGATGTTGTCCAAAAGAAACTGGTGGTCTGTCAAGCATCAAACTTCTGCAATCTCTATGTGATCAGCACGTGCAAATATGGCATGTTTTAGGAGAAAATGAAGAATGACATCATAACCGTTTCTTGATTAACTTGATCCCCTGGAGCTTTTCACAGCAATTAACACTCCATGTGCATCTGAGAGCTAGAGGAACTGACAGCAGAGTGATCCGGATGTAAACCAGTATGTGTCTATGCGACTTTTTGTCTGAGAGAAAAAAAGGAATGAACTGAGAGAACGACAGGAAGAAGTCTGAAACCTTTTATGGTTCAACTGATTTATGTTTTGCTTACCAAACTGAAAAGGATGCAGAGAACCAGGGGAGGTGTCAGAAAGTGAAACACTGAAAGCCAAAACAGCAGTGGCTACTCAGTCATGCTTTCCGTTCCTCCTCTCATTTGCATAATTTCTGAAGCAGGAAATGAAATCTTGCAGAAAATATTTATGTAGATTATTATCTACAGGTTCACCAATATTTCCCCGTTCAGTGGACAGTGCCTTTCTTCAGCACAACTTTGCATAAGTAAAGAGAATCCTTTTAATCTTAACCAAGAAGGAAAAGAGTCTGATAATAAGAACCCGTAGTAATCATCTTTGCAGGAGCAGTTTGTTCAGATCACAACCCGTGAGTACTTTTAAGATCTTCAAGAGAGTGAGGGAAGGAGCTTCACTCGATCACTGAGGACCATCCCTCGATCACCAGAACTGAACGAAAACCAACAGATCACACGGCAGCTCCTGCAAAGGGTGGGGACAAGTAGAACAGCTTAGCAGGTTAAATGGCTGCTTGGTTGATCAACACCTATGACAAGAACATGTTAGCATGTAGTTAATTAACAAGAAGAATTAACACTAAATAAGAATTTTAAGAGGTAACTGAACACTGCACAGTCGGTAAGGCAGTGATCAGAGTGCCGCATAAATAGATCTCAATGCAAATTGTTTTGCTATCCTACAGAAATGGTTACACTGTCCCGAATCAAGCTTCAGCTCTCTCTCTCTCTCTCTCTCTCTCTCTGCATTACCAGGAAAGCGCTATGACAACAGAAAGGAGGCGCCAGAACATCTTATTAGTAAGTGAAGGCAATGAGAAGGCTTTCATAGCCAAGAACATACCTTGGACACGACAGAGCCGGCACACTGACCACAGTGCTACAGAAGGTGTTAATGTGAACTTCCACTCCGAACAGGATTTCTTCAACCAGCTAGATCCAACAAAAACGGTGCAGCTCACTAAATCAGTCATGAAAGTAGAGAGGAAAGATGAACAGATCTGAACCCACTGAACTGACCCAAACAAATAGCGTACCAATTCGAATTGGAAGGATGCAGAAAGAGAGGAGCCGGCTGAGAACGCAAAGAGCAGTCCCTCGTTCCTACTGAAGCATCCTCTCTATTCCTTCCTCCACTTATTGGCGCCACCAAAGCAAACCTCCAATAATGGACAACAGGACACTGCGGAAGTGGAGAATTTATTCGGCAACACTAACTCGTTGGAGTCTTCCCCAACAAGTCATTGACGCAGAGACATGCATCTTCTTGGACATGTCACTGACGCAGCATGTGGACCATCTCTCAGTGGCTTCAGCTGTACCGCGCACTCTGCTCTGCCGGTGAGTGGGGCGTGGGGCCAGGCCAACGACTTGCCTCAGCATTTTTTTTTTAGCAGAACGACTTGGCTCAGCTGCCGCGCGGGTGGAGGGCCGTTTGGTTCCAGGGACTACGGGTGTTTTTATACTAATTAGAAGGATTAAATATGAGCTAATTATAAAACTAATTACAGAAGCCTCGACTAATTCACGAGACTAATCTATTAAGCATAATTAATTCATCGTTAGCACATATTAGCGGTAGCACAATATTATCAAATCATGGACTAATTAGGCTTAATAAATTCGTCAAGCAAATTAGTCTTGTTTTGTAATTAGCCTATGTTTAATATTCTAAATTAATGTCGAAATATCTGATGTGACAGGACCCGTTGGCTTTTGTAGGCCCAATGACAAGTTCAGTTCAAACTGGAATCTGTTTCTATATTTTCCACAATGCCGTGGAAGGCTGAGCTAATTGCTTAATTCATCAAGAGTCTTGATCAGGATACGTCTATCTCTTCTTAAGTTGGCATATATTAGATTGTGCACGAGGGATGAGCTGGTTGGCCGGGAATGATAACGTGAACACGTTCCAGCTGATGGCACTGCTCGTGCGAGCCCAAGCAGGAAGCAGAGTAGCAGGCATTCATATCACTACCGGATACGGGATCTTTGCCGAGTGCCAGGGGCACTCAGCGAAGCCCAAAAAACACTCGACAATCCATTACTCGGCAAACGCTCAGCAAACTTTTTTTTCAAAAAAAAATAAAAAAAGGCACGCCGACACCACGCCCGCACCACCAGCACCATCGCCGCCGCCGCCATCCACGCTCGCCACCACCATCCACGCCTGCCGCCGCCGCCCGCACCACGCCGCATCCGCCTCCGCCACCACGCCCCCCGCCACCGCGCCGCCTCTCTCGGCCAGGGGGCTGCAGCTCGCCCCTGGCCCGCGCCACCGTCCCCTCCGCCGCCGGGCCCCCTCCCTGGATCTCGCCGTTGGGGGAGGGAGGGAGGGAGGAGGCGGCACTGCCGCCCCAGATCTCCCGGTGGGGAGGCGCCTTGGGAAGAGGGAGGGGGGGGCCACTGGGAAGAAGAAGGGGGAGGGGGAGCCGGGAAGAAGGAGGGGCCGGATTAGGCGGGGAAGAAGAAGGAGGAGGGAGGGGCCGGTCACCGCCGGGAAGAAGAAGGAGGAGGGAGGGGGCGGAAAAGTCTGGCGGCAGGAGGAGGGAGGGAGGAGGGGCGGTGGGGAAGAAGAAGGGGAGGGAGGGAGGGCCAAATCCGGCGTGGCGGGAGGAGGGAGTGAGGGAGGGGCGCGAGGAGGGATCTCGCCGGGGCTGGGGAGGGTGCGGGAGGAGGTGGGCGGGTGTGGGGGACCTGGGAGGGGGGGGCGGGCGGGACGAGGGGGGCTGGGGGGGGGGGCGAGATTTTATTATGGGTGGTTTTTTTTTATATTTTTCTTGGTCAAGTGTTCTTTTTAAGACACTCGGCGAACCTTCCTTTGCCGAGTGTTTTTTCGTGACACTCGGTAAACCCTCTATTTGCCGAGTATTTTTTGTTTGACACTCGGCAAACTCCCCTCTTTGCCGAGTGTTTTTTTTTGGCGAGTGTTTTTAGGATAGCACTCGGCAAAGAATTTATTTGCCGAGTGCCTGAGAGAATGCACTCGGCAAACATAAAAACACTCGGCAAATTTGAGGTTTCCGGTAGTGCATGCAGAATGCGCTATTCAACAGATACTTGCATCTCCTCCGGGTCGCTTTAGAGTTGTTCGTTCCGGGGATGGGGTGTTCAAAGTTCGGGTTTCAAACCAAAATATTGCCAATATTCTTGCCGTCATTGGTGCCATTCGCTGCGTTTTCTTGCACTCCTCCATGGCTGTGGCTCAACGCTTTTTCCTCTCTTTGCCGCCGTACTGTAGCGAGGAGGATGAAGACGCAGTTATTGCGTTTACTGACAAGCCAACTACCAAATTAACTTCTGTAGCTGTCCTTCGTCAAGGTGGCTCACCTGGCTGTCCGGCTCCTGGCAAGGGGCCTTTGGCCTGTCTTGTCTCCGGCGGGGAGGCTCAGCTGGCCACCGCTCAACGCTCCTTCCTGCAGGTTGCGTTAATCCCTCCGCAGCCCCCTCTCTTAGTTTCAAAAACTCTAAAGCCAATTGACTGTACCGCTGTGTGTTTCCACTGTCTTGCCTCAGACCACCAAGTTCGTGACTGCCGTGACCCTGTGTGCTCCCGCTCCCGCCACGGCATCGGCCACCGTAGCCCGGTCAGCAAGGCAATCGCTGCCTGGCACCCTAGACCCTGCACAGTCCCTGTTCCGGCGTCTCACAGGGCTGTCCATGCGGTGCCCTTCGAGCTCCACGATACCTGCAACCCTGCTGCTGCACCGCCTTCCCCTCCTCCGCCTTCGCCGGTGAGGGAGCCTGCGCCTTCCTTAGCCTTCCACCCGCTCAACATGATCCCCTCGTCAAGTTCGTGTGCCTCCCCATTGTTAGAGATTGTAAACGTGTTATACTAGAGTTGTAACCGAACATATCTCATAGATAGATGGACTCCTGTAGTTTGCTATAGATAGAATAGAACTTAAGTTAGGAGTCCTAGTTTAAACTATCTATATCTGTAATTATTGTTCTATATATATAAACATGCAACCTATGGTGAGCCAAGATAGGCAACCATAGTTACCCCATAATCTTTCATGGTAATCAGAGCCGCCTCTTCCTAGAATAGATCTAATAAAAAAAATCCCGTCAACACATCCTCGCGACAAGGGGGCCGCGACGCTGCTCGTGACGCTGCTCCCCGCGACATCGCAACAGAAGGGTGCAACTCAAGATTGTGACGCTCCTCCTACATGACAAACAAGATGTCGTCGCCTTCTTCTCATGATGGAAGGCACCAATCCTCTCCTTTCGGACATCCGGTGTTGGACAAGCTTACACAGGATAACTTTGTCCTGTGGAAAACTCAGTTCCTGCCCGCTGTTCGAGGCGCCAAGGCGCTTGGGATCCTGGATGGAACCATCCCCGAGCCGCGACAAGTACTTGAAGCTGAAGTGACGGCAAGAAGAAGGAAATTCCCAACCCAGAGCATGACTCATGGGTGGAAAAAGATCAACAGCTACTCAGCTACCTGGTGAATTCGGTCTCCAAGGAGGTCCTCGCCGGGATCACGACTACAACAACCTCTGCGCAGGCATGGAAGGCGTTAGGGGCTATGTTTGCAGGACAATCAAGAGCGCGGATTACAAATCTGCGCATGCAATTGGTCACCACCAAGAAGGGCAATCTTACCACGGCAGCCTACTTCAACAAGATGCAAAACATCAAGGATGAGCTCGCGTCAGCCGGCGTCGTCATCAACGATGATGAGGTGGTTGCTCACCTACTTAATGGTTTAGATTATGATTATCACCCCTTTGTTTCCTCTATGATGGGCCGGTCAGGAGACCTTTCACTTTCTGAATTATATTCGCTACTTATGGAGTACGATCTTCGGCTCGAGATGTATCAAGGAACCGATCAATTTCAGTCTTCAGCTAATATGGCATCCCGTGGTCGTGGAAGCCATAGTCGCTCTGGTGGTCAACGTGGAGGTCGATCCAATTCAGGGCGTAATGGACAAAACAGCAATAAGAATTTCACCAGTAATACTCAAGGCAACAGCTCGCAAGGCACAAAGAAGGTGCCGTGTCAAATCTGCAAGAAGACAAATCATGAAGCAAATCAATGCTATTTTCGCTATGAGGAAGACAACCAGTACCGTGGGCGGCCAGCAGGAGCTTATGGTGTTGATACAAATTGGTATGTGGACAGCGGGGCCACTAACCATATCACCGACGAACTTGACAAGATGACCGTCCGTGATAAATATAGTGGCAATGAACAAGTTCATAACGCCAGCGGCAAAGGTATGAGTATTAGTAATATTGGGCATACAGTCTTTCATACCCCTTCCAGTAAACTTTATTTGAACAATATTCTTCATGTGCCCTCTTCTGCCAAAAGCCTTATTTCAGTTCATAAACTTGCCAAAGATAACAATGCTTTTCTTGAATTTCACCCTGATTTCTTTCTCGTTAAGGATCAGGAAACGAAGAGGACTTTACATCACGGTAGATGCAAAGGTGGCCTGTATCCTCTCATTCCATCAGAAGAAAAAATAGAGTCAAAGCATGAAGTTTTTGGAGTCCATGTCCCTTCTACATCGTTATGGCATAGTCGTCTAGGTCATCCTGCTACTCCCATAGTTCAGAAGATCCTTAGCTCAAATAAATTGCCGTGTGCTAGTTCCAAGAATGTTGAGTCAATTTGTGATTCGTGTCAAAGGGCCAAGAGCCATCAACTGCCTTATTCCGTTTCCAATAAAATTTCTAGTGCTCCTCTTGATCTGATTTATTCTGATGTGTCGGGGCCTGCACCCATCTCTGTTGGGTGTTATAGCTATTATGTTAGCTTCATTGACGACTATACACTACGTCAAATATCATTTGTGGGACACTCTGAGCATTTGTAGGGCGGTTGATTGCCAGCCGCCTCACGCAAGGGTCTCTACAAATCATGCATTTGTAGGGCGGTTCCCTGAACCGCCCCTACAAATCGATTATTGAAAGCGGTTAATCTTGTAGCCGCCCTACAAATCGATTTATAGGGGTGGTGCAGGAACACCAGCCACCCTACAAATCGATTTGTAGGGGCGGCTACAGTACCAACCGCCCCTACAAATCATTTTTCCGCCAAAAAAAAATTAAATTTACAATTCAAATTGGAACAGAACATATATTTTTCAATTAGCATTAAAGATAAACAAGATCACTAAATTCGTATAGTAATATTTCAGAGCAAATCAATTGAGACCTATGAACTACAGGAAGTAGTAAAAGATTCACTGTAAAGTTCTGTAGAAGTTTACATGAGCTTTCCAACATATGGGTTTTCCAAGAGAACTATAAACTCAAGATACAAATCAGGAAGGAACTGATCTTATCCAAACTATAAACATGGCATAGTTTGAGTCTTGCAAGTCATATTACCTGCATTAATATTGATACTGTGAGGAGTGGCTTGTCTCCCACCTTTAGACGTCTAGCCTGCAAAATGCTTTTGGTAAACTGGGGAGGTAGAAAATCACTTGTAAGTTTTTAAATAAAGTGTTCAGTTCCTTACCTGAACTAAAACCTCTTGCTTTCCTACAGCTTTTATAAGAATAGAAAAGAGAGATAGATCAACACCACTTGGAAGTAAAGTAGCTTCAGCCAACAGTATAGCAGCTGACATACAGCCAAGGATAACAGCAAATGCTTTTTGAAGCTGCTTTCTCAGTATACAGCGCCAAATGAACTCTGGAAATGCAACAAAGTATCCTTGAGTCAGCTCCATCAAATGTTAACCACATGTAATAAATTTATGCAAACCACGTAGCCCTAACTCCTTCATGATACTGCAAACCACCGATGTAACTACCATCACACAAAATCTACAAACAATGATATCAAAGACAGAGATCATATTTCTCAAACCTCAATAGTAGTCTTATTATGTAAGATGAGGCAAACATGCCAACCCAATAGAACCATCAGTGCCAACGCTAAAGGGCACAGAAGAACCCCACAGACAATCTGTGCAATATATAACATCTGAGTTATTCAAACATAACTTCAGACGAAAATTCAGATGGCGATTGATTTGCTCGTAGCTGAAACATCCTTCCAGGGTACTTACAATAGATGTTCTAGAAGAATCACTGCCTGGTTGTTCATCTTTGGGTAAATGCACAGCACCACCTATAATGAGAACCTGATGTAAACATCAATAACTTTATGCTCATCTTTGAGAAGCTTTGGTTGCTCAAGAAAATCAAGGATAACACGGTACCATAGAATAGAAGCTTGCAATTACAGCATACAGAACAAAAACTAGGAATATCTTGTAGTTCTCATGCCCAACACAGTTATTAATCCATATACAGTGATGGTCCTGCACAGGAAAAGTTGTTAAATGCAGATTAGAATTAAAAATACAAAAAAAGAGGAGTTGCACATAGCACTAGTCAGTACCATTCTTAGAACACATCTTTTGCAGACACGACAATGGTGCGCTCGAGGAGGTTTATAATGGGAACATTTCTGGCAGTATCTCAAGTCACCACCCTGCAATGTTCTGGAGTAAGTTAGCACACAGTCCCCTGTACTAGTCTGATTTAGTCACAAAGACTCCTTTTTAACATTCCTCAAAAAATAAAATTACTACACTAGGATGACACTGCCCAAGATGAGATGGAGGATAACCAGCGATATGCAACCCGCTGAGATGCTGGCAAAGTGGCAAACTCATATGCTAGTTTATAAGTAGTCAGAGGTTACTATTCTTCTAGTCCCACTGAATGACGCTTTTGTGCGGTCTGTTTGGGAGTCCTATACTTTGAGTTCAGCTAAGCTATTTGTCTAAAATGTTTTCAGGTAATTGCTTTGACATTCTGTTTCTGATTGTAATACTAATGGACCATGGCCCCCCTAGAACTCTAAAAAAACTAGAAAATGCATGTGAATGTGAATCTAAAAAGAATGTACTCTTAGTTCTCCTTTCGCGCCCAGATTTTTTTTGCAGAATGGTGTGTAATCAATTCAAGGGCAACTGCAGTACACAAATTCCAGGACCAGAATACAACTTGATGGTATATTAGAGTTAAGTAGCAGGTACAGAGCCCTGATGCTTAGATCTAGACCATAATACCAAAGCTATGCACACGAACAAGAGTAGATTCCCAGTTCCCACTTGGTGTAATTTGGAAACCAGTGTCACTCAATCCGAGTACCGACGATGAGTGGACAGTGCAAGGATTCAGAGCAAAGATGTTAACGCGCACCTATACACAGTTCCTGGCTCACCAAAAAATCATAACACCGAAGGCGCGGCGGCGCCAATAGGTATAGGACCATTCCGTGATCCCAACTAAGAATCCAAATCTCACGCTGAACTATGAACTCGCGAACACCGGACCTTGCTTGGAGGCAATGCATGCTCGAAATCTAATCCCAAGATCTGAACTCAGAACGAAGTTTCTGATTCTACACGTATGACTACCATCCCCGAGACGTAGATCTAAACTTCACAAAGACGCGTGGGGGGGCCTCGCGAGATCTGGAGTGGTCCATGGCCCAAACGGAGGGAGGCAGGGGCGTGAATAGAGTACCTTGCGCTTTATCTCGTGGATGGGGCTCCCGGCGTCCTCGACGTCGGGCACGGCGACGCCGGTATGCTGGCCCGGTCATGTGATCTGGCGATGGCGTGAGGGTAGCGACGCAGGCGGTGGCGGCAGCGGTGAAGACCGCTGCGTTGGATCTAACAAGCACCGGCATGCCAAATCGGCGGAGCCCGGGGCCGACGATGGCCGGAACCTGGGGCGGTGGATGAAGAAGTGGGGGAGGGACGCGGCAAGGAGCGGGCGAGGGGGGCGCTGCCACGCCGCGCGGGCGGGCGAGGAGCCGTGGCCATCCGAGTGAGGGCGAGAGAGAGATAGGGAGGGGAATGGAAGACTCGAGACGGAGAGAGAGAGACAGAGAGGAGGAGGAGGGCTGCAGATATTTTGGTGTGGGTGATTTATTCACTATACGTGGAGCATTTGTAGGGGCGGCTCAATCACCAGCCGCCCCTACAAATAGAAACACCGGGGGCGGCTGGTGAGTGAGCCGCCCCTACAAATCAGACCCATTTGTAGGGGCGGCTCGTATCACCAGCCGCCCCTGCTGTTCCATTTGTAGGGGCGGCTGGTCTCTGGCCTCCCGAGCACACCACTGTAGGGGCGGCTCCATCACCAGCTGCCCCTACAAAAAATTTGTGCCGTTGCTACAAACCTTTTTTCACATAGTGATAGCAAATACACTTGGATATATTTGTTGAAGCATAAATCTGATGTCTTTCAAATTTTCCAAGACTTTCAAAACTTAGTAGAAAGACAGTTCTCTAAGAAAATTCTTTGTGTTCAATCAGATTGGGGAGGCGAGTATGAAAAATTAAATTCCTTCTTCAAGCAAATTGGGATCACACACTGTGTGTCTTGTCCTCATTCTCATCAACAAAACGGTGCTGCTGAACACAAACATAGACATATTGTTGAAGTTGGTTTAGCTCTCCTTGCTCATGCTTCCATGCCTTTAAAATTTTGGGATCAAGCTTTCCTTACAGCTACCTATCTCATTAATATTCTTCCTAGCAAGGTTATTGATTTTGAAATTCCTAGTACTCGCCTTTTTCATGATGCACCCGATTATAGCAATCTCCGTGTTTTTGGCTGCGCTTGTTGGCCCAATCTGCGGCCATATAATTCCAAGAAGTTATCTTTTCGATCCACTCAGTGTGCTTTCCTTGGCTATAGTTCCATGCACAAAGGTTTCAAGTGCCTTGATATCTCCACTGGACGCATTTACATCTCCCATGATGTTGTTTTTGATGAAGCTATGTTTCCCTTTTCAAAGCTCCATCCTAACGCCGGTCCCTCTCTTAGAAAAGAAATTGTCCTACTGCCTTCTTCCCTTGAAATCGAGGGGATGATGACCATGTGCATCATCGATATTACTAATACTCTTGGACGTACTGCGCTGTTTCTAGTGAATCTTCAGAGAAAATTGCAGGTCCCATGCCTATGCTCCCAGCGCTACTGGCACAACATGGCGCACATAGCCCAGTGCTGCAGCTCCCTGTGGAAACGCTATCTCCTCCCAGCTCGTCGAACGGTCTTTGTTTCGCATACTACACCGCATGGGGAACATGAGTCCAATTGCCGACCGCTGTTGTCGTGCCGAAGACAACAATGCGGCGGCAGGAGAGGGGGTAATGCGGTGGTGTCTAAGTCTCCACCATGACGCCAGATGCATGCCCGAGGAGTCTCCACCAGGACACGCTGCAGATGCTACAGACATCAGTGCACATGCACCACCGTTGCAAGCTACAGCATCAAGTGCACATGAATTTGCGCCTGGATCTTCTACAACCTCTGGTTCTCCAGCAGCCACACCTGATCCCCCGCGTCACCAAACACGGTTGCAAAGCGGTATTATCAAACCAAAGAAGCTATATGATGGTATGATTCGATATGGCATGTTTAGTGCTACTGGTGAACCTAATTCCGTTGATGAAGCTATTTCAGATTCAAAGTGGCGTGATGCAATGGAAGTGGAATTTCAAGCTCTAGCTAAGAATAAAACTTGGCATCTCGTTCCAAGAAAAACTGGACAGAATGTTATTGATTGCAAATGGGTTTTCAAAATCAAACGAAAAGCCGATGGGAGTATTGATAGATACAAAGCTCGATTAGTTGCCAAGGGATTCAAGCAACGCTATGGCATCGACTATGAAGACACTTTCAGCCCAGTTGTCAAGATAGATAGAGTTAGATTGGTACTCTCTATTGCAGTGTCAAGGGGATGGTGCCTCAGACAACTTGATGTGCAGAACGCATTCTTGCATGGTGTTATGGAAGAGGAAGTTTATATGAAGCAGCCTCCGGGTTTTGAGGATACTAAAACACCAGGATATATATGTAAATTGGACAAGGCTATCTATGGGCTGAAGCAGGCGCCTAGGGCGTGGTACTCCAGGTTAAGTTCCAAATTAATCACTCTAGGTTTTGTGCCGTCAAAATTAGACATGTCTCTTTTTATATATCATAGGGGTGGTACAACTATTTATATGCTTATCTATGTTGATGATATTATTGTTACAAGCTCATCACCCGAAGCAGTGACACTCTCGCTGATTTAAAAGAAGACTTCGCACTAAAGGATCTTGGCAAATTACATTACTTCTTGGGTATAGAAGTTAAAGAAGATTTAGATAGCATAACTCTATCTCAAGGTAAGTATGCACAAGACTTGTTGAAGCGTGTTGGAATGCTCGGCTGCAAACCTTGCACGACTCCATTATCTGCATCTGAGAAGCTGTCGAGCTATGATGGTGTTTCTCTCAGTCCAGAAGATGCTACTCGCTACAGAAGTATAGTTGGTGCTCTTCAGTATTTGACAATTACATGACCAGATTTATCCTTTGCTGTCAACAGAGTATGTCAATTTCTTCATGCACCGACCTCTGTTCATTGGACTGCAGTTAAAAGAATACTTAGATATGTACAACACACCATTGGACTCAGGATGCATATTCAAAAGGTATTGTCGTCATTCATCAGTGCCTTCTCAGATGCGGATTGGGCAGGTGATACAGATGATAGGTGTTCTACTGGAGGCTTCGCAATATTCTATGGAAGTAATCTTATATCATGGAGTGCTAGAAAACAGCCAACTGTTTCAAGATCTAGTACAGAAGCAGAATATAAAGCGATGGCTAATGCTACTGCAGAAATAATATGGCTTGAGCAACTGATGACCGAACTTGGGGTTAAAGTGCAGCGCACCTCAATTCTTTGGTGTGATAATCTTGGTGCAACATACTTATCGGCTAATCCCATGTTTCATGCTAGAGCAAAACATATTGAAATTGATTTTCACTTCATACGTGAAAGAGTTATGAGAAAACAGCTACAAGTTCGGTTCATCTCTTCTGGAGATCAGTTGGCAGATGGATTTACAAAAGCCTTACCGGTTGCAAAGATGAATACATTTGTTCGCAATCTCAAACTTCAAGGTGGCTAGGAAAGTTTAGATTGAGCGGGGGTGTTAGAGATTGTAAACGTGTTATACTATAGTTGTAACCGAACATATCTCATAGATAGATGGACTCCTGTAGTTTGCTATAGATAGAATAGAACTTAAGTTAGGAGTCCTAGTTTAAACTATCTATATCTGTAATTCTTGTTCTATATATATAAACATGCAACCTATGGTGAGCCAAGATAGGCAACCATAGTTACCCCATAATCTTTCACCCATCGCCCCCACGTTCGGCTCTTCGGGGGTCGAAGGCGTGGTCTCGGCTTCGCAGGTCCTTGGCCTTGCTACTGTTTTTGCTCATCTACTGCTCTGCAGTGCAACACATGTTAACCTTGTGCCAGAAATTGAGGAGACCCACGTCACTAGCTCGGCTCCCACGCTGCCTCAACCTGCCCCTGACCTCCCTGCTGGTACTGATTTGCTGCAGCCGGTCCTACCTGCTCCCTCCTGCAAGCCTCGACGCCACAAGAACGATGTTGTCCCAAGAACCCAGCGTCAGAGTGCCCGCTTAGCTACAAAAACTAAAGGATCCTTTGTTGACACTGCTAGCTAGGCGATCAAACGCAAGGCTCTTCTGAACTCGTTAGCTGGCTGCTCTGCTGGCCTGAAGAAACAGGTGAACAAACGCAACGTCCGGTCCCGTAGCAAGCTTCCGGTCGGCGTTTCAGAACTGCACAAGCTCGTTCTTTTTGCTAAGGTCAGCTGCAAGTCCTTCCGACACCCCCGGAACTGCACAAGCTCATTTCAGAACTGCATAAGCTCGTTCTTTCTGCTAAGCCTCCGACCCCTTTTCGATTAGTTTTGGCATGTGTCTTCCTGCATGCCTGTTCGACCCCTTTTGTATCCTTAATCGGTTGAACCTTGTTACTTGTCATATCTTTCCTGGCTGGTATCCCACATGTGGACCTGCTCTTTGTTGCCGATACCAGTTTTGTCACTTCAGTCTAATTTCAGGTTGTGTCAATCTTGGGTCGTTTTCCTTTCCTCTTTTCACGGTGTTTTGTAACTTTCGATGAATAGGAACCATTCCCGTGGCTTGTCGGTTCTTTCTTGGAACGTTCGCGGTTTAGGGCATGTTTAGTTTCCAAAAATTTTCACCCCAAAGTGTCACATCGAATCTTGCGACAGTACTAAATGTGGACGAAAAAAAAACTAATTGCACAGTTGGGTGAGAAATCGCGAGACGAAACTTTCGAACCTAATTAGTCTATAATTAGACACTAATTGCCAAATACAAACGAAAAGTGCTACAGTAGCCAAACCCAAAAATTTTCGCTAACTAAACGCGCCCTTAGGCGACACGGAAAAATGAGCTACCGTTCGAAATGCTTTACTTTCTGCAAATCCAGATATTGCTTGTCTTCAAAAATCAAACCTGCAAGATTTCAGCTCCTTCAAAGCGAAAACCTTCCTACACACCAAACTATCAAATAATTATACCTTCAATCCGTCAAACGGTGATAGAGGTGGAATTATTACTGCTTGGGATAGTAACACCTTATGCATCACAAACACCATCCAGCGGCCCTACACTCTTACAAACTGCCTTCCTCTCAACAATGTCTGACTTATCCATCACCGTCACTAACGTGTACGCGCCTTCAGACCAACGTCATACTGCCTCCTTCCTCTCTGAAATCACCGATTTGGTTCCACTAATTAATGGTTCGTGGGTCCTAATTGGTGATTTCAACCTTATCCGCAGCCAAGAAGACAAAAACAACTCCAACTTCAACCTCCAATTAGCGACAACCTTCAATGACACCATTCAAAATATTGCTGTCTCTGAATTCCCGCTTCTTGTTTGCCGCTTTACCTGGTCCAACCAAAGAGCCAACCCAGTCCTGGCACATTTGGACAGGGCTTTTGCTAACCTTGAACATTGCCAATCCTTCCCAGACTCCTCCCTGACTTCCCTACCGCGGCCAACGTCCGATCACACCCCGGTCTTGCTAACCATGTCCACTGTCATACCACGCTCCAACATCTTCCGTTTTGAAAATGCATAGCTCCACAACAACTCCTTCCTGCCTTCCATCCTCCCAGCCTAGAATCAGGCACCACTGTGTGTGGACGCAGCGGGTCAGCTCACGGCGACCAAGGTTTGGATTCAGCGTACAAGGGCACCTCCTTTCCTAATCCAAAACTGCAACTTCTTAATTCAGTTATTTGATTTGTTCGAAGAAAGTCGTCCTCTATCTATTTATGAGCTTTAGGTTCGTAAGGACTGTCAAACATGTTTGTCCCACACACTCAAAGAGAGGGCATCCTACTGGAAGCAGCGAAGCAAGCATATGGGCAATCCATGAAGGAGATGCAAATACCAAGTTTCATCATGCACAAGCAACCATGCAAATGAGGCAAAATAGAATCAGGGTTGTGGAAGTTGGCAGTGTTCAGATCACCAACCACGATGGCAAGTCAGTAGCCCTCACCAACTACTTCACGTCGATCCTTGGTCAGCCGGGCCTTTCTTCTTGGAGCTTTGATGTACTCCAAGTCCCCGTCACCGCGCCTGCGCTGCAAGTCGCCTGACTTCAACGGTGGCAACGTCAACAATCATCACCCATCACCAAGACCTCCCAAGGTTCGTGCTAATCAAAGTCATTTCAATGACCAGCCTTTCACTCCTTCGCTCTCAGCTTCCCCGCCCTGGAAGCCGAACGCCACACCTGATGCCGCAGTGCCATCCACGACCGCACCACCGAGCGACTCATCTTCAGAGACGCTGACGACCGCTACGATTCTCTATTGCCTGAATGAATTGCAGGGTCCTCCCGTCAGCGACCATGACAACGCGACACTGCAACGATCACACCTCGCTGCGGAATGTCGCTTCCGCAAGGGGCAAGTCTACTCCAGGCGGCCATGTGTCCTCCCCCCACATCGGAAGCATGCACAACCAGCAGGAAGCACCCAGGTGGTGCGCTTCCACCTTGGGCTCGTCTACTCTAGACGCTGCGCCCGCAGAACGACTACCAACTGCTCACGCAGTCGACGCATGATAGATGGACTCCAGCAGCAGCAACCGGGCTAGACTAGCATCTGTCACACCAGCACTCCGGAGGTACACGATGACGCTGGCCAGAGCACAACGCACACTGCAGCGGCGGTGTCACAGTTCCTAATGGGGATCTCACAACCTTTGCCTCAACCCATTTTGTAGGGTCCAGTGCGCCAGCCCAGCCCGCCACAGCGACGCAAGAGGCCCCCAGTCCCGGCACGTAGGAGCGTGCGCATTGCGGCCAAGATCTGGCCGAGGGGTGACACCCAGGCGAAGGCCAGACAAGTGCTTATGAAAAGGCTTGGCATCCTCGACGTCCAAGGTCTCAGCCATGATGAGGCGATGCTGCACTACTTCAACCTGTTCAAGGGACTGCTCGTTGACGACACTGTCAAGGTACTGACGGCACTGTGTGGCCTCAACGCAGCGGCAACGCTGCCCACCGCCACCGCCTAGATAGCTACTGTGTCGCAGGGGTAGGTTATTAGACTATGTTAGTAATCGTGCACTGCTACGGGAGCACAGGGAGTTCCACATCTTTTGTGATTGTCCAGCTATGGTTTTTGGGCGGGGCGACAGCCAGAGGCCTTCAGTCGTCTCCCCACCAAACTGCTTGGACCCTTCATCTCGTAGTTAGCTGTAGCATAAACTCTGTGAGCAGCAGACTTTTGCTTTGTTTCGCTCTGCCGACGGCCGCTGGCTTTCAGATGTATCGGCGACTTTAGCTTGCAGCTCTCATGAATTCATGCCTCCGTGTCATTATCTTACTGCTATTTGCTAGTACAACAGCACTTGATGGTGCCATGCTTGCCTCCCTCCTCAGATTATTTTTAAAAAGGGACCAGTTAGTTTCCTTATGGCACAATTGAATTGCAACATACTTAACTGGAACGTCAGGGGCTTGAATGACGGAGCACGACAGGACTCGGTGTGCGAGTTAGTGAGAACCACTGCTGCCACCGTCGTATGTCTACAAGAAACAAAGATGCAAGTTATGGATCACAATGTGGTACGCCGAACAGTCGGGGCGAAATTTGTAAACTCCTATACTGTGCTACCGGCGGAACAGACTCGAGGAGGCGTCTTCCTTGCGGTGAATGAAGACTTCTTTGACCTCTCCGACATTGTTCTTACCTCCAACACCATAACCGTGCAGATCAACATGAGGGCCGATGGAACAAGGTGACAAATTACAGTGGTATACGGCCCGCAGGGAGAGGCAGCTAAACTTCAATTCCTCCAAGAATTGAAGAACATTCCCCCGCCGGTCCACAATAGATGGCTCATCCTGGGGCATTTCAATCTCATCTACCAGGCGGAAGACAAAAACAACTCCAACCTAAACCGGCGCCTCATGGGGGCATTTAGAGCGACGATCGATCATTTGAGGCTCAAAGAAATCAAGCTAAATGGGTGCCGCTTCACATGGAGCAATCAACAGGACAACTCGACGCTCACTAGAACTGACAGACTACTATGTACCCCCGAGTGGGACCTTCTCTTCCCCTCGTGTTTCTTACACTCCCTCCCATCGCTCATGTCGGACCATACCCCACTGCTACTCCAGGGAGAGCTTGACCACCATCACAGCACGTCCTTCCGGTTCGAAAATTACTGGACTAAGATGGAAGGATTTCAAGACCTCGTCTATAACTCTTGGAATAGGCCGGTCGCCTCGGCTCTTCCTATGAAACACTTGCATGTCAAAATGGCGCGTGTGGCAAAAGCGATCAAGCGTTGGAAGAAAGACAAGATAGGGGACATGAGGATACAACTCGCCATCATGAAAGAAGTATTGTTACAATTAGAAGCAACCCAAGAGCATAGGGTGCTCACTATCATGGAGCTTCACCTATGTCGATGCCTCAAATCCCATAGCACTGGGCTCGCTGCTATTGAAAAATCAAGAATCAGACAGAGATCGAGGCTAACTTACATCCGATGTGGAGATGCTAACACAAAATTCTTCCACAGTACAGCCAATGCAAGACGGAGAAAGAATTACATACATTGTCTACATACGGATGGGGGAATCGCGGTGGCCCGTCAAGATAAAGAAAATGGCATACATGATTATTTTAGAAACCACATTGGCTCTGCGGCGCCGAGAGCTTCCACAATCAACTGGCAATCCCTTGGCTACAATCAACATGATCTTTCTGATCTGGAGGTTCCTTTCTCCCAGGACGAGATAAAAAACACTATATACTCCATGCCTTCCGACAAAGCGCCGGGACTGGATGGCTTCACGGGCGCCTTCTTCAAAGCTTGTTGGGAAACCATTAAAGATGATGTTATGGCAGCCATGAACAGCTTATACACATTGAATGCCCAGGGTTTCGAATGGCTAAACTTGGCTTCCATTATCCTTCTACCCAAAAAACAGATGCAACAAGAGTTACAGACTTTAGACCCATCAGCTTAGTCCATGGCATTGCAAAGATCTTCTCCAAAGTGTTAGCTAACAGACTTGCCCCTCGACTCAACTCCCTCATCTCGAACTGCCAGAGCGCATTTATAAAAAAGAGAAGCATCCATGATAATTTTTTGTACGTCCAGAGCGCGATGAAAAGACTACACAAGCAAAAGATTTTGGCTTTGTTTATGAAACTAGACATCCACAAAGCCTTTGATACGGTACATTGGGGGTACTTGCTTGAGACCATGCAGGCTCTGGGCTTCGGACAGTGATGGAGTGAATGGATCTCTATCCTCCTACGTACATCCTCCACGACACCCATGCTGAATGGGCGACAGGGGGCTACGTTTAGCCATGCCAGAGGCGTCCCCCAGGGAGATCCACTTTCACCGATGCTATTCATCCTAGCTATGGACCCGCTTCAACGTCTGCTTGACCTAGCAACTCAATAGGGGATACTCACCCCCTTACCAATCACGGTGGCTAAATGGAGAACCTCCATGTATGCAGATGATGCCGCCATTTTCATCAGCCCCACAAAAGACGATGTAGAAGCTGTCAAAACAATCCTGCAGGCTTTTGCCACATTCTCGGGACTCCATATTAATCTACAGAAGAGCTCTATGCATCCAATCGGTTGTGCAAACATCGACCTAGACCAAGTACTGTCACCTTTCACCGGTACTAGAGGGGGCTTCCCATGCAAATATTTGGGGATGCAACTCCACATTAGATCACTGCAAAGGATCCATGTGCAACCTCTCATAGACCGTATTGGGCACAGGCTACCAAAATGGAAAGGAAGATGGCTAAACAGAGCGGGACGCCTCACTCTTGTAACCTCTGTCCTCTCCTCCATGCCAACCTACCACTTGACAGTGTTTCCTTTGTCCGCTTGGGCTAAGAAGAAGATCGACAAAATCAAGAGATCTTTCTTGTGGAAGGGGGAGGAGAATGCTAATGGCGGTCGCTGCCTAGTTAACTGGCAGACTGTTACCAGACCAAAAGACCTTGGCGGCTTAGGCGTCCCTGACCTGGAGAGATTTGGGCGAGCTCTCCGGTTGCGATGGCTTTGGCAAGAATGGGTGGACGATTCCAAGCCTTGGAGCGGCTCGGAGCTCCCATGTACTGATGATGACCGCCTCCTCTTCAATTCCTCAATCATTATATCTTTGGGAGATGGTGCAAAGACAAAGTTTTGGCACCACAGTTGGCTCGATGGACAAGCTCTTAAGTATCTAGCCTCGAACTTGTTCCGGCTAGTCTCAAGGACAAACCAAACGGTGCAAAAAGAGCTATGGAACAACAATTGGATGCATAAGCTAGGAAGGAAGATCACCTCGCCTACCCATATAGAGGAGTTTGTATGCCTCTGGATATGAATACAGGATGTGCACCTACAGCAAGGCGTCCAGGACACCATCACCTGGCGTTGGACCAATGATGGGAATTACTCCACCCGCTCGGCCTACAGAATCCAATTCAGAGGTTCGCTACTCCCCTTCCGTACGGACTTGATTTGGAAAGCGCATGTGGAGAACAGATGCAAGATCTTCGCCTGGATCTTAGTGCAAGATAAAATTCTAACGGCACAAAACCTGCAAAAGAGAGGGTGGCCGCACCAACAACAATGTGTCCTGTGCAACGGTCCTTTAGAAACAGGCCTCCACTTATGCCTTTGTTGCCCTTTTGCTAAGGCGGTTTGGGGTCAAATCCTATCATGGGAAAACTTCACTCAACTGCAACAGCAGCTCCAGGTAGACCCCACCCATATCAAGTCATGGTGGGAAGACGTGGCAGCGAAAGTGACAAGATCTGAGCGTAGGCGGCTGAACGGGGTAGTAATCTACACCTTCTGGAATATATGGAAAGAGAGAAATAGGAGAATTTTTGACAACTTGATAGAAACGGTGCCGCAAGTAGCCGCAAGGATAAAGGAAGACATACAGCAAAGGAAGAGGGCTCTTGACTACGTTTCGCTCACATGTTTATGGGGGGTGGGGGGATGTAACCTTAATCTCGTTTGTCCTTGCTTGTACATAAACTTTCTTTCCCTATCTTAATTGAAAGGCAGAGCTCCTGCCATTGCGTTCAAAAAAAAATGTACGCAGTCTCTTTGAGGGGTGCCCTCAGCCTGCTGCCTCACTTACAGACCCCTTCACTGAACAAGAATCAAAGGAGGCTATGCTTTCCATGAACCGCAACAGTGCCCCGGGACCAGATGGGTTTGGCCCTGGTTTCTACAGGGCTACCTGGCAAACGGTCAAAGTTCAAGTGATGCAATCTATGACATCCTTCTACAATGGAAAGATTGACCTTGAGAGAGTTAATAGGTCCTTCCTTGTTCTCCTGCAGAAAAAGCCTGGAAACTTCTCTATTGATGGTTTCAGACCTATCCGTCTACAGAATTGCTCAATCAAAATCCTTGCAAAGGTTCTGACCAAGAGGCTGCAGCGAGAAATTGATGCGCTCATCGATCTTAATCAGACCGGCTTCATCCAAGGATGCTCCATCTCGGAGGCTTTTGTTTATGCGGCCAAACTGGTGCAGGTTTGTCACAAGAGGAAAATTCTGACACTACTGCTGAAAGCCTGAAACTAGACTTCACCAAGGCGTTCAATACAGTTAATTGGGATGGGCTGCAACAGATCCTGCTGGCCAGAGGTTTCAGCAACACCTGGGTGAACTGGATATCAACGATCTTGTCCACTTCCAAGAGTGCAGTCCTAGTGAACCGCTGCCCTGGCTCCTGGATCACATGCAAAAGAGGGTTGCGTCAAGTAGACCCACTGTCACCCTACTTGTTCCTGATTGTTCAAGAGACTCTTCAGAGGTTAGTTAAGTGTGCAGCTCCAGAAATTGCTCACCCGGTGGACACTCAGGCCCCTGGGGCAGTGCTCCAATACGCGGATGATACATTGATTCTGCTGAAGGGTGACCTACATAGTGTGCAAGTGCTAAAAAGAATTTTGGATGACTTCGCAGCTGCAACTGGCCTGTGCATTAATTTCAACTGAAGGACCGAAACGGCGACCAGAGGGGGGTGAATGGGAGCCTCAAATTTCTTTCAAAATATTTAGTCGCTGTCCCAAAATCAAACCCCAAAGACAAACGCTTGAAAGAGAAGTCCACGAGCCAACTAGGTGGCTCGATGTCTATGGCAATGACCAAGAGACACAGCGGGGCCCTCGAGAAACAACCAAGCCAAGCCCATGACGGAACGCCCCAAAACCGAGAAGACAGCACAGGGCCAGACTGTCCGTGGGCCAAGTGCCCTGTCCATGTGAGGGGGTCCGGACTGTCCGCGGTCTGCGTCGGACTGTCCGCCGGCAAAAACTCCGAAAACAGAGGACGAGAAACAGTGTTGGACTCAACTCTCGCTACAGCGGTGGACTGTCCGCGCCTGAGTGGCGGACTGTCCATGCCTGCACTGAGGCGAAGCAGTACAGACTGCCGAACTTGCTTGTCCCAGACCCCGATTGGCGGACTGTCCGCAGGTACCCCCCGGACTATCCGCGGGTTGCCGAACAGAGCACCTGAAAATCGCCAAGAACACAAATTCGCCCGATTTGCGGCCAAATCAAAACCAACTGCCACCAAATTTGGACTAGATGATCACAAGGTAGTAGGTGAACTATCTCTAAAAGATCATCGCTCAAAGTTTAGCCAATCCATGGGAAATTCGGATCACGCGAAGAACATCGGTTTTTCAACTCCGACAATTGAATCGCCCCGATCTATGAACTTGTGAGGATTTGGACAAATTCCTTCGGTGGAAGAGAGCAACTCACGTCCTAGTTTATTCCAAATCAATCGGGTTGACTCAAAACAACCCACAAGTCAAGATTCAAGCAAGAACGTGAGACGAGGTGGAGAGGGAAAAACAAGAACGTGAAGAACAAGAACGGGAATCACACAAAAGACTCAAACCTTGAATCCCGAAGGGCAGGAGGAGGTTAGGGCCTCCATTCCGCACAAATCTTTAGTTCGATTACATAGATGAAGTGGCTAGATCATCTGAGGACCTTTGAAGCAAGAAACTAGAGGGAGGGAGAAGACCTAGAGAAGGGAAATGAAAATGCCAAGAGGTGAGGGTGATTGTGGCACCCTCATCCTTATTTAATAGGGCTATTACACAAGTCCCAAACTGCCCCTGGATAATTAGAGCGAACCACCTAACCCTAAGGCATTATTGTCCAACTCAGTCTTCTGTCGATCGGACGGCCACGCTTTCTGCACATATTTGCTTCGCCTCGACGCAACCTCTGTGATTCCGCCACGTGCCGCCCCATTCCTCCTCGGAACCTCCGCCCGGGTTTTGAGGCCCAAACCCGAAAATCGTCAATTGGTAGTTTTGCGGCCCAAACCACCAAACCCGCTAGTGAGTAGCGTAATCCATACGCGTCCCTCGCTCCTCGACATGTGTCACCGTAGTCCTTGATCACCCGGCCGCCATGTCTTGCTCGACTTGCTCGACCGCCGTCTTGACTTGATCAACACGGTCACTCCTCCATGTACACTTGCGCTTGTCGACGTCCCCAAGTATCAGCCACCACGGCTGGTCCTCCAGCGCTCCTGACCCTCAGTCCAAGCCTCATGTCTGCCCTTCACCGCTCCCGGTCCATCGGCACAGCTCGTCTCTACTTGACCTTCACCTTGCCGTCGACCACCGCCTCCAAGCTCTAAACCTGCGCACCACAAGCCAAGAGACATGTTGCACTGCACAACTCATGCCATGGTTACTTCACAAACTCAACCCAAGATGCGAATCACATTGACAATTACTCATCACACCGAGACCACATGGGCACATATCGACCATGTGTCTGCAATATCCTCCTTGATGAGTGCATTGTCAACACCAACACACAAATAGCAGAGATAAAGAAGCAGAAGATGGGAAAGGAAGAAGGAACTCACCCAAATGACCAAAAGCCAATGAAAAGCCAAAGCAGGGTCTTTTGGAGTAAGCAAAACTTGCAAAACTTGGTCCCCAAAGACATGGGCAACGGCTCGACGCAACCAAGTAAAACACAGTTAGTCCTCAAGAAGAGGCAGAACGGGCTCAACACCACTAGCAAAGCTCAAAACACCTAAAAACAGCTAGACCCTCCAGAAGAAGCAAAGGCTCAACACATCTTGCAGAAGCAACTCAAATGCAGCTCCCCCTAAACAAATGCAATCTCTCAAATATATGCACTCTCAACAACATACTCCCCCTTTGGGTGGTTTGTGTGAAACATTCTCCCCCTTGTTGATATATGCACTTATCAAGCTAAAGCCCAAAGACTGCAACTCCCCCTCAAAGTATGCTGAAAATGCACAGGGATGCAGAAAATGCAGAAGCTTCAGGAGTATATCATTCAGAATGAAAGAATGTTTTAAGGGATACTGACATGTGAGTAAGACAATAAATCTGAAGGCTAGCAAATGCTCAAACTGATCATAGGGTACAATTGTGAATTGGAAAGCATTTTGAGCTATTTTTAGTCTTGAAAAAGCATTCACCATAGAATACTTAGCATGTATAAGCAGGAGATCAACAAGTGCTGTCAAATCTATACAAGGTGAACTACCTCAAATTAGTGTCTAATCAACATGCCACAAAAGGATTCAAAAACTTGTATTTTGGATCAAATTTTCATTTTTAATCATTTTGCACAAGTAACATAGAAGGCATGTGATTGCAAGAGGTTGTAAGCACTATCTTGCTGAACTTTAAGTGCAATAAGAAGCCTATGTCAAAAGACAATCAGAAGCTTAAAGCGTCGGTCTCAGTCATACACTACACAGCTCAAGTTCAACTTTAAATGCAATAAGAAGCAGTCCCGATACAGTGATGTGTGAAAATGCAAACCCTCTCGATCTTTCTGTTTCAAATATCTTGGAGTCATGATTTTAACTGATCATCAGAGTAAAACAAGTGGAAGTGAAAGATTCCAAGACTGAGACATAGTAACCTAGCATAAACATGATAGAACAAGGATCTCACACATCCTACACATGCTAGGAGCCAGACTCAGTGGTGAACAAAATTTGTAGATTTATCAATTATAGATCAAGTTCACATTGAAAATAGACTTAGGTCATCAAAAGTATAACATATGATCAAATAGAGCCTAAGCTAGCCATATCAACATCATGTATCACATAAGCATCTATCACTAAGATCATAGTCTCATTCTCAAAGATATACACATGAAGCTCACGATGTAGTATAATACATGATGCAATGCAAAATGTGTATGATACAAAATCAAAACAAAGACTGGAACTAGAAAACCAAGAGAAAACCAGAAACAAGAGTACAAGAACCAAAGGTTCCCTCCTCTAAAAACGGAAGCAAACACCCAACTCCCCTTGCAAGCGAGCAAAGGATGCTAGGTTGAGGGGTTTTGTAAGGATATCTACAAGCCCACGTACACCTGTCATTGTCTTAAAGACCTCCGACTGTTGTGCATGGGAACCAAATAATTCCGGTAGTCTGTCACGTGTCCCCGGGGAACCCCGAATCATCCACTTTTCACATCTGATCAAGATCATTACAGAAGACATTACAGTATTATAATAGTTGATACAAAAATAATACATCAGAGTTAAAGAGCGGAAGTATTACAAACCATAAGTTTACAAACCATTTATTCAAGTCTTAGAAACCATAAGCTTTTACCTTCTCATTCTAAGTAAGATAGCATGACTAACATAACCTTATTCAACATATATATATTATCCTGCCCAAGGATGAGAGTATAACACATCTACTGCTGGCTTTCATCTTCTAGAACTGACATATAATATGAATAAAAGCCTATTGGCTACTAGGGTTCACCTGCAACAGGGGTTAACAAACCCTGAGTACTTGAGGGTACTCAACAAAACTGACCCGACTAAAGAAAAGACTCCAAGGGTATGCAGGCTTAAGGGATACCAAAGGGTTTAGTAAGAATCAAGAATAGCTTTTGCATAAAAGCTTACTACTTATGGATCCTTACTTTCAATATTTTAACTCGACATTAATCTATTGATAATATCCTATTTGCACCTAATCTAAATCAATCACTTGATTAGGCATCTCATCTCCAGTTCATAATTTTATCACACTTCTATAATTATTTATGAATTAAATAAAAACCGCACTATTTAGCATTTTCTGAAAAAGATTAAAGGCTGAAAACCTTTTCTCTCTCTCCTCCTCTCTACTCTCTCTCACTGACACGCAGGGCCGGGTCAACACTGACCCCTCCCGACCTTGACCGCTCGCATGCCGGTGGGTACGGCAGCTATCTCGCCGACGGCGAGGTCTCGGGCGATAGGGAAGGCATCAATGTGCTCCCCATAACAACGCGCATCTATCTAGGGTACTGGTTGAACGAGCTAGGGTTTCGCGCAAGCTCGACCGCGGCCATGGTGGCATAGCGGCGCAATGGCAAACTCACAATTGCCGGCCCTAATAAGCCTAGCTAGGGCTCGTCACACATCCCAGAAGTTCACCACGACTTGATAGGCTGCTTGGTTGGATTAGAGGAGACGAAGAGCCAATTGCCGATGGTGAGAGCGGACGTGGCGGCATGAACCGACTTCATGACGGCGTTCCGGCGTGTCCTGCATTGTAGCGTAAAAAGGAAAAGCCAATCACAATCATGACATCAAGACAAACTCTGAGCAAGGCAGCGGAGGGAGAGAGATGCACCCGAGCGCCCTGGCCACGGTGAGGGGCTCACGGCGACACTGCGGATGGCCACGAAGAAGATGGTGGCGTCCTGCCGACTTTGATGAAATTGGACGGTGCGAGCAGGCTCAGCAGGAGTGCAAGGACAAGGCAGCGCTGTGGGCGAGAGGAATTGGACTGGGACAAAGTGAGAGCGATGAATTTCACCGGTGACTGAAGGTGGCCGATGTCAGAGCTGAGAGAGAAAAGAGAGAGACAACGCCGGCGCCTGGCTTTGAAAAGGGCGACGGCGAAGCGTCTAGGTGTGCCAACGGCTGCGCGAGCTCGGCCACATGGATGGCCGCACGTGCAGGGGCGAGAAGCAGCACGAGGGTGGTCAAATGGCGCAAGGCGGAGACGAGGCAAGCAGGCTGCTGAGCTGCTGGCGGTCTTCAATGTTGCAGCCTGAAACCCTATCTTCTCCATCCTTTTTCTCTCGATTCCAAACAAAATCTTGATGAACTCCTTTAACAAAAGTCGTTAATCTTCCTGAGATCTCCAAAATTGTTGAAGAGGCCGACATCAAACTCTAACTGGTTTCGAAGATATAGAATTTAGAAGAGAGGTACTTGAAATCTGAATTTGAATTCAGTTTTAGAATTTCAAAAATAGTTTGGTTAACTACTTTAGGCAATTAATTAATGATTAAACATAGACCAAACACTTCAACCAATAACAAAGTTTCAAAGTACAAATTTCATACCAATTCATAGAATCAAATTTGCATAATTTTTATTCATGAAATTTCATTCAATAATTCTCCCAAATCTGAACTTTCTTACAATTTTCCAATACTTAGCCAAAATAGTTAAGTATGGAAAAACAGTGTTGAATTCAATTTTGAGATTCAAATTTAAACACAAAGTGCATTACTGACTTAATGCTTGATGATTATGCATGATGATGAACATGATTAGGGTTTTATTAAGTGCTTAACATCTAGGATGTTACAATCCTCCCCTTACAGAAATCACGTCCTGAGATTAAGAAACACCTAAAGCCTGGGTTTAAGTAAAGGAAAAGGAAATGTGTCAAACACATCTACTTCCAATAACTTCACAAAGCAACAAGGGAGATGAGAACAGCATAGACAGGTAAAGAGGGGTAGCATGAATAGGTTTGATGGTATACTCAACCAAAACCTACTGTAACTGGGGAGGTGTGCAGTGTATCATTAATGACATGATGCATGAACGATTCTTATGTTATACAGAACGACCTCACCAAAAGCAAAACGACAAGAACATATATGATGGCACATACATACGGATCACTCTTGCTATTATACAGCCGCTCAACACTCTCTTACTCGCAAGTTAGTGTACCTATAGAAAATCATTGCATCACATCCCACCCCAACATACATCACCACTCGATATAGAAGTGGCGCCCATGCGATTAACGCTGCATGGACAACGCTGCATACGTGACTAGCACGTATTCACTTCCCATACCTTCGCTTTACAAGACATGCATGGGTAAACACACCCCGACTGTGCGACCATGAGCACCATCACATGGTAGATGCTTACACCCTGTATGTTACCATACAGAATGTCCTCAAGTAGGCCACTTCTTGAGGGAAGCATCCGGATTCACCCCTCTGGCGAAAGGACTAACCTAAACATCATGTAGTAGATGTCCGGAATCACATCTCCGGGTGGAGGCCCACCAACACCATTTGACCATGAGGTAGCTGATGGTCAACTTACCTGCTTACCTAGGCGTAGGTGCATCGTTATAGAATAATAAGTTTGAAATGTAAATAACGTAGAATGTAAACCCTTCCCATACATAACTTTATTGAGTTAGTTCACATAAGTGCCATCATTTACATAACCTCTCACACACTCATAATTTAACATAGAACTGCCAGCACACTCATTTTAGACATAGGGCAATATATTACATGCTACCCCACTCTTACATAGCTCCGAAGCATAAGGTAAGTCAGAAAACTATTTTTTTCAAAATAACTTGAAAACTATTTTGTTATGTTCTTTTGAAGTTTTTTCAAAAAGTAATACTAGCAATAATCTCTGTAACAATACTCTGGTACCAACTTTAACAGACCCGCCTAAATTGCACTGGCCCACGTACACCTATCATTGTCTTTAAGACCTCCGACTGTTGTGCATGGGAACCAAATAATTCTGGTAGTCTGTCACGTGTCCTCAGGGAACCCGAATCATCCACTTTTCACACCTGATCAGGATCATTACAGAAGACATTACAGTATTACAACAGTTGATACAAAAATATTACATCAGAGTTAAAGAGCGGAAGTATTACAAACCATAAGTTTACAAACCATTTATTCAAGTCTTACAAACCATAAGTTTTTACCTTCTCATTGTAAGTAAGATAGCATGACTAACATAACCTTATTCAACATATATATTATCCTACATAAGGATGAAAGTATAACACATCTACTGCTGGCTTTCATCTTCCAGAACTAACATATAATATGAATAAAAGCCTATTGGCTGCTGGGGTTCACCTGCAATAGGGGTCAACAAACCCTGAGTACTTGAGGGTACTCAACAAGACTGACCCGACTAAAGAAAAGACTCCAAGGGTATGCAGGCTTAAGGGATACAAAAGGGTTTAGCAAGAATCTAGAATAGCTTTTGCATAAAAGTTTACTAATTATGGATCCTTACTTTCAATATTTTCACTCGATATTAATTTATTGATAATTTCCAATTTGCACCTAATCTAAATCAATCACTTGATTAGGCATCTCATCTCTAGTTTATTAGTATCCAAGTTCCATTGATTAACTACGATGTAGATCAAAGATCAAGTTTCTCACTATCCGAGAGAGACGGCAATTCGAATCGATGTACATCCAACTGGAGTAAACCTTAACCTGCATGACATATGTAGGTCCTAGACCTACATATATCAACCATTCTCTCGGATCCTCCAAAATGTGAACCGGTCCGCGCTACCTGAGAGCACAGTACTCCACCGCCCTACGCCGTCCCGGATAGTATCGCAGGGTGGGTACACGCTACTCCCGCCATCTCCCACTCCCAGTGCGCGGTTGTCTTTTCACATAATAGAATAGCCAAGGTACTCAGGCTTACCAATGGCATGCAGTCAAGCACTTTCAATCTTGACCAGCAGGTCTACAATGGTATGGTCCTCAATCGACACAGACGGGACAAGCACGACCAGGCATACCTGTCGGCTTAACCACCGTAACATAACCCACGTCCGGTTTGGTCTCTAGTTTACTATTACCATCATCTTGGTATTCTCACGACCCATAAGCAGAGCCGAGTGAAGCAAAGTAAACCTATTTCTCGTGAACGATGGAATCATCATTCGGCTTCTACTGAAGTCTAAGCATACTAAACAACAAAGGTATCGACCTATGCTCTAATGGGGTGACAAGGAAAAGAATTGGGATATCAAGGTAAGTCATGCAGCAATTGGTATTCAACGAATTCCTATTTACTTAATGCACATATTATAGGACTCAAGTAATAAAAGTATTTGTAAACAACAAGGAAAGGTTGTATAATCCGGGGCTTGCCTTGGTTAGTAGAGGTGATAGGTTCTTCCGATGAACCACAAATATCGAACCAACCTCCACGGGTGGATTTTCTTCCTTTGGAACTTGATTAACGGTCACTTCCTCACTTTCAGTCACTACACGTGAGTAAAGGATGCATTCTTAACATTATAATATGCAATAAGCATGATCCATAAAAGATGCAAACAAGTGCATGGATGAACTCAAACAAGATTAACAAACTTGAGTACAACTTTCCTTCACGGTACAGTTGCATCACTAGGGTTCATTAAACAATGTTTATTTTATCTCTCAAAACAAATTATTATTTGTTATTAGAAGGATATTGATCTTCCAAGGAACAACAGATGTTCTGGTGTTCCAAAGACTTCACCCAATATTTAAAAGTCACCAAAACATTTATCCATTTTCTAATTCATTTAAGTATTTATTTAAACATGGAAAAAGGCATTTAAACACACTTAAATTAAGTAAGTAAGTTAGAAATATCAAAATAATACCAAACTTTTTGTGGAGACAGGTATTAGCACATGACATTGACACAAAAAGGTTCATGATTAAAGGATTATTATTTTGGCCGACAAAAATCATACATATAGCATTTTTCCATTAAAATATGTAATTTTTTAGCATAGCAAAATTACTAAAAATGGCAAACTCATATTTTTCTTGGATAAAGTACTTCATAAGAAATTTACACAAAATTTTTGATAATTTTATCACAATTCTATAATTATTTATGAATTAAACAAAAAACTGCACTATTTAACATTTTCTGAAAAAGATTAAAGGCTGAAAACCTTTTCTCACTCTCCTCCTTTCTACTCTCTCACTGACACGTGGGGCCAGGTCAACACTGACCCCTCTCGACCTTGACCACACAAGCACCGGCGGGTGTATCTCACCGACGGCGAGGTCTTCGGCGATAGGGAAGGCATCAACGTGCTCCCTATAACAATGCGCATCTATCTAGGGTACTGTTGAATGAGCTAGGGTTTCGCGCAAGCTCGACCACGGCCATGGCGGCACGGCGGTGCACGACATGACGACACAACAGCGAACTCACCGTTGCTAGCCCTAATAAGCCTAGCTAGGGCTCGCCACACGTCCCAGAAGCTCACCACGACTTGATAGGCTGCTTGGTTGGATCGGAAGAGACGCAGAGCTAGTTGCCAACGGTGAGAGCGGATGCGACGGCGTGAACTGGCGTCACGACGGTGTTCCGGCATGTCCTGCATTGTAGCGGTAAAACGGAAAAGCCGAACACGACCACGACATCAAGACGAACTCAGAGCAAGGCAGAGGAGGGAGAGATGCACTCGAGCGCCCTGGCCATGGTGAGGGGCTCATGGTGGCACTACGGACGGCCGCGAAGAAGATGGCGGTGTCCGGCTGACTGTGATGAAATTGGATGGCGCGAGCGGGCTTAGCAGAAGCGCAAGGACAAGGCGACGCTGTGGGTGAGAGGAATTGGACTAGGACAAAGCGAGAGCGAGGAATTTCAGCGGTGACTGAAGGCGGCCGACGTCAGAGCTGAGAGAGAAAAGAGAGAGACGGCGCCGGTGCTTGGCTTTGAAAAGGGCGAGGGCAAAGCGTCTGGGCGTGCTAACGGCTGTGCAAGCTCAGCCACGCAGATGGCCCTACGTCCTGGCCGAGAAGCAGCGCGAGGGCGGCCAAACGGCGCACGGCGGTGACGAGGCAAGCAGGCTGCTGAGCTGCTGCCGGTCTTCACTGTAGCAGCATGAAACCCTATTTTCTCCTTCCTTTGTCTCTCGATTACAAATAGAATCTTGATGAACTCCTTTAACAAAAGTCGTTAATCTTCCCAAGATCTCCAACTTTGTTGAAGAGGCCGACATCAAACTCTAACTGGTTTGGACGATATAGAATTTAGAAGAGAGGTACTTGAAATCTAAATTTGAATTCAGTTTTAGAATTTCAAAAACAGTTTGGTTAACTACTTTAGGTAATTAATTAATGATTAAACATAGATCAAACACTTCAACCAATAACACAATGTCAAAGTACAAATTTCATACCAATTCATAGAATCAAATTTGCATAATTTTTATTCATGAAATTTCATTCAATAATTCTCCCAAAACTGAACTTTCTTACTATTTTCCAATACTTAGCCAAAATAGTTAAGTATGGAAAAACAATGTTGAATTTAGTTTTGAGATTCAAATTTAAACACGAAGTGCATTACTGACTCAATGCTTGATGATTATGCATGATGATGAACATGATTAGGGTTTTATTAAGTGCTTAACATCTAGGATGTTACACCTCCACCTTCCTCTCGAACTTGTCGTTGCTTGAGGAGAGGGAAGCTTGCTCATCACCAAAGTCATCGAGATCGCTGAGTGACACAAGGAAGGCATGTTGCTGAGCCTTGGCCTTCTTCAGGAACCTCATCTTGAGCGCCTCCTTGTCGAATCCTCCATTGTACTTGTGCTTGTCCGAGGAGTGCTCCGCTTTTCTTTGCGCTTGCCAGTGTCGTACTTGTTGGAGGGGTACTTGCTTTTCTTTGGGTACTTGGCGACGAAATGGTCCAGGTCTCTGCAACCAAAGCATCCTTGGTTCGAGCCACCATGCCGGCGATTCAAGCGATTGTTGTGAAATCATGAGAACCAGCTGATGACTATAGCTAGCTCGTCATCCCCAAGCACCTCCACCTATTCCTCTGTGATAGACATCAAAGAGGACAACCCAAAGAGAGACTGTGAAGGGTTAGTGAAGGAACTTGAACTACCGTTACCTGAGACCAATGCCATTGTAGGTGCAGAGGGGTTCTCGATTTTGGCTCGAGTGTTGTAGTCAATCTCGGTAGACTTTAGCTTACTGAAGAGCTCCTCCACGGTGAGTGTCTCGTAGTTAGGTGACTCAGTGATTGCAGCAACTTTCACATCCCAAACCTTCCGATCAAGGGCATGTAACAATTTGATTGCCCTCTCATGATCATCATAAGGTAGCTGCGCCCAATTGGCCCTCATTTTGTTCACAATCGTCTAAAAACAAGAGAACAAAGCATCGACAGACTTTCCACTCATTTGGGCAAAGTTTTCATACTCCCATCTATACGTATCGAAGAGTCTCATATTGATTAGGGCTGTACCCTCGTGGTAGCTAAGAAGCTTAGCCTAGATCTCTCGAGCCGTAGAGAGTTGACCAACACGATCAAACTCTGTGGGAGAAAGACACGAGAAAAGAGCATTACGAGCCCTGCTATTTACATTGTGTTGATCAATTTGATCCTTACCAACACGTGCAGCAAGCACCTCATAGTTGGGGTCCTCACAAATCTCCTCGACATGCCAATCTAAACTCTAGAGATACGTAGACATGCGAATCTTCCAGTAAGGATAGTTTGTACCATCAAAGTATGGCAGCTTGCCGGAACCGCGCTCCATGTCGCCTTCGCGGATCACGGACCGATTAAGGTAGTATGAACCTTAACTGGCTCTAATACCAATTGAATGACCGAAACGGCAACTAGAGGGGGGGTGAATGGGAGCCTCAAATTTCTTTCGAAATATATTTAGCCGCTATCCCAAAATCAAAACCCAAAGACAAATGCACAAAAGAGAAGTCCACGAGCCAACTAGGTGATTGGATGTCTATGGCAATGACCAAGAGACACAGCGGGATCCTCGAGAAACAACCAAGCCAAGCCCTTGACGGAATGCCCCAAAACTGAGAAGACAGCACAGGTCCGGACTGTCAGCGTGAGGGGGTCCGGACTGTCTGTGGTCTGTGCCGGACTGTCCGCCGGCAAAAACTCCGAAAACACACGACGAGAAACAGTTCTAGACTCAACTTTCGCTACAGCGGTGGACTGTCTACGCTTGAATGGCAAACTGTCCACGCCTGTGCTGAAGCAAAGCAGTATAGACTGCCGAACTTGCTTGTCCCCGACCCCAATGGGCGGACTGTCCGCGGGTTGAAGAACAGAGCGCCAGAAAATCGCCAAGAACACAAATTCGCCTGATTTGTGGCCAAATCAAAACCAAATGCCACCAAATTTGGACTAGATGATCACAAGGCAGTAGGTGAGCTATCTGTAAAAGATCATCGCTCAAAGTTTAGCCAATCAAAGGGAAATTTAGATCATGCGAAGAACACCGGTTTGTCAACTCTGAAAAATTGAATCGCCCCGATCTATGAACTCGTGATGATTTGGACAAATTGCTTCGGTGGAAGGGATCAACTCATGTCCTAGTTCATTCCAAATCAATCGGTTTGACTTAAAACAACCCACAACTTAAGATTCAAGCAAGAACGTGAGAAGGCGTGGAGAGGGAAAAACAAGAACAAGAACGAGAATCGCACAAAAGACTCAAACCTTGAATCCCGGAGGGCACGAGGAGGTTAGGGCCTCCATTCCCGCCCAAATCTTTGGTTCGATTACACAGATGAAGTGGCTAGATCATCTGAGGACCTCTGAAGCAAGAAACCAGAGGAAGGGAGAAGACCTAGAGAAGGGAAATGAAAATATCAAGAGGTGAGGGTGATTGTGGCACCCTCATCCTTATTTAACAGGGCTATTACAAAAGTCCCAAACTGCCCCTAGATAATTACAGCGAACCACCTAACCCTAAGGCATTATGGTCCAACTCATTCTTCTGTTGATTGGACGACCACGCTTCCTGCACAGATTTGCTTCGCCTCGACGCAACCTCTGTGATTCTGTCACGTGCCGCCCCGTTCCTCCTTGGAACCTCCGCCTGGGTTTTGAGGCCTAAACCCGAAAACCATCCACCGGTGGTTTTAAGGCCCAAACCACCAAACCCGCTCGCGAGTAGCGTACTCCATACGCGTCCTCCGCTCCTGAACACATGTCCCCGCCGTCCTTGACCGCCCGACCGCCAAGTCTTCTAGAGCCTCCGCCCGACTTGCTCGACCGTCGTCTTGACTACGTCAACACGGTCATTCCACCATGTACACCTGTGCTTGTCGATGTCCCCAAGTGTCAGCCACTGCGGCTGGTCCTCCGGCGCTCCGGTCCCTCAGTCCAAGCCTCACGTCCGCCCTTCACCGCTCCTGGTCCATCGGCATGGCCCGTCTCTTTTTGACCTTCACCTCGCCATCGACCACCGCCTCCGAGCTCCACAGCTACGCACCACAAGCTAAGAGACATGTTGCACAGCACAACGCACACCATGGTTAGTTCACAAACTCAACCCAAGACGCGAATCACATTGACAATCACTCATCAACAAAAGCTCGGCTGTCCCCATATGCATGGAAGATCAGCTGGTTGCCCAATGCATCTCAGCTCTTGGGTACAAACGGGAAACCTTCCCTCAAACATACCTTGGTCTTCCTCTGTCAGTTAACAAGCTTTCAGTGGCAGCGTTTGATCCCTACATTGCCAAAGCCGATCGTTACTTGGCTTCTTGGCAAGTATCCTTGTTGAACACCATGGGTAGGGTGGTGTTGGTAAACTCTGTTTTGGACAGCCAGCTCACCTACTTGATGTGTGCTCTTCCTCTTCCGCCGGGAGTTGTCAAGCAGGTAGACAAACGGAGAAGGAACTTTATGTGGTCCGGCTCTCAGAATGCATTAGCCTCCAGATGTTTGGTGGCGTGGCAACAAGTCTACACAACCACAGACCTCGGAGGATTAGGAACAAAAGATCTGGCAACGCTAAATATTTGCCTACTTCTTGAACTCATTCATCGCCTGCATTCAGCTGAAGCTTCTGCTTGGGCCAAGTGGGTCAAACAACGAGCTTCTCTTGCTACTCTGAAAGGCGACCTTCATGGTCCCCACTGGGAGGTGCTTCGCTCGCTGCTACCTCTTTATCAGGCGATCACCTCAGTTGCCATTGACAGCGGTGACAGCACATCGTTCTCGTTGGATGTGTGGCACGGAGATGAAGCTTTAGCTGACCGTTACCCCATTCTTTTCAGTCACTGCAGAAATCGTGAGGCTAGCGTCAAACAAGCTGTATCTTCCTTGGTCCAAAATGCTTTTGTCAACCGCCTTTCTCCCCAAGCGATATCGGAGCTGCAGTCTGTCAGACAAATTATAGAAGCCACCAATCTTGGCGATGGGGATGACAAGCGCTTGTCTCCTTTCTGCCTGGGAAATGGAAAGTTCGACACTGCTGGAATATATAAACTTCTAAAATCACGGACAGGTGATCGGGACCCAAGCTCGAATTTCATCTGGAAGAGTGCTGCGCCGCCGAAGGCAAAATTCTTTCTCTGGCTGTTGGTGCACGGTCGTATTCAGTGCCGGGCCAATCTTATCCGCAAGCACAATGTCGACTCAGCAACCTGTGAAATCTGTGAGGACGCTGATGAATCCACAGAGCACGTCATTCAGGGGTGCCCTTTTGCAGCCTCTTTTTGGGAAGCAATTGGTGTAAGCATGCCATCCCGAAGGCCTGTCAGAGAGCTTCATACAACAGAAAGACCAGATCATATCCTGCAAGAGCAATTTGGGATGTTTGTTACTCTGTGTTGTTGGCAATTGTGGAAGCGGCACAATGGTATAATCTTCCGACACGAAGCTTTAACCAAACGACAACTCGACAAGTACTGCTGGCTTGCAAGCAAGAAGCAGAAGGTTGGAGATTCAGACTGCCGCCAGGCAAACGTCAGCTAATTGATCAGTGGTGTCATATTTTTTATTCGCCAATGTAAGGCCTTGTTTAGATTAGGGTTAGAAATCAGTATTTGGCACTGTAGCACTTTCGTTTGTATTTGACAATTATTGTCCAATCATGGCCTAACTAGGCTCAAAAGATTCGTCTTGTAATTTACAATCAAACTGTGTAATTAGTTATTTTTTTTATCTACATTTAATACTATATGCAAGTGTCCAAAGATTTGATGTGATGGAGAGAGAATGAAAAAACTTGCAATCTAAACAAGGCCTAAGCCTTGCGCAAAAATTCTGTGATCGTCTCATCATTGTAACCTGTACTGGGTTGACCCTGTTTCAAGGACATAAATGAATACAATTCAGGTGCGGGAGTAATCCCCCCCCCTCGTGAACAGTCAAAAAAATCAACAAATGTCAAGCACGGTAAGCAACCAAGCATAAATTCTCATAATACAGTCGACGGACTCAAGTAGCATACCTCTGCTTTTATTTAATACAAGACATAGACATGCGTGCAGGCATAGATATCAACGTATAGGCATAAATAGAGCAAAAGATTCCGGCTGGCAGATGCTCTTCACCTTGGCGTTCCCACATCGATCAGCTCGTCTTGGTTGACTTACTTCATGAGCAGTCCCCCATCCTTCCTCCAGAAGACAAATATCGAGAAGAAAAACAAACGATCACTAAAGGGACATCACAAGAAAGGAGCAGGGACGCACAATCAAATTGAGGTCAAACCAGTTGGTATGTTCATCCACTTGTTCTCAGTTTTCTCTTTGGTTGCTAGAACACTAGCAGTAACCTTGATTGCAAGGGGAAGGCCACCACACATACGGATAATCTCATTCCCCAGACCCCTTAGGTTTGCCACTTCAGTCTCTTCATTAATGTTCATACTTTTCCACAACAACTCCCATCCTGTGTCATCAGACATCAATTCTACTCGATGAACATCCTCCACACCAATTGCTCGTGCCACAATATCATTACGTGTAGTCACAAGAACTATTATTGTAGATGAAGTGTTTAATGGAGTTCTTAGTAGATTAGTCCATGCATCATGTTTCCATATGTTATCTATCACAATAAATACACTTCTATTTTGAACTGTTGTCGCAAGCTTTATGCTAAGTTCTCCAACAGTTTCATCTTGCTTATTGTCTACACCAATATTTCGAAGAACTTCTTTCAAAAGAGTGTCTTCAGAGTACTCTTTAGAATTCCAAATCCATGCTTGCATGCTAAAAGTGCCTTTTATTTTTTGGGTGATTGTATACTTTTTGAGCCAAAGTTGTTTCTCCAACACCTGTTCCTGCTGGCCAGGAACCACGAGATGGATCTCCAATCTAGATCGGACATGGTAAAGCCAGAGGGCAGCTTGGCCTTGGCCGCTTGTTGGAATTGGAAATGCAATGGCTTGTCTATACAATAGCCCCTGCTTTTATGGGCAAGGGGCAGAGAGCATCCTCTACATTTCTACTTTGCAGGAAAGTAAGATACAAGTGCCGAGCACTAGGCTTATCTATCATTCTCTCCCTAAGCCTTGTGCCAAGCACTGGAAGTGATCTGTTGTAGCCCAATCCTCTCCCTCATCTCTTGGAACTTGGACTTTCCCAGCGACTTGGTGAGAATATCAGCCAGCTGATCAGTGGTGGCAATGTGGCTGCCCTTGATGGTCCCATCCTCCAAGCAATCCTTGATGAAATGGTACTTGATGCGAATTTTCTTGCTTCTTTCATTGAAGACAAGATTCTTGGCCAAAGCTAGAGACGACTTGCTGTCCACCTTCAGCTCAACCACGTCCACATTCCTGCCAAGGAGATCTGCCAGCATCCTTGACAGCCATAGTGCCTGAGTTGCTGTAGTGGTGGTGGTGATGTACTCTGCTTCATCGCTCGAGAGGGCCACCACCTTCTGCTTGAGGGACTGCTAGCTGAGCAAGCAACCACCGAGGAAAAACATGGTCCCGGTTGTGCTCTTGCTGGTGTCCACATCGCCGGCGAGGTCGCTGTCGCAGTAGCCGACGAAGTGTGCTGTGTCAGGGGCCCTGCCGTAGTGAAGACCATAGTCGAGGGTGCCCGCCACGTAGCGAAGGATGCGCTTGATGGCCTGCAGATGCTCCTTCGTGGGCCGCTCCATGAACCGGATCATGTACCCAACGGCGAATGCTAGGTCCGGCCGGGTATGGACCAGGTAGCACAAGCTCCTGATCAGCCGCCAATAGTGTGTGGAGTCAACCTCCTCCACCGTGTTGTCCCGACTGAGCTTGAGCCACTCCTCCATCGGGGTGTGGGCTGGATTGCAGCCCGTCATGCCGCCGATCTCGAGGATGCGCTTGGCATAGTGGGTTTGGCGGAGGGCGATGCCGCCGGCATCTTGGCACACTTCGATGCCGAGGTAGAAGCAGAGGAGGCCGAGGTCGCTCATGTCGAATTCCTTCTTCATCTGTGCCTTGAACACCTCCACTCTGTCTCCTTCAGCGTCGGTGATGATGAGGTCATCGACGTAGATGCCGACGAGCAGGATAGAGCGCCTGCTGCCCTGCCGGTACACTGCCGCCTCATGCGCACTCTGCTGAAAGTCCATCTTCTTCAACGTGGCGTCGAGCTTCGCATTCCAAGCTCGCGGGGCCTGCCGCAGGCCGTAGAGGGCCTTGCGCAGGCGGTACACCTTGCCTTCTTCTCTGGTGATGGCGAAGCCCGGTGACTGGCGCACATACACCTCCTCCTTGAGGTCGCCGTTGAGGAAGACAGACTTGATGTCCATGTGGTGGACCCACCACCCCTCCTGAGCCGCCAGCGCGAGGAGGACATGGACTGACTCCATGGATGCCACAGGGGCGAAGGCGTCATCATAGTCAATCCCCTCTTGCTGGATGAAGCTGCGCGCCACCAGCCGCGCCTTGTGCTTGATCACCGCGCCCTGCTCATCCTTCTTGAGCTTGAACATCCATTTGAGGGTGATGGGGCAGTGGACGCCGGGCAGTGGCACCAACTCCCAGGTGCGATTCTGCTTGACGGACTTGAGCTCCTGCTCCATCGCCGCCCTCCACGCCGGATCATCCTACGCCTCAGCATAGGTGGTTGGCTCACCGACGTGCGTTAGATGAAGCTGGGCGAAGAGCCGCTCTGCCTGGACCGATGCAGGCTTGTCGCCGAGGCTGTTTGCCACCATACAGTACCACAGGGGCTCATCGTCGTAGTAGGCGTCCAGGCGGTCTTCATCGTTCTCTAGCGGAGTCGCGAACTCGATCTCATATTGCCTACCAGTAGGCGAGGCAGGAGATGTCGCGCTCAGGGAAGAAGATGGTGTGGTCGGACCAGCTAATGGTGGAGTTCCTGTGGCCGCCAACCAGTTTCCGGTGGTCAGAGTGGGTGCCGACGTGGTCCGCTGCGAAGCTTGAGTGGTCTGTTGGGTTGCCGATGAGCTACCGACCACCGTCGAGGAGTTGCCGAGCTCCCCCGGATTTGGCGATGGCGAGCACGGCGGAGCTGGCGAAGTGGTCTACGAGACTGGTGCAGTGGTCAGCGAAGCTAGTGTAGTGGTCGGCGAGGCTGGTGTAGTGGTTGGCGTGACTCTAGCCCACGCATACTCAATAGTGAAGTCGCGTAGAGCTGCCACCGATCCATCATCAGTTGCCTTGATCCACGCCCCGCCGCGACCTTCGTCGAACACCACGTCGCGCGCCACTCGCACACGCTGCATCACCGGGTCGAACACGCGATATGCCTTAGCCCCTTTAGAGTAGCCGATGAATACCCCCGGAAAGATGCAATCGTAGAGCTTGCTGACATGGCCGAGCTCCTTGACGAATGCCAGGCAGCCGAACACCCGTAGGTAGCCGACCGCCGGCTTGCGCCTGTGCCAGGCCTCATACGGCATCTTGCCATCGAGTGCCTTGGTCGGTGAGCAGCTCAGCAGGTGCACGGTAGTCATCACGGCCTCACCCCAGTAGATCGCCGGCATGCCCCGCTGCTTGAGAAGGGCGCGGGTGGTCGCTACCATTGTCTGGTTGCGGCGCTCGACGACGCCGTTCTGCTATGGAGTGTACGGCACGGAGTAGTGGCACTGAACCCTCTCATCAGCGTAGTACGCCGCGAACTCAGCTGCCATGAACTCGCCACCGTTGTCCTTGCGCAGCACCCGAGGATCAGTGGCTGAGTAGGTGATGATGGCCACCAGCGTGGCCTGCAGCAACACATACTTGCCCTGCTGCTTCCAGAGGAAGTTGGGCTCCGTGGTAGCTGCAGAGTTGATTCCAGACGCAGTGGCGGGAGTCAGAAGCTCACCGGTAGCGCTTTTAATGAACGCCAGCGGCCATTGCGCCTCCGTGTTTGGAGCTTGGTGATTGTGGCATGTTTCCTGGAATGCTCCGAAAGCTTCAGTACCAACCGGCAACTACAAAAGTACCAAGTGGAGGGTGATATAGTGACGGCATGTCGACATACATAGCTTTTTGTAAAGAGACAGGAGGGGCTGAGGCCCCTTCTGGAATTTATTCCAAAATTAAAACAAAGTAGTACAGGCAGAAAAAAAAAAGACAGTGCTCAAGAAAGCAAGAAGGAACGAGAAGAGATACAAGCAGAAGGTGATATAGTGACGGCATGTCCACATACATACACATTGACCGTGTGGAATATTGCTGAGCGCGTCGCGCGCTTCGATTCCCCTGAAATTTCCCGGCAAGCAGGTAGAAGTCTGTAAGAGCCATGGTCAACCCTGCCTTCGAGCCTGGGCATCCTGGGGAATCAGGAATTGACCTTGGCCGAGTCGTCGACCGTGGCCTCACTGGCCTCAGGTCTCCTGGTTCTTGTTATTGTAATGTGTCAGAAAGCAAGGGTTTCAGCATGAAGCCTGATAATGTGGATTTTGTGTGTGTTTGTATTTTTTTTCAAGGAGAGTCGAGCTGTTGACATGGAGTCCTTGTGTGTACGTTGTACGTTGTTGCTAGGAAGCATGTCTGGTCCTTCGTATCGACCTTCACGTCTTGGATAACGGCCGGACTCTATCTGCAAACAAGTACGTCCGGGTTGAGATATCCCAAGATTGTTTCTGTTTGTTTGATTCACATGCATGTCTGAGCAATGCATTTATCTAGAGTTCTAACTCAATTAGCGAACACACATGCATACACTTCCTGAGAAGTGGACCTAGCAATAGCTTAGTCGGCAGTCACATGTACCAAACTTGATTTATATACGTGGCAAAAGAGCCGGTGGGTCTAGTGATAGTGTTAGTCAGTCCGATCCTACCCATCAGGGTTCAAACCCTGGTATGGCATCTTTTTCTGTATTTTTTTCAAAGAAATACAGAAAAAAGCACGCGAAATTATAGGGGTTTAATTAAAATTGTCATACTAATACAATTGCCAAATCTTATCTTACTATTACTAATTGGAGGCTCCAACGGAGGCTCCACATTAATCCACACCAGGCGCACTAGAAAAAAAGATAAACCTTACTATTACTAATTAGAAGCTCCAACGGAGGCTCCACGTTAATCATCACCAGACGCACTAGGAAAAAAGATAAATACTCTAAATTCCCACATTAATTAGAAACATCGAACCATCAAATCGGAAGACTCAGCCGTCCACAACCATTGGATCTATTTTTTCCCTAGAAAATTACCCACATCTGCCACAATAGATAAAAAGGTAGCCTAAATCTTATTGTTGGGGGAGAAAAACACTTTTTCATTGTGCGGAAAAGGCTGTACCTACTGACGTTGACATTTCGTTAATTAATAGAATATCTAAAATATCCACGATTTCTATTAATATAAAACATTAGATACGGCCACACGTCGTTCAAGGTGGGTTAGTAGAATATCTAAAGAACTAACGTAATCATTTTGATGACGTGGAGAGAACAAACGTGATCCAGCATCTCCCAAAAATCTCTAAACTATTGCCACCAATGACCAGCCAAAAAAATGTACCCTATATATCTATAACCAAGTAAATCATGGAACGAATGGTGGAATCCAGTCCAATAAATAAATATTATAATCCCTATAATACGTGATAAGCCAAGAACTACTTCTTTTAATATTTTTTTTTGTACATAGTTGAATACCAAAACAGCCGCTGCACACACACATATTGATATTCAACAGCACCCAAACTCAGACACAAAAAGGAGAAAGTACACAACAGGAGCAGAAGCATACTTATACTATGAAAACAACATGATGCTTGCAGACGCAATGGAATCGAGAAGTCACAAATGCATAATTTTCTTTTGATGTTTATTGTGTTAAATAGTAAATTATGATTTGAAACATGGGTAGAGCATGTGTCTTTCCTATAATTTATTTATGTCTTGAGAATAATTAACTTGCCTGCTTCACATAACATTCTCTTTCTGCAATCAAGTGCTAAACCATGCACAACCAAGCTTCATGAAATATGCTAACGGCACAATCTTTAACTACATATAAAAACAAATAAAGACCCGTGCGTTGCACGGGTTGATAGACTAGTAAGCTCAATGATGATTATATTTATCTCAAACACGGACTCATCTATCTATCTTATCTATCTACATCTACACTATAAAAGAGTTAATAAATAAAAAAATACAAGTCACCCCAAATCCTCCCATCCAACTAAAATCTCGTCCCTTTGATGTGTTTTGAATTTTACATCAACGCTTGATAAAAATCGGACAACCCAAAACAAAACTTTACATGTGCTTAAACACACCTGTGCCTACCCTCTATGGGAGACCAGAGATATCCCGCCACTTGGTTTTTTCTAAGCAAAAAAAAATCCACCCGCCCCAATACACACATCACCCCTCCCTGTCAATCACACATCTTTTTCTTCTGTTTCTTTTCCTCGTTCCCCTCCTGTCAATCTCTCCATAGCACCCCATCCAGCAGTGGTGGTGGCGAACCCTAGGACCACGTGAGTCACCCCTCTCTAGAACTGATTTCCCTAAGCAATGAAAACTTTGGCTAGCCTATGCTAATGACCTAGATGGGAGAAATGACTGTCATGGGCAGCTTCTATTCTTATTTATAAGACTATTACATATTCTAAGATTACCCCGAGATATTTCGTTAAACCACTTAACCCCAGGGGTGAAATGGTCCAAGTTGAGTTCCTTTCATCGGACGGCCATGAGCTCTTCACAAGAAAGCTTTGCCTTGACGCAAGCTTCCGATGATGCCATGTGCTGCCCCAAGATCCTCCCCTGGGTTTTGAGCACAAACCCGACAAACCAGCCACACACGGATTTGGTGCTGAAACCGCCAAACCCAGCTGGTGTCACGTATCCGCTAAACCTCCTCTACGTTCTCGATGCGTGTCATTGCTCGTCCTCGATCACTCGATCGCCATGTCCTTGGGCACCCACCTTGACTTGGTAAACCACCGTCTTGACTTCAGTCAACACCGTCTACTCCGTCTTCGCATGCACAGTTACTTGTCGACGTCGCCTAGTGCTTGCCATCCGCGGCCTATCACCTGGACCCTGGGCCCTGGTCCCTCGGTCCAAGTCTCCACGCCCGTCCTTCACCACCACCGGTCCATCGGCACGGACTCAGTTGACCTTCTCCATTGCCATTGACGGCCTCTACACTTAACACCTACACATGACAAAACAAGAGAAATGTTGCACACACCGATTTATGCAATGGTAAGTCTCAACATACTAAACCAAAACTCGATCACCTCTTGACAATCACTCATCACCCATCCACACATGAGCACATATCCATCATGTGTTCGCACCATGTGATTTGTTTACCTTGAGATTCGACGAGCACATGTGAAACTGGCACTCACTATAACCAAGACATTTTTCCGACCACTGATTGGACCTAGGTTTCGTTAATAGAGTGTTTGGTTTGAGAATAAATTAGTCCATCATCTTCTCACTCCTTACTTCATCACCACTTTGCTCACAACGATTAGTACACATATGAGAACTGATGTAATTTAGCCAAATTTGAGTAATAAATTCATGACGCACAACATCATCTCGAATACAGTTATTCCTTGAACCTAACACTCGTGTTAACCTAATGAAGATAGCTTCTTTGGTTGATTTTTTTTTGGGGAAAGCTTCTCTGTTTAATTTTTGTTTGTACGCAGTGAACACACAAGTAGCTAAAGTAGATAACACACCGGCCTTAATTCTCATATACTCCCATCCAACTGACACCACCCTATCCATTCTTATCCACTCAATTCATCATCCACATATCATCCTCTCAACTCTCCTTTCCCCTTCATATTCCTTCCGGGGCACGAACGCAAGAGTTTTCTCCTTCGTCTTTCAGAGCACGAACGCAAATTTAGGGCTGGTGCCCACGGCCGTCGCTGCTGCATGGCTTTTCAAACAAAAACAGCACCGCTCGGCTACTCCATCGCAGGGGCCGCCTGCCGCGGCCTTCTCCAGCGCGGCGGCGCCGCACCCGCGCTGCTCTGCACGCTAGCGCAGCCATCCATCTCGCCCGTCGCGGAAGGGAAGGCAGGGGAGGCCTGCGCCTACGCCCCCATCCACCTTGCGCCATCGGCAGGAAGGGGAGGCCAGTGCCACTGCAGTTCCCCACACAGGTAGGCCATGGCCGCTGGCGACATTGTGTTTTAGGTGTTTTCAGACATGTTTCAAGGCTATGTTTCAAGTGTTTCAAATGTTTCATAGGTATGTTGCAAGTGTTTCGTTTGTATAAGGAAAATGTACCCTTGACCCATTTAGTTTGCATTTTGGTGTTTGATGATCAACATGACCGAATTGGACTAATGAACTTGCGAGTGTTTATTTTGTAGTCTAATAGGGTGCAAACATGACTTGGACGAAGGCAACGGTGTGATCCGGATGATCAACACCCCAAGCGAGGCATTAGAAGCACAATTGATGACTCCCAAAATCAAGCAAAGTCCAAGCACGAAGGATGGAACCAAGCCTGGACAAAGGATCGCGAAGAAACGGAGCAGACGGAGCAAGTCAAGTGCTCCGAACCCTGGTGACAGGGGGTCTAGACCATCAGCTCCCGGTGCGGTTGCCAAACCCAATTCCATGGTGATCCGGACCCGTGAACAGTGGCGGTCCGGACCATCGGCCACCTCTGTCCGGAGCTCAACAGAGAGGTTCTAGAGGCGCTTGAACCGTCCGGACTTAGTCCGGACCGAGGATCCGGACCATAGGAGGTCTGGTCTAGAGGCTTGGCCCCACCGGCCAGCCTCTCAGGCGCGTAATGGCCGATTCCAACTGTCGGTCTCAGTGACCGTTGGAGGGGGTCCGAACCCAGGCACATTGGTCTGGACCACCCGAGCCCATGGTCCGGACGGTGGCAGAGTTGCCCACCAAGTGACCCAACGGTTCTATTTGGTTGGGGCCTATAAATACGCCCATGGCTGGCCAAATTGGTAGAGTTAGAGCTTGAGGAAGTGCCATACACATTGAGACACATATTTAGGTGCTCTAGCCACCAAAGTGCTTAGTGACATATTCGATGATTAGCATAGGTGCTTTGCGAAGTGCTTAGGTTAGTTAGACCACCGCTTTGCGCTTGCTCTAGGTGATAGGCCTAGTGTTTTATGAGGTTTGCACACCTCTTACCACTTGGTGCTTGCGCGCACCATTGTTGTACATCGAAGGGGCTCGTAGTCCTATGAGACCACACCAACCGCATTTGTGGTGTGGCCGCCAACGTGTACAGAGGAAACAAGGCCCGCGGCGTTTTGGCCAGAAGCTTGATAGTGAAGATGGCAGGGAGCATCTTGGAGAGGCTTGCCGAAAGGCATGTCGGAGACCCACTTGCACGTGGGGAAGGCCCGAAGCTATCCATAGAATTACCCGACCGGGAGCTTGGCCCTTGCGAGGGGCTCCAATGAGGACTAGGGGGAAGCTTGTATACTTCTCGATACCTCCGTAAAAATACCGGAGTCATCGACGGGAGTTTGCATCTCTACCTCTCTCGTTAGCTTCCGCATTTACATTGTAAACTTGGTTGTGTGCTTTATTTTCCTAGCATTTGATAGGCTAATTGATAGGTTTGGAACCAAGGTTGGATAACTCATTTATGCTAGAGATAGCAACATACCTAGCAAAATCGTAGTTGCATATTTAGATAGTTTATTTATTTGCATAGGTTTTGCTAAGGTGAAAATTAGAGGCCATAGTTTAGAGTTAGAGTTTTAAGTTGCCTAATTTACCCCCCCCCCCCTACCCCCTCCCCCGCTCTTAGGCATCATGGTCCTTTTAATTGGTATCGGAGCCGGTTGGCTCATCTTTGGACCTTTGGCTTCACCTCCGTTGAGCCGACGTTATTTAGAGTGGGGAGGATGGATACCTCTAGGCCCCCACACTTTGACGGCACTAACTTTTCCTGTTATAGTGCTAGAATGGCTTGCTACCTAGAAGTGGGTGATCTAGGTGTTTGGAGAGTCACTTGCGACGGGACGAAACCCCTTAAAAATCCCGAGAAACCAACCTCGAGTGACGAAAAAGAGATTCATTTCAATGTTAGAGCTAAAAATTGCTTGTATGAATCTTTTAGCTTGGATATTTTTAACCAAGTGTTCACCTTAAATACATCACATGAAATTTGGTTAAAACTACATGATCTCCATGACGGCACAAGTAATATCCGTGAGCAAAAACATTGCCTAGCTAAAACAACCTATGATTCCTTTAAAATGAATGATAATGAGCTTGTGAAGGACATGTATTCTCGTTTGAATTTTATTGTCAATGAGCTCAATTCTATAGGGTTGACAAAGCTAGGTGATGCGGATATTGTGAGCAAGATCATCTCGGTGCTACCACACTCCAAATCTGCAAGCATCATCAACATCCTCCACAACATGGAGGATTTGAGCAACATGACCCCGGCCATCCTCATTGGCAAACTTGTGGCATATGAGATGTCACACAAGATGGGTCAAGAAGAAGCCACTTCATCAAGCAAATCCACTGCTCTCATATGTGACGAGCAAAAGAGGATGAAGGGCAAGCAAGTTGAGTCAAGCTCAAGCTCAAGTTCCTCAAGTGAAGATGAAGAAGAAGATGAGGATGATGATGATGATGATAAAGAATCAAGTGATGATGATCAAGCCTCCACCTCTTCCAACTCCTCAATTGATGATGAAGAAACAATCAAGCTTATACAAGGAGTGGAGAAGTTGATCCGCAAGCTCAATGTCAAGGGTATGCCCATCCAAATTGAAGATTGCATGTTCACCAATCAAAGAAGAGAGTAAAGAAAGAAAGGATGCTATGGATGTGGCAAGAGAGGGCAGTTTGTGGAAGATTGTCCAACTAACAAGCCCACACCCAAGGACAAGAAGAAGGCAAGAAAAGAAAAGTGCCAAGCCCTCACTTCAATCAAGACTTGGGATGATTCATCAAGTGAAGATGAAGCCCAACACAAGAGGCGCGACCGGAAGCACTCATCATCAAGCACTTCACATGTGTGCCTTATGGCATGAGGTAACGAAAGTTCTAGCTCAAGTAATAGTGATGATTAGCTACCTTCTTATGATGAAATTGTGCAAGATAATCTTAAATATGCCAAGGTTTGCACTAACCAACAAAAGAAAATAAATGAATTAAAAGCAAAGGTAGATAGCTCACAACAAGCATATAAAGTTTTTCTTGAACAATATGAAACATTTGCTAATCTTAATGTTGAGCTATCTAGTAAAATTGAGCAACTAGAGGCTAGTGCAAGCACAAATGAATGCACAAACAATGATGAGCAACTTGTGAAGAAAAATGCAAAACTAAATGAAAAGTTAGCTTGTTCACAAGAAGCATATAAAAGTTTGCTTGCTAAAAGGGAAATCATGTGCAAACATTGTGATGAGCTAACAACTAAAGTTGCTAATCTTGAAGCCGTCGGTACAAACCCCACTGAGGCACCTAACAAGATAAATTCAATCTTTGACATGCCTAAAAAGGATGCCTCTACTTCTTGCATTGATTTATTGGACTCACCCCTTTGCAACCAAGTTCGTTTTAAGAATGTGTTTGTAGAAATATGTACACAAGAGGTTGCAATGGAGAATGAGCAACTTAAGCAAGAAGTAGCTCGCCTCACCAAGGACTTGACTCAAGAGAAAGGCAAAACGGAGCAAGCCCAACCTCATCATGATAACACCATCAAGGGAGTGAATAAGCTTGATGAGGGAGAAACCGTGGTTTGCTACATGTTCCACAAAGAAGGCCACAAGTCCTATGAGTGTAAGGTAAAGAATGGGGGACGGGCTAAGAAGGAAGAGAAAAACAAAAAACCAACAAGCAAGCTCTCCAACACCTACACCAACAAGGTGGACAAGAAGGCCTCCACACCATACTTGTTAAAGAAGAAGAAAAATGACAACGTGGTGGCCATCAAGGTGAACAAGCAAGCCAACAATGGGGTCAAACGCTTTTGGGTGCCAAAAGAGATCATTTCAAATATGAAGAGCGCCAAGAAGGTTTGGATCCCGAAGGGGAAGTGAGAAGTCCGTTTGGACATCGGGGAATTTGGAGACTTGGCAAAGTTTGGGTGCATTTCATGGGGTGCATCATGATGAACAAGGTCATTGTCAAGTGGGTTAGTGAACACTATGGACCCAAATTCCCGTTCCCATGTTAGGTAACTAGATTTAAATTTTTGCAATTTCAATTAGCATATAGTTCCTTTCATGCCTAGGTTTGCATTTCCATGTTTAAATTCTTGTCATGCATGCACTAGGTAATCATATGGTAGGGTTGCTCGGTATCACTCTTACCCTTTGAGCAAACCTACATGGTTTAAAATGTCTAGGAGCATGGCACATAGCTCATTTTTTAATTGATCTATCTTATATGTGCCAAAGTTCCAAATTGTAGATAGCTTTCCCCAAATACCAACCACAAGTGATGTTCACTTTTTATGTGACATTATCTTTCAATTGGTATTTTGACCTTAACAGTCAATGTGCATGTCTCCTACAAGTATTCTATGCTTGTATGCACGCTTTTAGGGGGAGCTTATTCTACAAGTTGGACGCTTTGAGACTAACACTTTCTTCAAGTTTATCATGTGTGTAGTAGTCTCATTGCAAGGAAAATGGAGTCTCCAGAGATAAGCATCACACTTTCAAATGCCTTCATTTGGTATCAATCCAATTGGATCTCTACATGTGGTATTCCTAAACCGATAACATTATGTTGACTTTCAATTCGGTATCTTTATATGCTTTCTCCATGCATTATATAGATTAAACTCCCTTGCGCATTGATTTGCTAGTTATGCATATGCTTTCCTATCCACCTTATGTATGCATATATTTAAGGGGACCTTAGTCTATGTAATGTGAGAGTCAAGTTTTGTGACCGAATTCCACTCCACATACAAAGGATCACAAAAATTGACCCTCCCTTGTGCTACTAATGTCTTCCTTTTCGTTGTTTGATTCCAAAGGGGGAGAAGTTGTAGGACCAAAAGCAAGCCCAACACATAATAAACCAAATCCACAAAATTCAAATGTTTTGAGTGATTTTACAAATGGTATCAAGTCAAGTGGTTTTGGTTATGGGAAGATCAACGGGGGAAGAACCTCATTTGGGAATGGTCTAAGATAGGGAGCAAAGTGGATTATGGAGTTAGGGGGAGCATAAGTCCATAATACCACATGGGGACATCGACAAGGGCAAGATAAGTTGTAAAAGCATCCCTCATTTGATATATTTTAGCATCGTATAAACATGCCTTTTTGTATTGCATCCTAGCAAGTACATAGATTTTCAATTCGGTATTTATAATTATTTGCTTGCTTTGGTCATATTGTCATCAAGCACCAAAAAGGGGGAGATTGCAAGGAAAATGGACCCTTGGCCCCTTTAGTTTGGATTTTGGTGTTTGATAATCAACAAGACCGAATTGGACTAATGAACTTGCGAGTGTTTATTTTGTAGTCTAATAGGGTGCAAATGTGACTTGGACGAAGGCAACAGTGTGATCTGGATGATCAACACCTCAAGCAAGGCATTAGAAGCACAATGGATGACTCACAAAATCAAGTAAAGTCCAAGCATGAAGGATGGAACCAAGCCCGGACAAAGGATCACGAAGAGATGGAGCAGACGGAGCAAGTCAAGTGCTCTAGACCCTGGTGACCGGGGGTTTGGACCATCGGCTCCCGGTCCGGTTGCCAAACCCTATTCCAGGGTGATCCGGACCAATGAACAGTGGGCAGTCCGGACCATCGGCCACATCAGTCTGGAGCTCAATAGAGAGGTTCCAGAGGCGTTTGAATCATCGGGACTCAGTCCGGACCGAGGATCTAGACCATAGGAGGTCCGGTCCAGAGGCTTGGCCCCACCGGTCAGCCTCTCAGGCGCGCGTAATGGCTGATTCCAACTGTCGGTGTCAGTGACCATTGGAGGGGGTCCAGTCCTAGGCACATTGGTTCGGACCATCCGAGCCCAGGGTCCGGACAGTGGCAGAGTTGCCCACCAAGTGACCCAATGGCTCTATTTGGTTAGGGGCCTATAAATACCCCCATGGCCATCCAAATTGGTAGAGTTAGAGCTTGAGGATGTGCCGTACACATTGAGACACATATTTAGGTGCTCTAGCCACCAAAGTGCTTAGTGACATATTCGGTGATTAGCATAGGTGCTTTGCGAAGTGCTTAGGTTAGTTTGACCACCGCTTTGAGCTTGTTCTAGGTGTTAGGCCCAGTGTTTAGTGAGGTTTGCACACCTCTTACAACTTGGTGTTTGCGCGCTCCATTGTTGTACATCGGAGGAGCTCATAGTCTTGTGAGACCACACCAGCCACGTTTGTGGTGTGGCCGCCACCGTGTATGAATGGAACAAGGCCCATGGCATTTCGGCCAGAAACTTGATAGTGAAGACAACGGGTAGCATCCAGGACAGGCTTACCGGAAGGCACGTCGGAGACCCACTTGCATGTGGGGAAGGCCCAAGGCTATCCACGGAGTTACCCGACTGGGACCTTGGCCCTTGCGAGGGATTCCTTGCGAGGGGCTCCAACGCGGAATAGGGGGAAGCTTGCGCGCTTCTCGATACCTCGGTAAAAATACCGGAGTCGTCGACGGGAGATTGCATCTCTAACTCTCTCTTTAGCTTCGACATTTACATTGTAACCTTGGTTGTGTGCTTTACTTTCCTAGCTTTTGATAGGATAATTGATTGGTTTAGAACCTAGGTTACATAACTCCTTAATGGTAGAGATAGCGACACACCTAGCAAAACCATACTTGCACATTTAGATAGTTTATTTATTTGCATAGGTTTTGCTAAGGTGAATATTGGAGGCAATAGTTTAGAGTTAGAGTTTTAAGTTGCCTAATTCACCCCCTCTTAGGCATCACGGTCCTTTCAGTATGGATATTGCAAAGTAGATCGGGATGTTGAATATATTGCAATGGTTGTACACGTATGTTGCAAATGTCTGTTCCCAATGTTCCATCTATTTTTTAAGACGTATGTTGCAAGTATGTTTATCTGGATATTGCATATGTTTTCACACATATGTTGCAAGTGTTTTATCTTGGTGTTACGTATGTTTGCAATGGTTTTCAAGTATTTTCAGGTGTTTTTGTCAGTGTTTGAGACACATGTTTCAAGAGTTTCATCTGTCTTCAGATGTATGTCTCAAGTATTGCATCTAGATGTTTTAAAAGTAGATTGGGTGTTGCACATGTTGCAATGTGACCCGCCTACTGCAGCTACTGGAGGGGGTGCGAGGGGTCATGTGGGGCGCAGACGCCGCGTGTGGCCGGGCGGTACGCGAAGTGCGGGCGTAGGGCAGATGGGGTAGGCGTAGGCGTTCGGACAGGGGCTAGCATCCGGACGTCCGGACGCTAGCCACGCCCTTTCTTCCATAGTGAGGCCAATTCTTGAGAATCAGTCTCCACTATGATGCTTTCCCAAGTGCCCTCTGGTATGAGCCGAATGCCATCTCGAAACGCTTCTGCTTCTGCCAAAAGGGCTGAGCCCATCGAGTCCATCCACCGAGCCAATGCCGCTATGAAATTGCCATCACTGTCTCGCAGTACCTCCCCCATTGCACTGGTGTTAAACTCCTGGAGCTATGCCCCATCAACATTGATCTTCAGAGTCCCTTCCTCTGGCAGTTGCCAAAACATGATCGTCGACATCGTTCGCAGGCTTTCTGCCTGTTTACCACCTGATAACTGACAGCAAGTCTCAAGTGCCCATTCCATGGCCGTGCCCGGTAAATAGGTGTTTTACCATGTCTTTCCAGCTTCGCCACAAGGACCACATAGCACACATGATCACGCCTCTATCATCCTTTGAACAGAAAGAGTTATCCATCAAGTCCCGTGCCCATGTTCTAGGGCAAAGCTTTGGCAACTTAATCCCCGTGATAGTTCTGAACTTGTTCCAGAATTCGTTTGCCATAGTGCATTGGGTGAGTATGTGATAAGTAGTTTCATCTTCCATTCCACAAAACATACAAGTCTGAGCTGGTTCTATATGCCTGCGATAAAGATTGACACAACAAGGCATAAAATCGTGTGACACTCTCCGCTAAAAAACTCTAACCTTCGGTAGGATTTTGCGTTTCCATAGTTTTGCCAATAAGGATCATCAATTGCTATCGAAGGTGAAGCCCGATGGTCCGCATCATGGGACTCCTGCTCCACTAAAAGGCAGTATATAGGCCATGTCACTGCCCAGTGAGGCCCAGAAGTCTCCTTGGTGTCGTCCCAACGGAAACCTTCTAACCGCCTGTGCGTCGATGGGAAGCAGGTTTCATGGAGCGCTTGTACATCTCAGCTGATACCATCTTCCACCAAGAGCGCACTGACTCGCAACACCAAGGCACCCAACTTAGGGCAGATTGGTCTGCCACCGATGGCGCCCGGTATCCAGCGATCTCTCTAGATGTTTGTTGTTCCCCAACACAGATCCTTCGTATGAGGCCACAATCTAATATCCTTCGTATGAGGCCACAATCTAATACCTTACAGCCTACCAGGATTGCTCGCCATGAGTGAGAGGAGTTCCTTTTGTTTTTTGCTGTTACAAAATCATCATTTGGAAAATATTTCGTTTTGAAAACCCGGGCACACAGCGTATCTGGGGAGGTCTTGAGTCACCATCCTTGTTTCCCCAGCATCGCTATGTTAAAATGTTTGATTTCCCGGAACACCATGTCACCACGACACTTTGGTAGTGGGTGTTCCTGCCACCTCCTCCAATGAATGCCTCGGCTGTCCGCTGCACCCCCCACCAATAGTTGGATGTAGCAGAGGTAATTTTGTTTCGAGTGGTCGATGACAGAACGAAGCAGTTCATCGGATATGTGGCGATGTCCTGCACAACCGACTTGACCAAGACCTCTTTAATTAGCGAAGCCGCTGAGAAGCATCTCGCTCCAGCCTCCTACCAGACCCTGAGTTTTTGTCGGGTTTAGTTCAAAGGCTTCGGTAGCGCACTGCCCTACCACTGTTGGGATTCCCAGATATTTCTCCCCCAGAGCTTCTGTGCAACACCTGTAGATTGCTTCATTTCTTCTTTCATACCAGGGTCACAGTTGGCACTGAAAAAATAGTTGACTTCGTTATGTTCACCATTTGTCAAGACCCTTCCTCATAGCAGTGTAGGATCTATTCTAGGCATGGCCCTCCTCACTTGCTGGCCAGCGTGAAAACCAAACAGTGATCGGCGAACAGCAAATGGGACACCCAAGGAGCATGAATTCCCACTCGTTCTCCTTTTGCTAAAAAAAGAGGGCCTGAGAATTTCAGCGTACTCAACAGCCCTTTGGGGCAAAGGAGGAATAAGTATGGGGACATAAGGTCACCTTGTCTAATTCCTTATGAGGGCGAGAAAGCATCGGATAGATGCCCATTCACCCTTACTGAGAATCTGACCGTCTCCACGCAATTCATGATCCAGTTCACCAGGCTTTCTCGGAAGCCTGGCTTAATCATGATGCAATGGAGGTAAACCCACTCAACTCTGTCATATGCTTTTGCCATATCAAGTTTCACAGCACAAGCTCCAGTCTTGCCCTTTTTCCTCTTGAGGCAGTGGACGTTTTCATAAGCCACCAGTACATTGTCTGTGATTATACGCTCGGGGACAAAGGCGGACTATTCTTCCGAGATAATGTCATATAGTAACAATCGAAGACGATTTGCAGTCACCTTGGAAAAGATCTTGTAAAGCACATTACAGTGAGCAATTGGTCTAAATTGTGTCAGATCCTGCGGATTCTTCACCTTAGGGATCAACACCAAAGTAGTACCATTTACCACATCAGGCATATCACCACCATTAAGGGATTCCAGTGTAGCTCTGCAAATATCCGCTCCCAGCCTCCCAGGAGTTCCCAGTGCCGCTGATAGAAGCCTGCAGTGAATCCTTCTGGTCTCGTGGCTTTGTTTGGCTTCATCATGAACAGGGTTGCCTTGACCTCCTTTGTTGTAAAAGGTGAACATAACAAATCATTATGGAGATCAGTTACCTTCTCTGGAACAAACCACCACCTCTTGTGGGTAAGTGTTTTGCTATGCCGAAAAAAGGTTGTGGTAGAACTCCGTAGCAAGGTTCTCCATCTCGAGTTGATCAGAACAGATCGATCCATCCTACCATCGAAGTCTGGTAATTTTATTTGTTTTTGCTCTTTGGCATGGAAGAAGCCTATGTTGCAGTCACCAGCTTGCAGCCAATTGATGCGGGATCTCTATTTCTCCATTATATATTTCCTCCCTTGCCAGCACCTCCGCTAGCCGGCACATAATATCCCGCTCCTCTCTGGAAGGACCAGTATGCAGTGACCGTAATCGGACCTCCTCAAGCTTCTCCCAGAGACTACTGAGCTCTTGGCGGACCGAGCCAAACTGATTTCGCTCCCAAGCTCTAAGATTGTCCTACACACCCTTCCGGTTCGTGTGGTTCGCCACCAGAGATGTGTAGCCGGGCACCCAGGCTGCAGAGACCGTTGACTCGTAGGTTTCATGTCTTCTCCACATATTTTCATACCTAAAGGGTCTTTCCCGTCTCTGCCCATGTAGCCACCCACTCCGCTATAGCTGGATCAATACTGTGCAATAGTCACATTCAGCCATATGTATATGTGTCACTGACGGGTCGCCGAACATGTCCAACATCCGTTCATCTCTCAGTGCACGATCCAGACAAACTTTAAAATTGTTGCAGCCTCCACGCTGGCTATCCCAAGTGTATGGAAGGCTGTTGTCGGTGCCTGATGACCAGCAACCTTGCTATGGGGTTACCTGGAGCGAGGATTGGTTGGGCTTCAGCGTAAACTGAACTCGATGGTTAACGCGAGACAACAATTTATATAGGTTTAGGCCACTGAATAGCGTAATACCCTCTGTCCCGTGTGGCGTGTTGCCTTGTATTGGATTGCTTTGTATGCTGATGTTATAAGGGGGTGCCCTTGCCTCTCTTTATATAGTCTAGAGGGCAGGTGCACAATTCTAGTCCTAGTCGATTACAATAGAAGAGTTATAATCCTATTAAAGAGATAGACTTTGCTATAATCTGACTAGGTCGGTTCTTCTTCTTCATGCCTTGGAGAGCACGCCACCTTGTTTTGCGCCTTCCAGGCAGGCCATGGGCCGGCCCATCACCTTGTCGGGTAGTCAGCCCTATGGGGAACCCATAGGATCTAGGTCCGTTAGTCGCTGAAGCTCAGATCAGTGAACCCTGCGTAGGAGATCATATAGTGGAATCCTTCCATCATCCACTGTCCTCGATCATTCCCACCAAATTGTTCAAGGACATACAGGACTTCATGTCGCCCACACACAGCCATGGGAGTCGGTCTCATTGCACAAGAACTGCAGCATCCTCCATGATTCGTTGCGATAGGCCCGCACTAGGTCTCCATAGAAACCCATGAAATGCCAGGTCTCATGTACTGCAGTGTTCTCCGAAATCCATCCATCAATATGATATTTAGAGAAAGATTTGATATCTAAATAGACTTCATTTTTTCACATCAGAACAAGGCCACCACTAAGGCCTGTGCAGCTAACCCCGAAGGCATTTCGGTATCCCAAACGCTATCGCAACTCCTGGGATCATTGGGCACTCATCTTTGTTTCTAAATGAATGAGCACGTGTGCTTGTACCTCTCCGTAGTCTCGTGGATTTCACAAACTGCCTCGGACCGCCTGCAACCCTGACATTTCAGGCATATGAGATTCATTGTGCCCGGCCGGGGTCGCTGCCTGCGATCGCCACCGATCTCGTATGTTGGGCGGTAGAGGTCTTCTACTTCTTTTGTACCTCTGTTGCATCCTCAGCGTGGCTTGAGGTGGATCCAAGCTGAGTAATTCTATCATGGACCAACCTGCTCAGGAGCTCCTCTGCTTCAAGAGCCAGAAGGTTGAGGTCTGGTGGGTTCCTAGCACCCAGTGTCCTCTTCCTTTGGCCATTGTTGTCCCTGGCTTTTTCCTTGAACAGGTTCATCGGCTCCCATCCGTCAGTAGCTCTCCCTCCATGTTCTCCTTTGCTCTTGGGTTTGATAGGTGAAGACAATTCCTCATCTTCTTCTGCACCTGTCTCCTTCGGCCCATGACGAGATCGTTCAGAGCTGTTGCGAGAAGAAGAACTCTTCACTCCCGTGGAACTGCCAAAGGACTCTTCCGCCGCTTGTGCAAAGCTCTAGAACTTCTTCTTCTTTTCTTCCGGCACCCTAAGCCTGAGATCATAGGGCAGCTTCCCCAGCTCATTCCTCGGAGCAAGAGTAGGACATTCCAATTCTGTATGACCCATTATTCCACACGAGATGCAGTAGAACGACAGCTTCTCAAATTGTAACTCGAACCACTCTGACTTCGAGGTTTTGTTAGGTTTCAGCATAACCCCGCGCCGAAGCAGCATGTCCACATCCACCAGCACACGGGCACGCAAGAACGGCCCACTAGCTTCCCCATCACCATCGATGTCCATCCAGACCACCTCGCCAATGAGACCAGCAGCTCTTGATCCCCTATTTCTTTCATCCAGCCGAAGGGGAGATGAGGATTCTCACCCACATCTCCATCTTAGCGAAGCTCATGTCAGATGGTTTCAGGGTTTCATCATACTCCTGTGGGACTATAGCGTGCTTGCCCACCATCCAAGGCGAGCCTTCCAACGCCTTTTTCTTATCATCCGAGGAACCAAAATCCGCAATGAAAAGGTTTTTGGTCTTGCTCCCGACCAAGCGGAATTTGAGGCCGAACAGGTTGCCCCACGCCGGGTTCATTGCATTACAGATAGTAGTAATGTGGAGGGTTGATGGCAAGAGAACTTTGCCGATCGCTGCCCACTTCACCACCGTAGCATCCCCATCTTCATCATCACTGAAGGCGGCGACTTCGCCTTCATCCATGGTTAGGTTTAGTCGATCCAGGAGGTCTGCAACATCCTCCCAGTCATCGGACGCCCCTGAGAAAGATCCACTACCACCAATCGCCGCCATAGCAGCCGCGTAGGGTGGGGGAAGGAGGATGGCACCTATCACAGAAGACCGGCAACACACGTGATCCTAGGATAGGGTCCTAAGCGGCGCGCTCTAGGCCGAACGGGAAGTCTAGGGTTTTTTTTGGACGTTGGCGCGGAACTGGCTAACCGACGGTATGCGGGTGGCCGCAGGCGGCTGGAGTGCTGCAAGCGTGGCGTGGATGTCGTAGACGGGAAATCCATGACGGCGATGAGATCCTGTCGGAGTATGACCGAGATCTAGATCCGGGATCAGGTGGGAGGTCACGGTCGCCAGGGGCACTTCGATCCGGAAATCACGGAGTAACATCAAGGGCCTGCTCACCGTTGTTAGCATTGAGTGAGGCCCATGCTCAGCCCAGTGTTGACACAAGCGTGAGAGTTGCCAGGCACACACCCGAGTGTTCACGCAGTGCTCTGTCCCGTGTGTACTAGTAGAAAGCTATTGACCGCGGAACATTTTCCGTGAAAACCTCTCAAACGACTCCTAGATTTGGTAATTCAACCTTCACTATCGCACTGGCGGTCAGTAATTAATTGTTCTGAAATTCATTGTCACCAATGCAAGAAGCTCCTGGAGCGGGCCTGCAGGACGACTGCAGCGGAGGATATCAAGACAAGGGCCCCCGATCCTACTGTGATCACTGATCAGGTCACAGATAACAGCATGCTTGAGCAAGTTGAGGTCATGCACGTGGCAAAACTAAGAGGTTTCTTTGACTTAATTCAACCATCCAAACATGAAAGGAATGCATTGTCATATAAACGATTTTATCCATAGATAATGTCAAACAAAATGAAACATGTACTCATATTTTTTTTGTTTGCCTTCACAGGGGCACGCAATCATAAATGACAATAATTTCAGCATAGCAACATCTGCTGTCATGCAGACATGGTTGTGCTTAGAATTCACGAGCACGCTTCACATACATAGCAGCAAAAATGTACGTACATACTTGACTCCAAACTAGAGATGCAGTTCTTGACACGGCAACTTCACAAAAACCGAAAGACTCGAGTAGCATAACACTGATTATTCAGACATGCACACATACACAACACTGGATACAACGCTGGTTATATTGCGGCTCTTCATCAACCAGGCACCTGCTCCTCGTTTGAGAAGCAGATCAAAACATTCTGCGACTCCCTGCATCAGGAGGATATTAATGACACTAGGCTCCAGTCACTTCCGTTCTCAACGTCACGTGACCTGAAAAAAAAACCCAGGGCACAGATAACTGAAAGCAACATATTAATCTTATTATTACTGATTAGAAGCACCAACGAAGACATCACGTTAAATATGATTATAGATCAGGTTAGATTTCTTGTGGTGCAACTGTCCATCCAGGTTCAAGTCCTCATGCACGGGTGCTCGCATTTTTCTGGATTTATTTCAGGATTTAACGGTGTTATGCTTTCAGTGGTAGGCGACGTCCTGGTGGACAGCGAGGTGCCTGTGGTTACTTCATGAATATCGAGATCTGCCGGCTCCGTCCTTCGAATGTGCTCACAGGGGTAGGCTTTGGCGCCTGAGGTGACTTCGTAAATCTCGAGATCAGCCGACTCAGTCCTTCGGAGGTGCTCATAGGGGTAGGCTTTGCGTACGTGTGTTCTTATCGTGAATCTCAAGATCTACCGGCTCAGTCCTTCGAAGGTGCTTATCTTGTGGTGATATCGGAGTAGGCTTTGCGTACGTGTGTTCTTAGGGGTCAGTGTGCGTTCGTGTTGTGGGCGTCTACGTTGTACTGTGTAATTCTCAAAAAAAACATTAATAGGCACGCTAGAAAAAAAATCTTAGAAATTCTCACAATAATCAGAAACATTTAGCTTTTAATTTAGTAGACTCTAACCATCATAGCTAATAATAACAATTGCATCGATTGTAATTTATAGGTCTCTACAGAGGGGAGTAATCAAAGTGGGGTAGTTGGAAAGTCAGCGAGGCGAGCACTTGCTACCATCATAGCTGATAGTTACAATTGGATCTATTGTAATTTATAGGTCTCTGCACAGGGGAGTAAGCAAAGTGGGGTAGTTGGAAAGTGGTGAGGTGAGCAGTTGCTACCTAAAAACTGTAGCAAGAAGTGGTTGTGTAGCATCGAAACATCGCAATCTCCGTAAAATACCACCGAAAGTTTGTGCCCTTGTAAAATACCACCGAAAGGTTGTACCGTGAACTAGAAGTAGCATTCCGTCAGCTTTTGTGTATAGAAACGTTCACCTGACCTTAAACCCAAACATGAAATTACCTTTTTGCCCGTGCATTATTCTATCTCACTCATCCGCGACAGGAAGCACGCACACGGCGCGCTCGGTTCCACGCTCGGGTCTGCCGCTCGCTCGCCCCTGACACCGCCTCCACCAGCCACCGCCGGCGTTAGCGCGCAGCCGCCGCCGGCCACCGTGGGCGTCTCGCGCTGCCACCGCACCTGTGCACCGCCTCCACCGGCCGCCGGATGCCCCTACGCACCGCCCTCCGCCGGCCTCCGTGTGGACCTATGCTCTGCCTCCACTCGACTGGGTGCTGCCACTTGACTCACAACTATGCATACAACAAGGCCGAGAAGAAGAAGGCAGAGTAGGCGGAGAAGATGAGGAACCAGGTGGCAGCCATCCACAAGGCGGCGGAAGAGAAGCATGCGTCGGTGTCAGTGCGTCCATTGTGATCTGAGATGTTGCTTCAGTTTCGTCAGAGGAATGGAATGCAAAACGTGCAGCAATGCAGAGCCGAGCCGTTCTAAGATTCTACTGTAACAAGCTAACAACAATGCAGCAATGCAAAATGTGTAGGAGGCGCTTCGACCGCAAGCTGAGCCCACCTGCGCCACGAAGCTCGGCCAGCGTGTTGGCGGTCCTTAACTCCTAAATTCAACTGCCAAATATCAGATAAAAACTCTTATATGAACACCAAACTTAGCATCAGGAATTATAACTAACGAATTCCACAAGTTTTGTTGATTTCTCTTTTACAAGAGGTCATGTGTGCAAATATAAAAAGGGCCAAGAAAGGATAGAGAAGGGCCACTTACCATATAAACATGGGCTCAAGCACGAGAGGACCAGGTCCAGGCCCAGCACACATCCCGCCAGCCAAAGGCAGTTGGGGGACGGTGCTACCTGGGGTCGGCCGACCCTAGGGGTCGCCTGACCCCCTGGCCACGTGCCTCTCGTCCATCCTCCACGTGGCAGCCCGTAGTTACTTCTTCCTGTAGGCAGTTAGTGGATGGTTCCGTGGAATATTCTTCTGGAAACCGGCCTTGGAGTGCTATAAAAGGAGAGGAGAGGCTCCCCACACCACACACACTAGAGCTTCATTCTTTCATGCATTTTGTAGTAGTGTCCCTCTAGGTGGCTCTCACCAATTTGTAATAGAGAAAATAGGGAGAGAGGATAGGAGAGAGCTGAGGTGGAGCCGGGTCTTTCGGATCCTCCTCGAGTTTATACCTCTACAGAGTCAACTCATCTTTGAGTAATATCCGGATTCTTCTTTTGGTATTTCTAAGTTTTCTATTTAATTAAGTTCAGTTCTTACTTTACTTTACTTACGGGATCTCCGCTCGCATCGAGTGCTCTAGTTATAGATCGTGACTAGAGTAGTAATCGTTAGCATAGACGTGGTGTCTAGGCTAGTGTTTACCTGAGTTTGCGCCTAATCCCATGGATAGTCTGGTACCCAGAGGTGACAGCTCTATGAGGCCTTTGTAATCCACCACGTTCGGATTGGTGTTTCCGTAAAACTTTTGACAGCCTTCCCCCGACTACTCTTTCTCACCTCTTTCGAGGGTCGGAAAGGTACTGTTGCTCCAAAGTAAGTAAGTATAGCAAGCCTGATCCTCAGTTATCTAGATTATCTTGGAAAACCTTAGGAAACCTCTCTCTACCCAGAAAAACATTTCATCTTATCTATTCGTGGACGACCTTGATGCTTTCTTGTACACTTTCCGTTCCCCGTGGAAATCGATACCTTGGAATACTCTCGAGTGAAAAGCTACAGCAGTATCCGTACGCTTGCGCGTGGCTGATCTCTTCCGGCTGCTGCTTTGACACCGGCGCCGACGACGCGTGGGCGAGCTCCGGCCCGGCCACGCCTCGGCCACCGCATACGTCGCGCACGCGATCACCGGTCAGGGGGGTTATTTTTTTCCAGATAACGACTCCGTCACTTTATTTTAACAGAATGCTACTTTCAATTCGTGGTTCAACTATTCAGTGGTATTTTACGGGGGCGCAAACTTTTGGTGGTATTTTACGAGGATTGCGATCTTTCGATGCTACACAGCCAATTTTCCCAAAACCGTAGACTAAGATGTCAGTCTATCTTTTGCCTATTTATTGGCATCGACATTAGTTTAATATATACAAAAGTAGTAGTATATGTTGTATCCCTAAAGTTAGTAGGCATCTGACACTTAAACCCACTAACACATACCGCTTCATACTTATCTTATCAGCTTCACACTTATTTTAGGTGGCCTGATAGAAAATAACATGACATTAGTGAAAATAGGAAATGGGTGTATTTGTTTAACTTTAGAGTGATGCTTCTTCTTTTTTAAGAAGAAGAAGACTGAAACCAGAATTTTCTATTATATAAATAAATAGATAGTGAAAACACAATGCGCCAAGATAATATATTTGATATTTTCCTGCTTATTGGCACCAACCGATTGGTACAGTGGAATATGTATGTAGCTCAACCTATACATTCACCAATATTTTTCCCATGCAACATTGCCAGCTCTGATATGCTCCGTCCGTCTTAATAAAGCTGTAAATCTCTTCTTAAGGAGGCAAACAATGTCAAGTTTGACTAGATTTATAGAAAATAGTATAGATATTTGTATTTTCAAATAGGTTTGTTATGAAAGTATATTTTATGATTAATTTACTGATAATTAATATGCATGATAAATATTAGTTTTTTTTGTTTATATTTGGTTAAACTTGGAATTGTTTAATTTGTCTTGACAAAATAGTATATTACATTATTTTTAGGATAGAGCGAGCTTGCCATGCCAGTGCGGTGGCGGCCCAACCTTTCATAAAAAGAGCAATAGGACAATATTGTATACCTTCAATGGACAGAGGCGCTGGTGCACTCGTATATAATTAGTACCTAGCGCTCTGTTCCACCGGTGGGTGGCGCCCGGTCGGAGACTTGTCTCTGTGGCCACCGCCGGTCAAGGTCTCCTCCACTGCAGGGGCTGCGGGCTGTATTGGTCGGTTCCATTTGCCTCGTGCTGAGGAGCAAGGCAGTGTTGGTCTGGTGGATGGCTTTTCTTTTGGACACGCATGCAGTAACTCTGCGGTGGACCAGGCAACAATAGAGGTCAGTCGTCCGTCCATGGTTGGTGGAGATCATTCAAACTACTGGTAGCTGCTGATCAAGCCATTCTTTACCTGTGTAATTATGTGTTGGTGATGGCATGAGGATTTGATGAAAAACGCATGCAAGAAAGCTTATTTGTTCCCAATCCCCCAATTTTGTCAGATAAAAAAAAACCCGATCACAATCAAGAATAAAAGACAACCTTAACTGGCCTAGAAAAATTTGTGATGAGGGGGGTCTCGTCGAGATGGGGCTGAAGTGCTCAAATAGCCTAACTACAGTCCTAGAACAGTGGAACTTTGCAGGGGCACATGTACATACAGGTGGTCGACATACGCCTAAAATCTGACTCTGCACATCTTCAGAAATAAAGTGAATTAACCTCCTCGATGCACTGCGAATTCGCTTGCAAGGAAATCGAGTTCGATTAGCGGCAGATGGGCACGTACTCAGCCGCAAGGCTACATGACAGAATCCTCCGTGAAGTGTTGAGCTTGGCATCATCATGCGTCGCCCAGAACTGACTCCTGTTGCACACACTAGCACTCGCAACACCTCTCTGCTGTTTGTTTACCGTCAGCAGAGTTGCTAGTGGAAAACAGAGCAACGTTTGCACTGAACAGGAGAGTGTTTACTCTTCTGTCTCTCACGAACTGCAGCCATACACACGACGCCGACTTGGACCTCTGTTTGGGGGAATGAGCGACGGACCATCGCCGCCTCGAGCAGGACAGGAGGGCCACGATAGGAGTAGAAGCAGAGCAAGGCAAGTGCCTACTACGGTGACATTCTTGGGACCCATGGAAAAGACAAAGAGAGATATGTTCCTTTTTTTTGCGAAACTGTTGAGTGAAGCCCAGCAGGGCGAACGAGCGTAAGTGACGGGCTACTCCTGCGTGAGATGTTCTTGCACACAGCCGAGCGTTCACGCCATGTCCCGTGTGTACAAGTAGAACGCGATTGACTACGACGCATTCTCCGTGACAACCTCTCAAAACGTCTCATTGATTTGGTAATTCAACCTTCACTAATGCACTGGCGGTCGGTAATATAACTATTCTGAGATTCAATGCCTGCAGGACGTCTGCAGTGGACAATATGGAAGACAAGGGCCTCCGAGTTCCGATCCTACTGTGGCGATCAGGTCACCGTAGGATAACAGCGTGCTTGAAAAAGTTGAGGTCATGCACGTGGAAAACGCCTCACCAGGGACGACGTTTCTTTGATTTAATTCAACAATCCGAACTTTTAAATGGATGTTTGGTCTCCCCGCAAAAGAAAAAGTTTGACCATACGTTTAAATGAAACATATCCACAGAGCATTCCTCAAACTAAATGCACCTCGTTGCCTCCTTTTTCGGGCCCTTCACAGGGCAGGCGACGAGTCAACGAAAAAAAAATCCAGCTTAGCAACAGTTTTTTCTTAAAAAATAGTGCAAAGTAACAGCTGCTGTCCTTCAGAAAGGATCCTACTCAGAACTCGCGAGCACACTTCACGTAGCAGCAAAACCAAACAACATATGTAATGCTTCGCACAACATGGAAAGAAAACGAAAAACATTGCGCTACTTGATGAGGCGGGCAGGCGGGCAGGCATCTTCTCCTTCCTGGATAAGCAGAGCACAACATTCTGCTACTCCTTGCATCAGCTTGATACCCAGCCCCAGCATGATCCAGACATCCATGTGTAGACACCTGATGGAAGATTTCCTCTGCCATGATATTATTTGCACAAGGCTCTAGCGTCTAGTCACTTCCGTCCTCAACGCCTGATGACCAATAAAAAAAAAGGAAACCGGCACGGATAATTAAAAGCAGAGAAGATAAACATCTAACCAAATTAGAAAATTCAGCCAATGGTCATAGCTTACATCTTCATATCCATATGATTCGGCATTCTGTATGTTTATATCCAAATGTTGACATCCATGTCTTCTCCGTGAAGCTGTCGGTGCTGCTCTTGGAGTCCAGGCAGCCAATGTGATGAGGAGACACCTTGCATATCGTCTGTCTGAAACAGCGGGCGCAAGTTGTCCAGCCTCTCAACACACCACAAGTTGGGACACAGCTGTACACGCAGCCGTCTCACCTGGGGAAGATTTGAGACCCTCTCTAGGCCTTCACAATCTACGATTAAAAGGACCTCTGAGAGGAAACCGAGGTTCTCCACCACATTAAGGCTGTGCACTTCTCTTAATTGGAGCTCCTTCAAGCTGGTGGCCTGCTGTCCAAGCTGCTGTGGGAGAGCTCTCAACTTGGGGCAGTGGTCAAGCTCCAACTCCTTCAGTCGTGGCAGCAGCTGCATCCTTGGAGGCGGCGCTTCCTCCTTTTGATTTGCAGCAGCCTCATCCTCTCCCGCTTCCGTACCTGCTGTTGTTGCTTCTTGTTCTTCTTCTTCAGCAACAAAGGACCACTCCTCCCAGTTGGGCATATCCCTGATGACCAATGTTTCAAGCTTGGGGAAAGCTACTGCCTCTGGAGATCTGAGATTACCCACCCCATAGCCACAAAATTCGGGTCCAATCTTGGTGACTGCAGTGGCTCCCTTGATTTGTAGATATTTCAAGTTGGAGAGCTGACCGATTGGTGGAAGATGCAAACATGATTTGCAATCAATGAGGTTCAAATATGTCAGTGAAGGCAAATGGGCAGCAGTGTCTAGCCAGGTGGGAAACCTCCGACCAAAGAAATTCACAAAACGGAGATCCTCCAAGTTGTGCCCTGGGATTAGCAAATCAAAGGTTTTCTCAATATTGATTACAACATCTTCAGAATATGGCTCATGTGTGTGTTTAGTGCAACATAGCAATAATACTCTGAGATGTGTTTTGTTTGCTAGCAATGTATCTTTACTAGGACGAACTGCTCTTTCCAGTTTGATCATATCAAGCCTTCTCAACTGCCAAAGGGGATCCAATTCTTCTAGGTCTCATCCATCTTGCATTCTATCACTATTAACATTGCTACCACCTATTGGAAAGCCTCCCAAATCATTGAGAGACTTCAATTCACATATCCCTTTTGGAACCAGGTTTATTGGTGTTCCATCAAGGCCCAGGCGTCTTAAATTGCATAATTTTGAGATTGCCAAAGGAAGCCTATGCAAATTTGGACACCTCTGCAAGTTCAGTATTTGAAGGTATGTGAGAGAACCAATTGACTCGGGAAGATAAGATATGTCAGTCCCATCAAAATCAAGTAACCGAAGGTGGATCAAAGTCCCAATAGAATCCGGAACCTTTTGTATAATTGAACCAGATAAATTCAAAACTCGAATGCATGGAAGTATTTTCAACTCTTGCTGACTTGGTCCAACTAATAAGCAATGTTCGGGCTCTAATATCCTCTTTGTTCCCAATGGGGAGTGTTATAGAATCAGTATCAGTAAAAATTGAAATGTGCCGTAGTTTGGACAAAGATTTAGCCTCCAATGATTGTGTATCTCCACAAAAAAAATCATCCTGCGTCAAATGTTGACCGAGCTGCCTTAAAAGATCATGCATTTTACACCATTCATAGTCAACATATCGAGGGTTTGGATGAAGGAGATTCCTGTATATCAATTCATTGTAATATTCATCAGCTATATCCTCAAGAAGTTGCTCGCCTTGCTCCTGTACAAAACCTTCAGCAACCCAAAACCTTATAAGATCATCACGATGCATGCTACTATCTTCTGGATATAATGAACAAAATAGAAAGCATTGCTTCAAATGCCCTGGAAGGTCGTCATAACTCAAATACAATGCCCCCCTTAGCTCAATGGGAACTTTGCTCATGGACCAAGCACTTCTGTTTATAAGTTTTCTCCACTGGTTCTCAGTTTTCTCTTTGGTTGCTAGAACACTAGCAGTAACCTTGATTGCAAGGGGAAGGCCACCACGCATACGGATAATCTCATTCCCCAGACCCCTTAGGTTTGCCACTTCAGTCTCTTCATTAATGTTCATACTTTTCCACAGCAACTCCCATCCTGTGTCACTAGACATCAATTCCACTCGATGAACATCCTGCACACCAATTGCTGGTGCCACAATATCATTACGTGTAGTCACAAGAACTATTGTTGTAGATGAAGTGTTTAATGGATTTCTTAGTAGATTAGTCCATGCATCATGTTTCCATATGTCATCTAGCACAATAAATACACTTCTATTTTGAACTGCTGTCGCAAGTTTTATGCTAAGTTCTCCAACAGTTTCATCTTGCTTATAGTCTACACCAATATTTCGAAGAAGTTCTTTCAAAAGAGTGTCTTCAGAGTACTCTTTAGAAACACAAATCCACGCTTGCATGCTAAAAGTGCCTTTTATTTTTTGGTGATTGTATACAGTTTGAGCCAAAGTTGTTTTTCCAATACCTCCTGTTCCAACAATGCCAATCTTGTATGACTTATTTTCTTTATGTGCCAGAATCAGTTCCACCAATCTTGTGCAAGCAACAAAAGTTTCCTTTCCCACGAGGTTAGGCTCCACAAGCTCACAAGTTTTCATCTGCCTCACTACTGAATTCTCTTCTTTAGGTTGCATATTCTTCAGCATCAAAAATCTTTCACCCAGCTTTGAAATCTTCTCAAGTTCAACATTGAAATTTTTTATTCGAACGGCAATTGCATGACGTCTTTGAATATTAGGAATGCAAGATAGAAATGAGAAGCCTGTACATGAAGCAATGTTTTTAGATGATGAAGGACGGTCTGCTAGCAGTTTGCTTCCTTCTAATCTAGCGAAGTCAATTATATCATCGGCTTCATACATTGCATCTTTCAGGTCTCCAAGCCAGTTGTTAACCGCTGACTCTTCTGTCCTTCTTTGCTCAGCATCATGGAGAAAGCATTGTATTTGTTTCATTGTTCTCTGCATTTCTCTGAGTTCTTCTTTTACCCCTAGAATCATAACAGCCTTCTCTGTTATTACATCTTGCAACTTCTTGGCACATGATCCAACAATAGGCTCAAGTATGGTTGCCATAATTAGACAGAATGAATCAATGAGATGCACCCAAAGCGACTTATTTTGTAGCTAGAGTGGCCAAACTTGCAGAGCTGTAGGCTGCCAATTAATGAACACAAATGTTAAGTGGGTTAAAATTGCACAAGGTGCACACAGTTTGTTCTTGTAGTAGAGAAGAAAGATATAACCACTTATTTTCCATCTAAATTTTTGTTAAGTTAATAAACTTGATCTTTGAAAGGCTTGTTGTGGTCACTTTTGCAGCATATATATTTTAAGTTAATAAAATCTAAATGTCTACATATATCTCCTAATTTGTGCATAATACCTATCACGCGTTGAGGTGTCAAGAAGTAGCTTTTGCAACCAACTACTATAAAAATCATCAACTGTATCAGTTATGATGTTTGCAAAATATAGAAGCATGGTGAGGTACCGAAATGGTAATTCTGAATAATCCAAACTTTCAAAGAAAAACTCTGAATCATCCATAGGCATGCTTGTTAGCATCACACAACAAAACCTCAAGTATTTTTCGAAGTCATCTATTTTTGCCCTGACCTTGACTAGCTTAGACCCTTTTTCATAATGAGCCTGGCTAGCAGGGAATGAAATTCAGAAGTCATGCAAAGAAACTAATAAATAGGATGAACTACTCAAAGATATTTATGGGCATTCATGCAAGGAAAGAGAGGGATTAAGAAGCTGACATGCAGCGAAAGGAGAGATATTCATGGGAGAAAAGGAAAGTTCAATCAGCTATGCAAGGAAACTAATTTAGTTGAAGGAGTCCAAATAGAAACCGTGCGGGTACCTGAAGCGGCGAATGAGTGCTAAATAAAGATTGTAAGAAGCATTTGTGAAAGTAAGAATTAGATAGCTTGTAAAGGGATGTGGACTAACTGTTAGCTTTTTAGTCTAACATGAGTCAAACCACAATTTGGCAATACCAAAACCTTGTTGGCAGACCTAAAACATGGGTAATAGTTTATGTTTGGATTGGTGCCATATCAGTTCATGGGCTTATTGTTTTTCTTTTATAAGCCTAAGCACTTTATTTCCTTTTAGATGAAAAAGCCATCTTAGAAGTGATTGGCAATAAGAATCACAGAAGCAGTTTGTCTGTATAAGTACCGACAGTTGTACAAAAAGAAGGAAACATGTATCAGCAAAAACAATAACATCATGGATGCAAGCTTATAATATCAGAAGCACGCCTACAGCTCTTACCTTAGAAAAATGTAGTCATTACTTGAAGATGATCAACCCATCTTTGGAAAATGTAGACAATTGGGAAAAGTGATTGATCATAAGAATCACAGAAGCAGTTTGTTCAGATGATCAACCCATCATTACTTGAAGATCGTCACTTAGTAAGCCCAATGAAATTTTAAGGCCACAGCTTCAGAAACAAATATATAGAATAGATAACAGAGGACTCTCGGTCTCAGTTGATCACACTACGACAACTGTAAAAAGTAGAGAGAATGAAAGCTTGATTGAATCAATAGACTTAATATATTTTTCCAGAGTAAACACCACTAGTCAATCCGAGATATTAGAACTGGGAAAGATATACCTGCATATGGTTAGCTACTGGTTGTAACAGGATGCATGTTTTCCTGATCCCAACTGGATGTTGTCCAAAAGAAACTGGTGCTCTGTCAAGCATCAAACTTCTGCAATCTCTATGTGATCAGCACGTGCAAATATGGCATGTTTTAGGAGAAAATGAAGAATGACATCATAACTGTTTCTTGATTAACTTGATCCCCTGGAGCTTTTCACAGCATTTAACACTCCATGTGCATCTGAGAGCTAGAGGAACTGACAGCAGAGTGATCCGGATGTAAACCAGTATGTGTCTATGCGACTTTTGGTCTGAGAGAAAAAAAGGAATGAACTGAGAGAACGATAGGAAGAAGTCTGAAACCTTTATGGGCCAACTGATTTATGTTTTGCTTACCAAACTGAAAAGGATGCAGAGAACCAGGGGAGGTGTCAGAAAGTGAAACACTGAAAGCCAAAACAGCAGTGGCTACTCAATCATGCTTTCCGTTCCTCCTCTCATTTGCATAATTTCTGAAGCAGGAAATGAAATCTTGCAGAAAATATTTATGTAGATTAGTATCTACAGGTTCACCAATATTTCCCCGTTCAGTGGACAGTGCCTTTCTTCAGCACAACTTTGCATAAGTAAAGAGAATCCTTTTAATCTTAACCAAGAAGGAAAAGAGTCTGATAATAAGAATCCGTAGCAATCATCTTTGCAGGAGCAGTTTGTTCAGATCACAACCCGTGAGTTCTCCTGTTGTTGAACCCATATCAATCTATCACCGAGAGAGAGAAAAACCAATAAATCACACTGCGACAAGAAGTCTTGGTAACCTGGTTGATTGAATTGCTATAGCTAGAATAATATGCACTTAGTAGGCGAGAAGAATCACTATGATCTCAGAGATACTAGAACTAAATATACCTGATGACAAGACTCTGATTCGTATGTTCTGCACTTCTGTTATCTCTGCAAGTGTAACGAGATGGCAAAGGACGATATATAAGAAGTCTTCCTTCATCAGCTGGAGGCCATGGACCTTTGCAGACTTTCAGCAGTGCAAAGAAGAGCTAATGGATGAAATCTGGAGAGCTACCAGCCTAGCAATCAGCAGCAACACGCTTTCTCTAGGTTATATCAAACGAATAATGTGATGAGTACTGGCATAAAAGACACACGTAGACTACAAAGCATGGTGTACAAATACACATTTTAATCCGGCCGGTGGTTTTGGCTGAGCACCTCGTAAACTAAGTAAAGGAGCAGCCAATTGGCAGATTGTTGGAATTAATTAATTTAGTAATCCTAATAAAAGCAGTCTGCCGATACCACCGAGAGTCCAAGGCCCCGAAAATAAGTTAGTAAGCAAATTGTATTATTGAAAAGATGTCGCTGTTAGTCATCGATCTATGCAAGTCGCATGACTGTAAATTACAAGGGCCGGCCGATCCATCTAGATGGTGACTATAGGTGATATAAAAATATGTCTACCAGAGGACAAGCTACCAGCATTCTCCGTGAAAACATCTCAAAACTATGTCACCAACATGAAGGCAAGGGCCTCCTACTGTGATCAGCTCACAGATGATAGCGTGCTTGAAATATTTGAGGTCATGCACATGGTAAAACGCCTCAGCCAGGGCAAAACTAAGAGATTGCTTCGATTTTATTCAACAATCCAAATTTGAAATGAATGTTTGATCATATAAACATTTTATCCACAGAGAATTTCTGAAACAAAATGCGCCCTGTAATCTTTGTTTTTTATGTTTGCTTTCACAGGTGCAGGCTGTTAGCAACTCAAGTCCGGCTCCAGGTGTTCAGGCGTCGTCTTCAGGCTCGCCTCCTGGCTCGCCCTCGACAAGGCCCAAGAGGGACCGTAAGCCCAGTTTCCGCTTCGTCGGCCCATCGTGGATCAACTGAGTATGAGCAATATATGTAGGAGAGGAACCGGAGAGGAGAGACATAAATGGAAATTGTATCTCTATACTCTGTAATATTTACTCTTCTGAATTCAAATTCCTCTGGTTCTCCCTGCTACCTTCTTCTACCTCCGATCTCGATCTGCTATCTCTAACAATTGGTAACGGACGTCTCGTTCCTCAATCCTAGCCCTTCCTTCTCCTCCACCTCCTCCTCCTCCTCACTACCACTATACCCATCTCAATCGCACTCGCGGTGTGATGGACCCCTACTGCAGCTCGTCCTCGACGCGCTGAACTCCCGCTTCGACGAGTTCGCAGACCGCAATGCCGCCGTCGACTCCCGATTCGTCACTTTGGACGCTTCGCATGCTGCTTCGGCCGATGTGATCGAGCGTCGTCTGGCAGGGATCGAGTCGCTCCACCCGGATCCGGTGGCTGCCTCCGTTGAGCAGCGCCTCTCCACCCTCGAACCAAGCCACGCCGACTACACACAGCGCCTCGCCAATCTAGAGGTTGTCCGCGTCGCCGCCATCAAGGATGAGTGTGACGCGCATGTGGCGGCGCTCGAGACAGCAACTACGGATCTCGCGGCATGGCCACTGGGCATAGAGGGCGTACTGGATGACATCTAGAAGGACGTTCAGAAGCTGGTGAAGAACCTCAACCGCAACACGTTCGACGAAATGTCTCACCGGCCGGGACTGTTTCCTTCACCACCACCGACGCCCGTGCACTCCTCTGCCGGTCCTACCGCCAACCCGCTCAATGGGCACTGCGTCGACTTGATTCCACAGGATGTTGGGTCCGGAGCCGTCACGACTTGGACCCCATGTCCCGTCCAATGGTACGTTTCCTGAACATCCTTCTCCCGTTCATGCATCTAATTTCCGCCACCCCCCCGCCTGTGATGATTCCTCCGCGTCCTATGCCTGAACCCGTTCACCATCCTCCACCCCACCTTCCACCAATTGATTTTCGTCCACCACCTAAGTTTATTCCCCCGTGCCCTCTGCCTACTCCAATTCACCATCCTCCACCAAATCTTCCACCTCCTCCGGATCATCACCAACCCAATCCACCAACTGCCCATCTCCCTAAGCTTCCATTCCCAAAATTGGATGGCGAGAACCCGAGGCGGTGGCGTTCTCCCTGCGAAAAATATTTTGCAATGTTTGAGGTTGATTCGTCCCTTTGGATCAGTTTGGTCGAGCACTACATGGAAGGCGCTGCCTCCATTTGGTATCAATCTATGTCATCTCGGTTGCCCACGGCAACTTGGGATTCCTTTTGTCACTTGCTGCACGACCGTTTCGATCGTGATCAGCATGAGTCCATTCTCCACAAACTGTTCAATGTCCAGCAACAAACTTCAGTTTCTGATTACGTCACTACCTTTTCCGAACTGGTTGATCAGCTGACAGCCTATTCTCCAAATTCCAACCCCCTCTTTTTCACTACCCGTTTCATCGATGGGCTTCGTCATGATATTAAGTCCATTGTGCTCGTACAACGTCCAAAAAACTTCGATACTGCTTGTCGCCTCGCATTGTGCACCGCGGGGAGGTGATTGGTCTTTGGCGTTGAAGCCCCGTCCCCCGGCAGCCGCACCACTGCCTCTGCCTCCGCCGCCACCACGTGCTGACAAGCACGCATCGACCTCTGCTGCAACTCCTACACATCAGACTCTGGCTGCAGTGAAAGCTTATCGACGTGCTTTGCGTCTACGCGACGGAGGTACTACATGCTGTTGAAGCTTTGTGGGAATCATTTTCATCATAGGATTATTTGGCTGATTCAGCAGAGGACTTCATAGCTACTGAGCAGCTATGTTTGGCTCTATCCATGTCCGCAATATCTGGTGTGCCAGCATCTCGCACTATATGTCTTCAAGGCTTTCTGCAGTCTATTCTTGTCACTATATTGGTGGACTCAGGCAGTTCAGCATCATTTGTTAATGCATCAGTTGTTCCTCAATTGCACAACATTTAGTCTGCCAATCTGCAATGCTGTTCAGGTTGCTGGGGGTGCCAAGCTCATCAGTGTGGCTATTTTACTCCAAGTCCCTTAGTCAGTGGCTGCATGTACATTTCAGTCTGACTTTAGGGTGCTACCCCTGGGTTCCCTTGATGTTGTCGTGGGTATGGATTGGTTGGCTGCTTACAGCCCGATGCAAGTTCATTGGCAGGAACAATGGATAGCTATTCCTTATCAAGGTCAGATCACTGTTCTACAGGGCCTGCAAACCTCACAGCCACAGCAATTACTCTTGCACATTGACTCGGTGGACAGGCCTGATACTAGTGTTCCTGATCAGTCGACATTGACACCAGCAATTCAGTCATTGCTTGATGGCTAGATGTTTCTAATTAATGTTAGCATTTCTAGCATTATCTTATTTTCCTAGCGTGTCCGATGAGAATTAACGTGGAGACTCCCTGGTCGCCCTAGAACCAAACACATACTAAACTTTGTTCACCCCGTCCTGTCCCTGATAATCCTTGCAACCAAACACACCCGTAGTTTCTCATTTAATTGACTCCCGCCTGCGAAGACAACCAATTCAAGCATACACCCCGAGAAACACATCACAGGGCTCAAAAGGGCCCACTTCGTGATCGAGCTGAGAGCCTGCGACCTTAAGCTTTTGTAGCACCTTAATCCTGCCCTTTTGTTACAATATCAGCTCTAAAACACAGAGGTTCCTCACCTGATTTCGGGAAATATATCATGCTCAAAGGTTAAGGCCATATCCCCAGAATTATTTTGCGAGCCTTCAAATACGATAAAAAATCAATTATCGTCAGAACTCGGAAAAATCAATTATAGTACAAACTCAGAACAGAAAGGAATTAAACAGGAGGAGACTCACTGCCGGAATTAAACAGGAGGAGACTCACTGCCTCTATGAACAGCAAGATGATGTTGCCATTGTTTCTGAGCACGGTGCTATGGCTGTAAACAATTATTATGTTCCCTGCTATTGATCAGAAAAGGTTGCACGCACGCAGCTGCAACCTGCAAGGCTACAGCCAACAGTATAGAATCCTCCGTATCATCACGCACCACCCATTCTCCAAGACGCGAATCACCATTTTACTAAAACAATGGAATGCGCGTGGACGCCGGTAGAAAAGGAGATGGCCGGTCAGAAGGGCCTTGGTTCCGAACCAAAGCTTTTAATATCCACGATGACCATGTCGATGGGGGCCGTGACCACATCGACGGTCTACGGACATGCAATGCAAATCAGTAAACGAAGGGCCTGCCCAGTGACCAAGGACACCCAGGGTCTAGGTCGCCAAGAGCCCAAGACGCAGCATTCCGTTAAAACAGTATCACTGATTCGTTTCAATCCATTAAATTAAATGTGACTGTACTTATTACTGTACAGAAAGCATCTCACTACAATTACAATCAGTAGAACTTGCAACTTGGGCCTCTCTGCAGTTCGTCTACCGTCAGCAGAGTTGTTGGTGGAAAGCAGAGTTGCGCTTGCACAGAAATACGACGCCGAATTAGACCTCTGCCTCGGCGCGCTCCACGGAACGAGCCACGAGGAATCGACGCGTCCAGCAGGACAGGAGGGCCTTGATAGCGTGCTTCAAATATTTTGAGGTCATGTACACGGTAAACGCCTCAGCAGGGGGCAAAACTATGAGGTTGCTTCAATTTAGTTCAACAATCCAAACTTGTCACTTGAAATGAATGTTTGATCATGTAAACGATTTTATCCACAGAGAATTCCTGAAACAAGATGCGCCTTGCACTCTTTGTTTTTCCTGTTTGCCTTTCACAGGTGCAGGCAATGATGACTGACAAAAATTCATCATGGCAACATCCACGCTGTCATCATGTAAACAGGGTTGTGCTCAGAATTCACGAGCACACTTCACATATATAAACATCAAAATTTACGCTCATACCAAACAACAGATGTAGTTATTGGCACGACGACAAGAAGTTCACAAAAACTGAAAGAGTCGAGTACAATAACACTGGTTATTGTGGCTCTTCGTCAGCCAGGCACCTTCTCCTTCTACAAGCAGAGCACACCATTCTACGACTCCGTGCATTAGCCTGCCTGCCCATGTCCTGCTCTTGCCCAGCCTAATCCAGACGTCCATCGGTTCATGTGTAGGCTCTTCATCAGCCAGGCACCTTGTCCTTCTTTGTGAACCAGAGAACAACAATCTGCCACTCCCTGCATCAGCTTGCCACTTCCAGGATTGAGATTGGCTAGCTTGCCTGCCCTGTCCTGCCCAGCTTGGTCCAGACGTCTAGGTGTAGACATCTGATGGATAATCTCCCACACCACAATATTAATGACATAAGGCTGTAGTCACTTCATGCTCAACGCCTGAAAGAGAAAAGAAACAGGGCACCGGTAATTAACTAAAAGCAGAGCAGATAAACATGACACAAAATTATAAATTCTAGCCAATGGTCATACTTTACATCTTCATAGCCATTTGATTGGGAATCTCAAAACGTGTTCACCATACCCCAGTGTAAACATCCAGGTCCTCTCCGTGCAGCAGCTGTCGGTGCTGCTCTTGGAGCCCAGGAAGCCACCGTGATGAGGAGGCACCTTCCATATCCTCTGTCCGGAACAGCTGGTGCAAGTTGTCCAATCTCTCAACACACCTCAAGTTGGGGCACCGCTGTACACGCAGCAGTCTCACTTGGGGAAGATTTGAGACCCTCTCTAGACCTCCACAATATGTGATTACAAGGACCTCTGAGAGGAAACAGAGGTTCTCAGCTCCTTCAAGCTGGTGGCCTGCTGTCCAAGCTGCTGTGGGAGAGCTCTCAGCTTGGGGCAGCGGTCAAGCTCCATCTTCTTCAGTCGTGGCAGCAGCTGCGTCCTTGGAGGTTGGGCGTCCTCCTTTTGATTTGCAGCAGCCTCATCCTCTACCCTTTCCTTACCTGCTGGTGTTGCTTCTTGTTCTTCTTCTTCAGCAACAAAGGACCACTCCTCCCAGTTGGGCATATCCCTGATGATCAAGGTTTCAAGCTTGGGGAAAGCTACTGCCTCCGTAGATCTGAGATTACCCACGCCATAGCCAACAAATTCGAGTCCAATCTTGGTGACGGCAGGGGCTCCCTTGATTTGTAGATATTTCAAGTTGGGGAGCTGACCGATTGGTGGAAGATGCAAACATGATTTGCAATCAATGAGGTTCAAATATGTCAGTGAAGGCAAATGGGCAGCAGTGCCTAGCCAGGTAGCAAACCTCCGACCAAAGAAATTACAAAAACTGAGATCCTCCAAGTTGTGCGTAGGGATTAGCAAATCAAAAGTCTTCTCAATATTGATTACGACACCTTCAAAATATGGTTCGTCTGTACTTTCAGTGCACCATAGAGATAACCTTTTGAGATACCTTTTGTTTATTAATAGCGAATCAGTACTACAAGGACCTGCTCTATCCAGATTAATCAATTCAAGGCTCCTCAACAGCATCAGAGGGCCCAACTCTTCCAGGTTCCATCCATCTTGCATTCTAGCACTATTAGCATTGCCACCACCAATAGGAAATCCTCCCAAATCACTGAGAGACTTTAATCTGCCTATTCCTTTTGGAACTTGGTTTATTGGTGTGTTATTAAGACCTAGACGCCTTAGACTACATAATCGAGTGACTGTTAATGGAAGGTTGTGCAAATCGCCACAATGCTGCAAGTTCAATACCTGAAGATTTTTTAATGAACCAATGGACTCTGGAAGGCAAGTTATACTAGTACTCTGAATATCAAACAAACGTAGATGAATCAAACTTCCAATACTCTTTGGAATTGTTTTCATATTTGACCTGCTGAGATCCAAAACATGAACATACAGAAACCTTTTGAACATTGAAGGTTCAATTGTTAGTGACTTGCCACAAAAACTCATTATAGTTCTCACTTTGAGTTGTTGATTATCCACACTTGGCAAAACAACCATTTCCTTGTCTGTTACAAATGACACACGTCGTAGTTTAGATACAATTGTACTTTCCAGCAATTGTGGGTCTCCGAGTAAACAATCCTCCTTTGATAAATGATGGGCAAGCTGCCTTAATAGATCATGCATTTTGCACCACTATTGGTCAACATAGACATGATCTGGTATGAGGAGGTTCCTTGATATCAACTCATAGTAGTACTCTTCTGCTGTGTCTTCCATTAGCTGGTTCTCTTTCTTCTCTATAAAGCCTTCAGCAACCCAAGACATAACAAGATGATCACGTTGCATTGACCAATCTTCAGGATATAAAGCACAATACAGAAAACATTCCTTCAAGTTTTGTGGCAGCTGGTCATAACTCAAGTACAAATGCGGACACATGGTTGATATGTGCCCATGTGGTCTTGTGTGATGAGTGATTGTCAACGTGATTCGCATCTTGGGTTAAGTTGGTGAACTAACCATGGCATGAGTTGGGTTGTGCAACATGTCCCTTGGCTTGTGGTGCGCAGGTGTGGAGCTCAGAGGCGGTGGTCGATGACGAGGTGAAGGTCAAGTAGAGACGGGCCATGACGATGGACCGGGAGCGGTGAAGGGCGGACGTGAGTCTTGGACTGACGGACTGGAGCGCCAGAGGACTAGCTACAGTGGCTAACACTTGGGGACATCGACAAGCGCAAGTGTACATGGAGGAGTGATCGTGTTGACTGAGTCAAGACGGCGGACGTGCAAGTCGAGCGGAGGCTCTGGAAGACTTGGCGGCCAGGTGGTCGAGGATGGCGGTGACACATGTCGAGGAGCGGGGGACGCGTATGGAGTACGCTACTCGCGAGCAGGTTTGGTGAATTGGGCCGCAAAACCACCGGTGGACGGTTTTTGGGTTTGGGCCTCAAAACCCGGGCGGAGGTTCCGAGGAGGAACGGGGCGGCACATGGTGGAATCACAGAGGTTGTGTCGAGGCGAAGCAAATCTGTGCAGGAAGCGTGGCTGTCCGATCGACAGAAGACAGAGTGGGACCATAATGCCTTAGGGTAGGTGGTTCACTCTATTTATCCAGGGGCAGTTTGGGAACTGTGTAATAGGTCTGTTAAATAAGGATGAGGGTGCCCCAATCACCCTCACCTCTTGCCATTTCATTTCTTCATCTCTAGGCTCTCTCTCCCTCTCCCTAGAGTTCCAGAGGTCCTCGGATGAACTAGCCACTTCATCCATGTAATTGAACCAAAGATTTGTGCGGGAATGGAGGCCCTAACCTCCTCGTGCCCTCCGGGATTCCAGGTTTGAATCGTTTGTGCAATTCCCATTCATGTTCTTCTCCCACAACCCCCTTCTCACTTTCTTGCACGAATCTTGAGTTGTGGGGCATTTTTGGTCAAACCGATTGTTTTAGAATGAACTAGGACGTGAGTTGAATCTTTCCACTGAAGGAATTTATCTGAAACCTCACGAGTTCAAAGATCGGGGCAATTCATTTTTCGGAGTTGAAAATCCAGCTTTTTTTTGCAAGATCCAAATTTCCCATCGATCAACAAATCTTTAAGCGATGATATCTTAGGAGTAGTTTCCCTACTGCCTTGCGATACCTTCGTTCAATTTTGGTGGCAGTTGGTTTTGATTTGGTTCACAAATCGGGCAAATTTGTGTTCTTGGTGATTTTTGGGACTTCTGTCCCGTAGACCGTGGACAGTCCGCGCCCCGGACCGCGGACAGTCCGGCAGTCGGGGTCGGGAACAGCCAAGTTCGGTGCCTGTACTATTTCGCTTCAGCATAGGCGTGGACAGTCCGCCCCTAAGACACGAACAGTCCGGGCCTTGACCGCGGACAGTCCGCTGCTGCTGCATCGCCTTGGACATAACTGTTTCTCATCTTATGTTATTTTAGTTTGGCCAGCGGACAGTCCAGCCCCCTTGCCATGGACAGTCCGCGCTGTGACAGCAGACAGTCCGGCCCTGTTCAGTCTTCTCGGCTTTGAGGTGTTTCGTCGAGGGCTTTGCTTGGTCATTTCTCGAGGGTCCTGTAGTGTCTTTTGGTCATCGCAATAGACATCCAGCCACCTAGTTGGCTCGTGGATTTCTCCTCTCCCGTGTGTTTGGCTTTGGGGTTTGATTTTAGGACAGCGGCCCAAGTTTTTGAAAGAAATTTGAGGCTCTTATTCACCCCCGTTTGGTTGCCGTTCCGGTCATTGGTATCGGAACCGGTTAAGCATCATTCTACCTTAATCGGTCCGTGATCCGCGAAGGCGACATGGAGCACGGTTCCAGCAAGCCGCCGTACTTCGACGGTACAAACTATGCTTATTGGAAGATCCGCATGTCTGCATATCTCTAGAGTTTGGATTTGCATGTCTAGGAGATTTGTGAGGATCCCAACTATGAGGTTCTTGCTGCGCGTGTTGGTCAGGAGCAAATTGATCAACACAACGCAAATAGCAGGGCTCGTAATGCTATTTTCTCGTGTCTTTCTCCCACTGAGTTTGATCGTGTTTCTCACCTCTCTACGGCTCGAGAGATCTGGGGTAATCTTCTTAGCTACCACGAGGGTACAACCCAAATCAAAACCATACTCTTCGACACGTATAGACATGAGTATGAAAACTTTGCCCAAATGAGTGGAGAGTCTGTCGATGTTTTGTTCTCTCGTTTTCAGACGATTGTGAACAAAATGAGAGCAAATCGAGTGCAACTACCTTATGATGATCATGAGGGGGCAATCAAATCGTTCCATGCCCTTGATCGGAAGGTTTGGGAGGTGAAAGTTGCTACCATCACTGAGTCGCCCAACTACGAGACACTCACCGTGGAGGAGCTCTTCAGTAAGTTTAAGTCTACTGACATCGACATCAACACTAGAGCCAAGATGGAGAACCCCTCTACGCCTACCATGGCATTGGTCTCAGGTAACGGTAGCTGAAGTTCCTTCACTAACCCTTCACAACCTCTCTTTGCGTTGTCTTCCTTGTTGTCTATCACAGAGGAGCACATGGAGGTGCATGGAGACGACGAGCTGGCTCTAGTCATCAGCCGGTTCTCGCGATATCACAACAATCGCTTGAATTGCTGGCGTGGTGGCTCGAGCCAAGGATACATTGGTTGCGTAGACCCGGACCATTTCATTGCCAACTGCCCCAAGAAAAGCAAGTACCCCTCCAACAAGTATGATGTCGGCAAGTGCAAACAGAAGCGGGAGCACTCCTCAGACAACCACAAGTCCAAGGGAGGATTTGACAAGGAGGCGCTCAAGAAGAGGTTTCTAAAGAAGGCCAAGGCTTAGCAACACGCCTTACTTGCGTCACTCAGCGATCTCGACAACTCCGGTGATGAGCGAGCTTCCCTGTAACACCTCGGGTGCTACGAGCTTGCTTAGCACCTAGGTTAATGCCTAAGAGTAATTAGCAAAACAAATTTTCGGGTTTTGAAACACACATGGAATGATGAGTGAGTCTTAGGTGGTTCACTTTGATGGACTAAACTAAATATCTGAGTTAATTCACTTAGTGCATAAAAGTATTTAAAATTGTGGTTTAAATAGCTTGTCAAAACAAATTTGCTTGTTGAGATGTTTAATCTCACTCTTGCATTACTCAACCCAGGTACTTGATGCTTGCATGGAAGGGAAGGGGATTAACGGCACATCTTCACTGATTCACCCACACATAGAGATAATAATGATATGTTTGTCTTGATGTAATAAAATTAGTTTATCAATCATGATGACCCTTTGTGGTTTAATAATATTAACGGAGGTGGAACCTTTTTTAACCATAGTTTTGTCTTGTTGTTGCTTCCCCGTTTTACTTGGTTCATGGGTTTATGTGGCCAAGTTTTAGACTTTGGCTTCAGGGAAGAGACGTCAGTGACATCTTGGGCTTTGTGGTGCCTGGGGTGTTACACTTTCCCTTCTATTTTTTCATCTCCTTCTCTTCCCCGTGGCCTCTCTCTCATCCGGTGGCCGCCCGCCGTTACCTAGGCCGTGGCACCTTGCCATCTCCATCACACTCACTGATGTTGGCGGCCCTCGCGCCCTCTCTATGGCCGCACTCACGATACCAGTGGCCCGGCGCGCTCCCTCCCATGTTGTCCGGCTAGGCTGGCAGGCGAACAACTTCTGAAGCCGGTGCAGAAGCCGTGCAAAACGGGGCCGTACCTGTAAATATCATAATTTTGCTTTTCGTACTATGTATGTGTTGGTAGAGTAAGATATTGAGTTTTGTGATTTCTTTGGAACCCATAAAAATACACAATTCTAATATTTGATTAAAGTCAGCAAGAAGTAAGTTATTGTTGGAGACCTCTTTCTCAATTTCCATATGGCAACCCTCGTCGAGGATTGGAGTTGTGTATGCCTACAACTTGGAGATACATTTATTTTGATTAGATTAGATGGCAAACTGATGAAGATTTTAGTTCACGATTTAATTAGTTGGACCATCAGCTGATCGAGGCTCTAATAATAAATAAGTTTTATATATAATATTCATCAACAACTTGCAACTAATTGCTCATTTAAGTTCAGGAACTTGGCAAGTGGGTGCAGTTAGATACATCATCGTCTCTTAAATTGCTCATCTAAGTTCAAAAACTTGGCAGGTGGGTGAACAGTATATCATAAGGGCTACACGTAGACCAAGGTCATCTTGCAATTTATTACTCCTTCCACAATTTCTCTCCATATTTGTCATTGTTTTCTTTCCCCAATCCCAAGCCAAGCCAACTACCATGTTAAGCCGTAATTGCAACTACTAAACATGTACTCCCTCCATACTAAAAAATAAAGTCGTTTTGGACAGTGACACAGTCTCCAAAGTATAACTTTGACTTCTTATTTTTATAAAAAATATTTATCGAAAAGTGATATATGTATATTTTTATGAAAGTATTTTTCAAGACAAATCTATTCATATGATTTTCACATTTCCAAACTCAACAACTTAAAAGTTATTCATGGTTTATATTTCCCATGTTTGACCCAAACCTTGTCCAAAACGATTTCATTTTTTAGCACAGAGGGAGTATCTGTTATCATCAATGCCTCCTACTACACTAGGAGCTCCTCCGTTGGACTCATTACTAATTATGATATAGAGCTGGGTCATTAGGTTTCTGACGATAGTGAAAATGCGCCAACAAGAGTAATGGACTCCACTATCAAGTTCCTGGCGTCAAGATGATGAAGAAAAGTATTTAGAGCAACAAAATTGAAGTTTAAACAAAGAGAAGATGGTTTTGGGCTTAATATGCTAAACTTGGCCTGGTCGGGTACCCAAACCGGCTAGCCGGTTTTTCCTATGCCCTTTCCAGCAAGCTCTTCCGGCTGTAAGAAAACCGGCTGGTTTTCCTATTCTAAGAATAGGTTGAGTCCAACTCGGTTTAGACCTATTTTTGGTCATGGAAAACTTGAAAATTGCATCTTGAAGATGTTTCTTATACTAGGATAAGACGAGGGATCCAACTTCCGGTCGTCAAAAAACACTTCTACTATTCCTTTTACCCTAACTCTCCCAACCCTTGCTGTTCGTCACATCTCTCGATGAGATTTGGCAATGTTCTAGGTGACCTTGCCGATCCTTGAGCAACCTCGTTGTGCTCCCTCCCCGATGGTCTTCCCACGAGGTGTTCAGGAGTCGAGTCTACAAGGCGAAGAACGGGCGTCAAATCGACCTGACCAGCTTGCTGGTGTGTGCATGTCTCGCTGATTTTATCATATTCTTGTTGCGTGCTAGGTGTGTGCGACCTTGGACCTACTGCTCCTTGCTAGTGTGTGACCTGATCGCTAGTTTCCTTTGACTTGGACCCATTTGTTGCATAGATACACTATTGTCCATGATTAGTCGATTGCCATGGGTACCATCCTTTCTCCCTCCGCCAAAACTCTTTCATCAGCGTGTTTGGTTTTAGTCATCAAGCAGTCCGGAATCTCATCCGATCTAAAATCCGAGCCTAGCTGAGACGTTCCACGTTCTGTGTTTCCGTGAACCAATAGCAAGCCGATCTCCCGGATGAGGTCGTTCTGCAAAAAAACGTCGGACGAGCCGGTTCTTTTGGTGCCTGACCAACCCATGCGGAATGGATCCGATCTCCAAACTAAACAGGCTGAAATGTCTCTCATCTGTGCCAAAGTGACGACTGAATAATGAGACAATATACTACCAAGGGGCTATCTAATTATTACTACAACCACCTGTGCTAGATTGGCCACTAGTATGGCTATTTTTTTCATTGTCATGCGCCCATGTTCCATGTTTTTGAACTGAGTTGAGCAATTAGAGAGATGATGTATCTAAGTGCATCCACCTGCCAAGTTTATGTACTAAATATGCATTTTACTTTTACTAGGGTAGCAAATAGGCCCATATATTGTATCATCAAAAAAGGCTATCAAACGTTTCTGAAACGTGACCATGAAAATGCTGACAATAATGCAACAATGTTCTATTAAGCCTATATCAAATTAAAATACGTTTATGAAAAATGTTTATGAAGGAGAGAGAGTGAGGGAGAGAGAAAAGATGAGGAGGGAGAGAGAGAGATGAGACGAGGGACTCACCAGTACGCTGGACTCTGCATGAGTTGCGCTGGCGGTCTTCGCATGTGGCGTCGGTCTTCGGTGTGCCACGCGTTGTTGCCCGCGTGAGAGGGAGAGAGAGAGAGTTGCACCACCAGGGTCTTTACATGTGTCAGACGGGTTGGAGAGAGATGGGAAAGGGCGGATGGGAGATGTAGAGGACATCCTCTAGTCCCGGTTGGAGCCGCTCCAACCGGGACAGGTCATCCTCTAGTCCCAGTTGAAGTCATCAATCAAGATTAAACATTTAATCCTAGATGGTGACTCCAACTGAGACTAAAGAGTGACCTGTAGTCACGGTTGGAGCCAACAACCGGGACTAGACGTCACAACCTATATACCCATGCACCTTAGCTTTGTTCTTCCTCCTTAGCCCGAGCCATTTCAAGCTCTCTGCTTGCTCTCTATTCTTGCTCGTGGAAGGATTTCATGCTTGGGGAATTTTGAATACTTTGTTCCTCCATCCATTCTAGGGTTCTAAAGGTTAGCAACTTCATCCTCTCATCATTTAGAGATAGAGATATTTGTGATTTTTAGATTGAGAATAATGGTGCATTTTTTTATTTATACGCCATTTGAGCTCAAACTCACTTGACAGTTTGCATATGTAGAAGAAGAAAGCTTATAATAGTTTATCCAAACGAGTATCCACCTTTCATTGCAAGTATATATAGCGCATTTCATGGTTTAGAAATAGAGAAATTTAAGGGGTTTTTTTATTCTTCTACATAATGTTGTGTTTTTTTATACGCCATTTGAGCTCAAACTCACTTGATACTTTGCAATGTAGAACAAGAAAGCTTATAGTAGTTGGTCAAAATTAGTATCCACCTTTCATTGCTAGTATATAGCTCATTTCATGGTTTAGAAATGGAAAAATTTATATATAGTAGTTGATCAAAATGAGTATAGAGTAAATGGTGACTGCTTCCAAGTCCTTGGCCTTGCATGGGGTTCATGAGCGACTGAGGCTGGACCTTCCTCTCATTGCGTGCGGCATGTTAGGTTCATTACGAAACACACAATTGAATCGACTACAAAGTACCAGCTAGGTCCCCACATCTTTATTTTGTTCATTTCATTATTACCATGCTTGATTGTTTGATGAATCGTTTTCTCGTAAAGCATTGTCTGAGACAGGAACCAGGGAACCACTAATGTGGATACAACGTTCGCAAGCACCTCATGAATTACTCATTCAAAAAACCTATAGAACTACTCCAAGTACCTAAACAATATACACAATTTATTTATTACGATTGTGTTGATATGTATACACACTAATCATATATTCATATTTTTTTTATTTCATTCGAAGCTTATCTGGAAGAGGGAGAAGGTCATACCACCGGAACAGATCAAAGCAATTCTAAGACTGCATTGGTACGATTTATTTTTGAGCGAGTCATAGATCCCTAGGGGCGGTACTTCTTTGATAGAAAATTAGATCTGACGCTTTCTAAAGAGGTGCATTTAATGTAATATACAAGCTTTTGTTAGCTATGTATATATATAGTTCCATTTACTAGCAGCTTTTGAAATATATGTATAGTTTCATACATCTTGTGTATATTGTATACATGCTTAAACGGAAACTTATACGTATGGACATATATTAGTAACATAGAATATGTATATGAAAAACTAATTGAAACAAAAAGAAATTGAATTGAAAAACAAACCATAAAAGAAATGGAAACCATAAAATGAAAAAGAAAAAAGGACCTTTAGTCCCAGTTGCCACACCAACTGTGACTAAACATCACCGTCCCTGGGCAAGGGCCAGAGGCCCCTTTACCGACCGGGACTAAAAGTCGTCTTTCAGTCCCGGTTTCCTAACCCGGGACTATGGAGTGGGGCCTTTAATCCCATATTCATAGTCTCGGTTGGTAAATGGGACTGAAGGGGTTTTCCAACCGAGATTGCAACCCCTTTGTGTTCTAGTGGGAGTTGGAATCGGCGGCCGGGTGGGAGAGAGAGGAATGGGGTCACTGGAAGAAACCCTAGCCAATGTACTTAAATATTGAGGGACTCTAGACGTCGACATAAGCCGGTTAAGGCGTCTGCCTTTGATAGTAATGAGAATCATTTTCAGAGGTGGATGCCTTAAGAGGCCGCTTCTGTTAATCGATTTTAAAAGACGGTGTTATCTCCATAAATGAACGCCCTTTCTGAAAAAGGTGGATATTTTGGGAGACCGCTCCATTTTTAGCGCACCTCTGTTAATCGAACTTCTGGTCACCTAAAATCATTTCTATGGTAGTGTATTAACGGAAATGGAAAAAAAACTGAAGTTAAGAAAAGGAAGGGAAGTGCAGGGAACCTTCGTATAGCTCCCTTTTTTTAGGCAAAAGAACAAAAGAACAAAGGCACGGATCATCATCAATAAAGAACTCCTATTATCGCACTAGCACAGTCAACCACCGGGCCGGGCGAGCCCGACGCGGCAGCGGCAGAATGGGAGCCATGGCCCACTACAAAAGACGGCGGCGGCATCTACTTGCTATCTGCAGTTGCTATCTCGATCCCCTTTCCTTCCCCTCCTCTCCCTTTGGCCACATCTACTTGCCTCCACAGGCCCGGCTTCTTCTACGTTCTAGCTTGGCTAGCTGATCCCGAACTTGCATGCACCGGACCATCGTCTCCAATTCGCTCCATAAAAGATTAGCTTCTTCCAGTTCTAGATCAAACATGGCCAAGAATCACCTCTCGCAGCAGCTTGACCCATGGGAACTCCCAAAATACTTCATCATGATGAAGGACATGCGGAAGAGCCTGCGGACATACTCTGGCTACTGGAAAGAGAAAGACGAAGAGTTCACCGCCATCCATTTTGCTGGAGGTTCTTCCTTGGCTTGCCGTCCTACGTCGGGTTCAGGAAGACCCTGGAGTTCTACCTCAAGGACGGCACGAGGGCTGGAGAGGGCACCAAGACGGACTGGATTATCCACGAGTACTACCACCTCCGTGAGGACGACGCCGGAGTAACCTTGCTTCTCGAGGAACACCCTGCAGATTATATGTATGGTACTCCCTCGGTCCTCAAAAGAATACAATTCTAGAACAATGTCATGTTTTAGTATACCAAATTTAATTAATTATAGATAAAAAAGTATAAATATTTATAATAACAAATAAATATCGTGAGATTAATTACGAAATGTATTTTCATAACAAATTGATTTGAAGCCATAAATATGAATACTATTTATTAGAAACTTGGTCAAACGTGAAGCATTTTAACTGGCATGCAATACATAGTTGCATCCTTTTAGGGACGGAGGTAGTACTCCTGTATTGTCAGAGACACACTTGATAATACTGCCTCCGGTACAAATTAGGTAATTCATTTACATCAAAATTTATGATCTTTGTCTAATAATTTAGTTAATGACTTTTAACTACTACTCCGAACCCTCCGTTTGTTTTTACATGTCACATTAGCTTTGTCCTAAGTCAAACATTATTATCTTTGACAATAGATTTTAAAAAGTTCTTATGATATAAATTACATATTACGAAGTAATTCTTATGGTGAATCTAAAATTATAAACCTTATTTCATGAACTTTTGTCACACCCAATTTTAAGGATAAAATTGAATGCACTAACTCATGTGTGTCCAGGGATCAGTCACACACACAAGCTGACAAATAATAAAAGAGTATCATCACAGTGTATCTTACATCACAATAATAACATAACTTAGTCTTACACCTCACAGCGAAAAATAAAAGATAACTCTCTCTCGTGGAACACCATCACAGGGAAGGTCAACTGGTTGACCACAAGCCTAATAATCCTCAGGAAACTCCTCATACACATTGTCATCTGTTACCCATCCAGGACTTTTATCCAAATATAGAAAGTAAACAAGCGTAAGTACTTCCCGTACTCAATAAGATAACATGGGGTTATGAAGCTCAAAAAGGGTTGACACTGGTTTGCTGCCGTTAGCTCTTTTAGTAAGTCAAGATTTTATTATCAAGTATAATCAAGTTATGCTTAAGCTCCCATTTATACCCACATAATCAGATATCAGAACCATTTGCATCTTATTATCATCGTATACCATCATAAATGAACCACAATGAGTAACCAATTATTCTGTGAGTTTTTCGGGCCGCTCGTGACCGTGAGCACGGCTGTTATAACAGTTTGTAACCCTCTGCAGAGGTGGTGCACATTCACCGCGAGTCGTGATTCCCATATGCCCGGGTTAATTACTCCCATGTCGCTACCAAGGTGAGCGGGCAGGATACACTATGAAGCCATTTCATAGGTTTCTCTAACAAGTTAAGGCCGCTAGGTTTTCTTGGCAGGCAGATGTAGGAACCCCCTTTCCTATGGCACATATCCATCGCGGCTATCCACATAGGAACAGAGGCAGCCCTATACCCAACATGGCAAGCCCCTCTTGCGCCATAAAGGTAACCACTAACAAGCTAGAAAAGGTCATATTACTGAGCTAAAGTCAGAGCCATATGACTCTCATGATTGCACTGTCAGTCCTAGTTTTTGCCGACAGATAAGTCCTTATGGAGGGCCGAAAGCAACATGATCGAAAGTCATTTGCTCCTTCGCCCTATGGATCAGTTGTTATAAAGCATGTTTTACCTTTAGTTCCATAGAACCATTAACCATTGTATAAATCATGTTCAGTTAGAGCAATAGCAATCTACCCATATGCAATTAACCCAAAGGAGTCAAGGGAACATGTCATCAAATAACTAGGATGTCCTTAAGGTTATCAAATTTAGACACATGCACATGAGTGAATGATTAAAGTGAATAGGACATCAAGGTAGGCCCATGCTATACTTGCCTTGGTTCACAAACTCCTGCTGGTCCTGCTGGTCGTCGAAGAACTCTTGATCTCCAACATTCTCCTCACCGTCTGAACACGACCAACACGGCATCACACAATATTCTAGGAATATTCATGCAAAGCAAACAATCCTACGGTTAGAACAGTACACCAGCAGTATAGAAAACAAGATAAAATGTTTATGAAAAGAATCTATGTCTCGCTACGATCACGTCAACGCGAAGTTCACGAAAATCGGAGCTAAAACACGAAAGTTATGAATTAAACGAGGTTTCCTATAGCACTTTATTTAATTAAACATAACCATGAAATTTAAAAGTTGCAAACTTGATTAACAGGGGTACTAACACATAGATTATGAAATTACGAAGCTAACGCAATTTGAACGGGTCAATTCGGAGCTAAAACGAAGTTTTTATGAGCAAAACAAATCTAGTGGCATTTCTGTAAATACTGAAAACGTATTTTGGACTAAAACAGTGTACTTTACGTTTTCAAAACGAGAAAGCGTACTCTGGAAACTGCGCTAGGGACGGCGGGTTCAAATAGGTGAAACCAGGAGGGCTCTTTAGCAAATCTACCCGCGAAGGGGTATCGGCTTCTGGTGGCCGCAGATCTGGAGATGGACGGCTTGGATTGGCTCAGGGGAAGAAAGAGAAGGGGTCCGGCCAGGCACAGTGACACCGGCGGCAAGGCTCCATGGCCGGCGGCATGGAGCTCACCGAAGCATGCGGAACACGGCCCACAGGCCACGATTCAAAGAACCGAGGGCACCGGGAGACGGCGGGGGTGAAGGGGAACCCGCCAAGGCCGATACGGCGACCGGAGGGGAGTGCCGAGACGGCGATCGCCATGGCCGGCGGCCGAAAGCTCGTGGGTGCACGCAAAACGGGGTCTACGGGCCATGAAACGAGAAATAAACTGCACGGGGAGAGAGAGGGGAGAACGACGAAGCTCACAGCGGGGAGAAACGGTGTCGACGGCGGCTCGAAGACGGCGGTTCGTGCGGAGGGGCGGACGGCGGATCCTGGCGACTTCAGAGCGGCGGTTGCGGCTTCCTCGTGCACGGGCGGGCGCGAAATTGGAACAGGGAGAGCAGCAGGGGAGCGGCGAGGGGTTCGGCACCCTTTTGTAGAGGTCGGGCGCGGGGAGACGCTCCCACGACATGGACGTGGGCGCGGAGCGGCAGTTGCGGGCTCGTGGGTAGACTGGCGCGGGGCGAGCGGGAGGAGGGGGACGGCGCCGACAGGTGGGACCAGGCGGTCAGCGGCTGGGCGCGGGGCGGCGGTTGCTGCGGGGCTGGGCCGGCTCCTTGCTGGGTCGCGCGAGACAGGGCGCGGGCGGTTGCGGGAGATGGGGAGTTGGGCCAGCACGCCAGGCCAGACCGGCGGGGAAGGAATGGCCAGCGGGCCGAAATGAAGAATGGAGGGGAGAAAATGAAGAAGCCATTTTTTTCTTTTTCCAATAAATTTCAAATTCCATTTCTAAATGATTTTTGGATCCTATTGAATTTAAATAAAAACCACTCAATATATTAAATACAATGCTCCAGCATGAGTGCATCAACATGTATATATCCTTATGATGGATTTTAATTTCACCAAAAATTATTATGTTTCCTATATTTGAATGTACACATATTAACATAATTAAATCAAATTTACTTATTTTTAAAAGAATGAAATTTGTGGGTGTTACTCTATATATAATATTTTTTAGAGTTGATGGTAAAGATACAAATGTTTGAATTAGCACAAAGCTAATACAACATGTAAAAACAAACAGAGGGTATTATTAGATTTGTACTCAAACTACTCGTAAGTCTATAATCATAAATAATATAATATGAAATAAATAAATAGTTAAAGTGTAATTTAGAAGTTCATGCCATGTCAGACTACACCTTAGCACACCATCAACAGTATGAGATAGCTACACTGGCTCTAATACAGCTTCATTCTATAATAGAATTATCTTTTATCACATCCTACTATTACTAATTAGAGGTTCCAACGAAGCCTCCACGTTAATCCTCACTAGACGTGCTAGAAAAATGCAAGAGAATCTCACGTTAATCAGAAACAGACGGTCATCAAATCAAAATACTCTAGCCATTCATAACCATTAGATCTATTTTATTTTATAAAAAATTACCCATCTCTACCATTACACTAAATAAAATAATTTTAAAGGAAAAATTGGCCATACGTACGTTCCATAGTTGGTTAATACAAAATAGTAGATTGACCTATCTATCACCTTCACTTTTGGTTAATGTATTAATATTAATATAAAATATCAGGGCTCATTCACGTTTATGGATCTATTAATAAACTAACTTTTTGTTACAAAGAAAAGAGAACGTTTGGTCGTAAAAGAAAACTTAATCTGCATTACAAATGTTCCTTCATAGATGGTTAATATAAAATATAAGATTAGCCTACCAATCACGTTCAGTTGGTTAATGTATTTATATTAATATAAAATATCCTATCCATAGGACCCATCACGTTTATGGATCAGGATAAGAAAAAAAAATTGGCCATACCTACGTTCCATAGTTAGTTAATAACAAAATAGTAGATTGACCTATCTGTCACGTTCATTTTAGGTTAATATATTAATATCAATATACAGCCTGTTCGTTTACTCGTAAACGATCGTAAATTTCCAGCCGGGAACAGTGTTTTTCTCTCACACTAAACCAGCCAGCAGTAAATAATCCACGATACGATACGGCCTCCCGAACAGGCTGATAAAATATTAGAGTCCATCACGTTTATGGATCTATTAATAAACTTAGGTTTTGTTATAAAGAAAAATAGAACATTTGGTCGTACATAAAAAACTTGATCCGCCTTACAAATGTTCATTCATAGATGGTTAATATAAAATTAGATTAGCCTACCAATCACGTTCACTTGGTTAATGTATTAATATTAATATAAAATATCATATCTGTAGGACCCATCACGTTTATGGATCTATTAATAAAATATTAGAGGCAAATATCAAAACCAACAAACGACATATGCAGGACCATCACGTTCATGGTTCGTTAATCTTTTAATAAAATACAAAATGATCAAAACCAATAAAGAAGATACACATGTGCCGAACTACCGGTATATATATAAAGTTGCTACAGCGCATACCATTCAGTCAGTTTGAGCCATTCTTGAAGGCAACTCCTGTTTAAACATGCAATCTACTATTATGCCTACATAATAATTACTCAGTTAATGAAGCATACATACAATAAAATTAAAATAAACACCTCATGCAACGTATAACTACTAATATAAGCTATAAAAAATATTATTTATAAAGTAGATATATATTTCTATAATTGTTAATTAAAAATAAGCATATACTTTGTTCCACCATATAGACCAAGTAGATATGTATACATTAGGCTAACTATTTATTTAATAACTTATCAAGCATTCAAGCGTGAAATTGTTATTCAAGATAATTGTACATATTTTGACTGAAATATTATAATATATAAATATTTGTAATTTAATTATAAGAACTCTATGTTCTATAAAATCATGTTACAATATGCCATTATGGAAGATAATATAGAGTAACATATTTAGATTTGTATCTAAATTATCTACATCTTACTATTATTTAAATATCTTATCAAAAAATGTTTATATAACCATAAGCACAAATATGTTTCTCCATTGCCCCTTTTTAATATTAATACATTAAAAATGATTAAAGTAAACATACATGTTGTGCCACCATCATGCAAATCACACATACACAGAGAGACAGAGAGGTAAGTATATATATTAACTAAAATGTTTGATATATCCATATTGATAATAAAACCATTATTGCATAAAAATTTTGTTGATAGAAAAATTAAACATCTTGAGAAAAGGAGAAGGTTAGTACAGACTATAGGTTCCTACATCTTCCTGCTCTTTGAGATTATTTTCATGTAAACAATCATTATAAGGCTTAAATTTTAATATCATCAAGCATTGCTACCTGCTCGTAGATCACACATCAAGCTCTACCACTAATCTTAAGTGACATAGTGTAGGATTAAAATGATTGCTTATGTCATCATGATACTTTAGAGAAAATATTAATACAAATATTTACTCCTAAGACTTTAACCGGTGCAAGAGCACGGGTTGATCGATGAACTAGTAGGTCATAGTTTGAATAGCCCAACCTTACAACCTCACATGATGTTTAAATGTGCACGTGAGATTAGCTCTTGATTGAGAGATAACTTTCTTTATTTTCTGTTAAAATACAAAATAATATGCTTAGAGCTAGCTTGTAAGTTATCATTGAATGTGCTCTTACAAACTGGACTTTACGGTACATCATAATCATCAAATTGACCATTTCTGACGTATATTTGTAGGAGGATGCGGTGCTTCGTAAGGTATTCAAGAAATGCAAAAACAAAACAGATGATGCATCCTCTCACTGCGACGTAGTCATATGCCTAACAGGTTACAACGACGCGAAACAACTACGGTCCAACAAATTATTAGGTACGTTATTTGAGCATCTTACCTAACTGATCAGTAGATTAAGGGCCTGTTTGGTTCCTTAGACCGAATTTTAGTCCCTATTCTATCGGATGTTTGGACACATGCATGCAGTATTAAATATAGACTAAAAAATAACTAATTATACAGATTACGACTAATTTGCGAGACGAATTTTTTAAGCCTAATTAGTTCATGATTTGATAATGTGGTGCTACAGTAAATATATGCTAATGATGGGTTAATTAGACTTAATAAATTCGTTTCGTAAATTATTCTCCATCTGTGTAATTAGTTTTATAATTAACTCATGTTTAGTCCTCCTAATTAGCATCCGAACGTCTGATGTGACATAGACTAAAATTTAGTCCGTGGAACCAAACACCCCCTAATACGAGTAAAATCACTTTGTACAAGAAACAAGTATCAAGAGTAGCTTTTTTTAGATAACTATCTTATCTTACTATTACTAATTAGAAGCCCAGTAGAGAGTCCATGTTAATCCTCACTAGAAAAAAAAATAAATTATAGAAATTCTCAAAAAAAAAAAAACAGCGACATCCTATACAGTTATTGTTTCGGTGGCTACATGTTTTTGTTTCTCTAGCACGACCGGCGAGCATCAACATGGGGCCTCCAATTAGTAATAATAGGATTTTATTTTTTCTAAAAATTTACCCACCTATGCTATTATAAAAGTATATTAAAATAATCATTCATAACTGTTTATAAATTATCCATCTCTACCATCGGAAAAAAAAAACACTCCAAAATATACACAGCTGAAACTTCCATCGGGGAAAAAAAGGCTGGCCTTACTCTTCACGTAAGCTAGCTCTTCGTGAATCAATCCTTATTTAAATATGAGAGGGTCGGATCCAATCCAACAAACAAGATGCATCATGTCCCTGTATATAAATTATACATACACGCCCGATGTCCTTTTTCTATTAAAAAATTAAACAATTCTCTTCCACCACGCGTCCACCTAAACTTGCATTCAATCAGTCAAGGCTATAACTGTTGGTGGGGTACCCATAACCTATATTCAAATCCTTAGCCTGCCTCTATACTTGGCCATGCAGCCCGAGGCACGACGGCACGGCACGAAGCCCGGTTTTTTAGCCTGACACGAGCACGGCCCGGCACGGAGGCTAGCGGGCCCGGGCTAGCCCGGCCCGGAGTAGCAGGCCGTGCCTGGGCCTTACCCTAGGCACGTGGGCCGACACGGCACAGCCTGCTACAGTCGAGCCGGCCCGCTAGCGGCCTGCCTGCGGCCTCCCAGGCCTCCCCGGGCCCCCAGCTCAGCTCCCCGGCTCCCCCTCCCCTCCCCGCCTCCCCTAACCCTATCTCATTTCCCCAATTCCCCGATAGCCGACGCCGTCCCCCTTTCCCCTTTTCCCTAGCCATGAGCAGCATCGGCCATCGGCGTCGCCTTCCCCACTCCTCTCCCAGGCGTCTATACCCTCTCCGTCTCTACGGCGCGCTCGGCACCGCGCGGCCGCGCCTCGCCCTTCTCCGCTACGCTCCGCGCCCTCGCGACCTCCCTCTCCGCTCCGCTCGTCCACGCACCACGCCCCTCCTCCCTCCTCGCGACCCTCCTCCTCCATCTCTCCAGACAGTGGTGGCGGCGGCGCCGCCCTCCCCCACCCTTTTCCTTCCCTCTCCCTCAGATCTAGCGAGCAACCAGCGACGGTGGCACCCTCTTCCTTAGATCCGGCGAGCAAGCGACGGTGGCGCCCTCCCCCACCCTCTTCCTCCCCTCTCCCTCAGATCCGGTGAGCCAGCGACGGTGGTGCCCTCCCCCACCCTCTTCCTTCCCTCTCCCTCAGATCCAGTGAGCCAGCGACGGTGGCGCCCTCCCCCACCCTCTCCTCCCCTCTCCCTCAGATCCGGCGAGCCAGCGATGGTGGCGCCCTCCCCCACCCTCTTCCTTCCCTCTCCCTTAGATCCGGCGAGCCAGCGACGATGGCGCCCTCCCCCGCCCTCTCCCTCAGATCCGGCGAGCCCAAGGCGGCCCAGGCGGTGGCATCTGCTGTGGGCGCGCTCACCGGTGGCGGATCTAGGGTTCAAGCGCGCGCAGCCGTCTTCCGCCCGCGCGTGGTGTCCCCGTGCGGCCCCACCTCCAGGGCGAGCGTGCCGGCGGCGGCCACCGCCTCTCGTGGGCCTCGGGCTGGCACGGCCTGTGAAAATGGCCATGCCTCGCGGCCCGGCCCGGCATGGAAATCGGCCCATAGGGCCGTGCCTGGGCCGGAGGCCAGGCCCATGGCCCGGGGAGGCACGGCGTGCCGTGCCGGCCCGTTGGCTATCGGGCCATGCTGGCACGGGCCCGTGCCGGGCCGGCCCGTTGGCCATATATACCTCTCCAACAGGAGACTCATCGTGGAATCCAAACCCAAAATGGGTTTATAACACAATACATATAGCCTTCAACAGAGTACCTATATGGAAGACCCATTTTAGATGCCAGGAGAGGCATAATTCAAATCTGAGTATCCTCTCTCTTTGAGACCCATTTACAGAAAGGGTTGTCTTTTGGATCTTGTTGTTGTAGAAGACCAAAAATAGGTATTGAACCATTTGCCTGTAGCGCTACCCAAAGGACGAATGAGTCATATATTTTGGGTCACGGTTGTTGGAGACAATCTTACCTATCTCATTTGGATAGGGTATAGGTAAACTTTTTTATCAAATATAAATGATGCGAGGAGGGTATGGAAAGTGGATTATCCATGGGTAACTCTCTTTAGCTCAATTAATCATTTATTAGTACAAATGAATGGGTCGGATAATACTAAGTATGTTAGACCCACATGTATAATCTGCACAATGTTGTTGTCTGCTATAAAGAGTCATTTTCAACTAATTTCAGTCAATTTTGTAAAACATTTATGGGGTGAACGCGAGGTTTTTAATTTAAAGGTCCAACTTTTGATGAGGGCCCCACATATATGCACAAAGTTGTCTAACACGAGTGATCTCCAACTAATTTCAGTTAATTTCATAAAAAACTTTAAAGTGTGAACGCCAGGTTTTAAATTTTAGGGTCCAGCTTTTAACATGGGTCCCATAAATATAACTAGCAATATTAATCAGCACAAAGTTGCCACCTGTTATAACGAGTCATCTCTAACTAATTTCAGCCAATTTCGCCAAAATTTTAAGGTGTGAACATGAGATTTTTCATTTCAGGGTCCAACTTTAATGTGTGCTCCATACTCTCTCCAGGTTGGTAAAAGAAATAATTTTAGACAAGGTATGGGTCAAACATTGTGAATATAAATCCTGATTAATTGTTAAATTGTCGAGTTTGAAAATGTGAAAACCACATGAATAGATTTGCCTTAAAAATACTTTCATAAACATATACATATAAGACTTTTCAATAAATACTTTAATAAAAATAAAAATTTAAAGTTATGCTTTGGAGACCGTGTGGCTATCAAAATGATTTTTTTACCAACCTGGAGGGAGTATTTAAATGTAGCTACACATGTCTGCACAAAGTAACCTGATGTCATAGTGACTCATCTCAAAAAAGTATCGATCGGTTTTGCTCAAAATTCTAAGTGTGAACACAAGTTTTTTAAAAATAAATTAAGGTCAAGCTTTTCATGTGGATCCCACATATAGATCTAAATGTGGTTAATTTGTAAAAAGTTGCAGACTGTTATAATGAGTTATTTCACTAAGTTCCGGTTAGTTTCACTAGAGTTTTAAGGTGTGAACACAAGCTTTTCAATCCAGGTTCCTGCTTTGATATGATCATATGAAGCCCACGTGTATATATAGCATGTATATGTGTAAATGATTAACAAAACTAGTAGTTCAACTCAAGGGTTATTCTCGGTACTAGGAGGTATGATCTCTAATAAATCTAACTTCTTGGATTTAGAAGACATAATTCGGAGGTGCTCATAGGGGTAGGGTTTGCGTACGTGTGTTCATAGGGATGAGTGTGCGTACGTGGAACTGTATAATTATCAAAAAAAATGAAAAAAAGGAAATAGCCTGTATCACTACGTGAAAAACGGTTTGTAGCAACGGCATAAATTTTTTGTAGGGGCGGCTAGTGATGGAACCGCCCCTACAGTGACGTGCTTGGAACCCCAGAGACCAGCCGCCCCTACAAATAAAACAGCAGGGGCGGCTGGTGATACGAGCCGCCTCTACTAATAGTCTGATTTGTAGGGGCGGCTTGTATACCAGCCGCCCCTGCTGTCTCCATTTGTAGGGGCGGCTGAATCACCGGCCGCCCCTAGAAATACAGCCACCTCCGGCCCGAGAAAAAAAAATTCCAACCCTAACTCCCTCTCGCGCATCCGCATCTGCCTCTCCCTCTCCCTCCTCTCTCGGCGGCAGCTCCCTCTCTCTCTCTCTCTTGTCTCCGCTCTCCTCCCTCCCTCTTCTCTTAGCGGCTCCCGGCTCCGCTGCCAGATCCCGCCGCGCGCGCGAGCGAGCCCCGAGGAGTTACCATGGAGGAGCCCACTCCGAACGGCGCGGAGGATCTCCGACCAGGCCAGCCGGTGCGGAGGATCTCGCGAACGGCGCGCGAGAGCCGGAGGGGCCTCCGCCGGAGGTTGAGGAGGAGGAAGTGGAGGAGTCGAAGACGGCGCTCGGGTCTGAGGGGTCCCGTCCGTTCACCATGCGGGAGCTCCTCGGCGAGCTCAAGGAGGACGGCGAGACGGCGGCCGACGGCAGCAGCGCGAGATCTGTGTTCGGCGATGGGAACGGGGTCGGATCCGCTGATGCCGAGGGCTCGTCCTACAGGTTTGTGTGTATTCGCGTCATTTACATCTCACTCCATGTACTAGGTCACTGTGGCTTGGTTAGGTTTGTGGCATGACCGGATCGCGTCGCCTTCTCCACGCTCTCCCTCGCCGCCGCGGGCGCGGTCTACCTCACCACCGACAACCTCGAGGAGACGCTGCAGCGGTCCAGGGACTCCGCGCGCTACGTCGTGGAGCGGATGCAGCACACGTGGACGGCCGCGCGGGTTCTCTGGAAGTCGCTCCTGTCCGTGCTCTTGTCTGCCAACCATGAGGTGCGGTCCGGGTTCGAGCTGCGGGTCGCCGCGCTGCTCGCCGACATCTCTGCGGGCGGCGGCGCTGTCCTTGACTGGCTGCTCGAGAGCGTCGTGCGGGGGGCCACGCAGGCCGAGGGTGCCAGGGCGCTCGCGCACCTGGTGGCTGCTCGAATGTTGTTGTGCCTGCCCACTCAAAAGTTTCATTTTGTTCCAGTGGACCTGTAACCTACATGTTCTACTTAGTGAACTGGTTTCTTCCTTGCAGCATTTTCCAGTATGAGGAGTAATGGTGATCAAGCAACTGTTCCTTTGGAAGAAGATGAGTCGGGAACATCTGAGGTTTCCTTCTTTTCTTATCTGCCTTAGTGATTTAGTTTGGAACATTCATGGAATTATGTTGTTGAATGTGGCGCACTGTTTTGCCATGATCTTTATAACTGATTGCATTGTTGTTCATGATGTCACCAATTAGACTGGTACCTGTGGTTGAGGATGAATCCAACAATCTGACTCTACCAGATAAAGATGATTCGTCAGACAATGTGGTTGAGGATGATGATCATATTTCTAAGTTTGAGAAAGAGGTTATTACATATATGTGATTAAGAAATACGTACTTCCATGTCTTGTTGCCCATTTGCTGACTGGTTTTCCCTGTTTAGGTGGAAGAGACGTTCCAGCGAGCTCTGGGTGGCGGCGTTAATCGAGATAATTTGATACTAGAGATTAATGGCCTAAGGTGCAAGATCGTTCCTCTCTTATCAGGCAAGCACTAAGGAACTGCCTTTGTAGATGGCAGTGGAAGCTTGGATTGAACTGAGTCCAAAATATTACTTGAACAATCATCCTTGTCAGGCCTTAAGTACGTATTTTAAATTGACACATGAAATAATCAGTCTCTTAAATACACTTTCTCCTGTTAGTTAATCTAAATCTCCCTTTATCTTACCAGCAATGTAAGAGGGGAAAATGAGCTTTTATAGCAGAATGTACTTTATAGTTTATTTAAAACTGAATGTTGGATCACCAATGCATTGCCTGCCTGCGAATTTTCTCTTGTTGTCTAGGAAAATTTAAGCTACTTGTTATTGGAAGTAAGTAGGTTTGTTGATTTTATGGCGTCCTGGTTGTCAGTGATTTCTTTTCAGATGACTTTACTATTATTCTGTAATGGTTTGGTAGATGCAGTTTTTTCCATCTAGTTTCATCTTTTGCATTATCAATTCTGTCATTATAGCAACCATGTTTGATTGCACTGCCTAACATAATCATTCCCAAAATCCATTTGCACAAACTGCTTTTAAAACTGTTAGCTAGTTTAAACCCTATTGGCTTATTCCTAGCATTCTTTCTTCACAATTTAGACTTGTTTTATTTGGTTGATATCTGGTCTAGAGAATACTTGAGCGGATCTGTTTAATGATTTTCCTGGTGGTCCAACGTGTGGTCTGCGATGTTGTAAAAAAACGTGTGGTCTCTGCTTGAATATTAATGCAGTTGCACAGTAAAATTAATGGAAGTAAATAATTTGGTTAGGTTTTCATGTTTTTGTCTAAACCTATCCGGTTTTCTGTCACTTAAATCCTGTTTCCTTTTCCTTTTGGTGGCCAATTTGCATAAGTCATTTACAAAATGGAGGTAGTTTTTGGTGTTGCAAAAGGTGACTGATTTCAGAGGTTTCCTGGAAATAGAGCACCAGAGCTATCGACCCTACAACCGTCAGAGGGAGGTCTTGGAGAGGGATCCATCACCTTTGTCCTTTGGGGGAAACCTTTTATGCCATGAAAGCTTGTCGTCATCCTCTTCTGCTGGTCAGAGCTTATTGTAGTGTCCTTTACTTTATGGCACATGGTGCATTTTTTGGAGTTAATTGTATACTTGTCTTCACAGGTCCTCAACCAATGGAAGTGATTGAGATCTCTTCTGACATGGCACAAAGTATTGCCTCAGGGGCGGGCTCTTGGTCTCCAGGTTAGAGTTTTACATTCTTAATTTCCTTTCCCACTTAGGTGGACTAACTCTTACCATAACCTAGTATTAGAAAATTGTCCAACTCATGTGTACTTCCTTTTCAGGGCAATCTGAAAGTTCTCATATTGCAGGGCCTCGGTCTTAGTGGTCACCATGATGAAGAAAGTTATCTTGTGCTATATAGTTGTGTGAGAGAGAGGCAAGTGGGTCTGATACTTTTGTTTGCTTTAAGATACATTGTGTTGCTGCACTGTGAGCCATCCATCGAGATGGCTCTTTGTTAATTCGGTTGAGAGTGGGTCGAATACTTTGGTTTTTTTTAAGATACTTCTGAGTAGTTGTACTGTGGGCATGAAAAATATATGTTCTGGTCGAATTTGAATTGTAAATTTTTTTTTTTTTGCGGGAAAATGATTTGTAGGGCGGTTGGTACTGTAGCCGCCTACAAATCGATTTGTAGGTGGTTGGTGTTCCTAGACCGCCCCTACAAATCGATTTGTAAGGCGGCTACAAGATTAACCGCCCCTACAAATCGATTTGTAGGAGCGGTCTGGAAACCGCCTCTACAAATACATGATTTGTAGAGACCCTTGCGTAGGGGCGGCTGGGCAAACCGCCCCTACAAATGGTCTACAACCGCCCCTAAAAATCCTTTTTGACGTGGTGTATGAGGAGGCTTGCATGCATTATATTAAAGGAAGATTAAATGCAAATTACATGTAAATAGGAAGAGTTTCTAAGCATATCAAATCTTGCCAAGAGCCAACCGATTTGTCTCTAATCTAAGTTAGATATAATATTTATTGTTCATATTGTGAGACGTTAGTTGTCTGGCTATCGGATGATATTCCGAAGGCTGTTGTGTTATTTGTCACTGAAAGGGTAACATTTTTTTCTTATTCACTTGTGTTATACATTCGTCAAGTAAAATGTTCTCGATAATCAACTTATAAACATTCACATGTAGGCTGATGTCGGAACAAGTGGACATCAGGTAACTCATAGTGCGCCAACTCACGGTCAGGCGAGTCACAGGCACCAAGAGTGGCTACACAACCCAGTCACAGTCAGGCAAGTCACACTCAGGCACCAAGAGTGGCTACACAACCCAGTCACAGTCAGGCGAGTCACAGTCAGGCACCAAGAGTGGCTACACAACGCACTCAGTCCACAACAGCACGACAGCCAAGGCAGAGGTCCACACGGCCCAATCGACTTGCTCATCTCATGTTTGGTGACAACTACTAAGATACTGATGAAAGCCATAGTCAGACTGTCTTTTGTTGGCTCTTTTGGATGTACATACTTACAGCTGTTATATAAGCCTCACATGACCATGGGACAACTACTGAGTTGCAAATAGGCCTTAGTTATATAAGCCTCACATGACCATGGGACAACTACTGAGTTGCAAATGGTAGCATGTCTTTTGTGTCTCTACTTTTGGGTTCACATGCTTCCTGGTGTTGGGGCTCACATGATCATGGAACTTTAGGTGATCTTGTGTGTAACTCACCCAATTACTTGGTGATGTAATGCTAGCTTCAAATCTGTGTAATATATACCATGTTTGCAACAGTTTGGACACATGTGTAATATAAATCATGGTAGCCTCAATTCCCATGATGTTCAGTTTGTGATTGGACAGTTTGGAAATCAAATCTATGTAATATATGAGCAGTTGTCTCTGGATTCCACACACATATATTGACCAATTTTTGTGGACTGGACAAATACATTCAGTTGCAAATGACAAATAGCAGGGACATTGTTAAGTTCATCAAACATTCATACTTTACAAAAGATGTCCAGGATAACTCGATCTGGATTGCACATAGCTACTCCATTGTCTAGTGCAAACAAACTACCATCACACTAACTTAGATACATGGAACACCAAACAGGAGGCCAACTACAAACACAAAGAATCAGCTACTAAAGTTCCTGCATTCAACAAGCCAACTATTGTAGTTCTACATTCTTTGCCTTCAGTTCCTGCACCTTCTCTCATTGAGTAGCTTCAGCTCACCAGCTCCAGCATCCAACCCCACCTGCATCCTCATTGATCCCATCCTCACCGGCTCATAGGCAAGAGGCCCTTCCAGCAGAGGACTCCGAAGGCTCCGGTGATAGAGGATTCCGCCATGGGAGCAGAGAACTCCGAAGGCTCCGGTGACGCAGGGCCACGCCGCAGCGGCCGAGATGGGCGGATGGGGGGCACGCGCTGCTCCTCAGCAACGCCGCGGGCCGGCGGCGACTTGATGGCCCGGGCCGCGCGGCCAGCGAGGGGCATAGGAGGGCGGCGTCGCAGCGCAATATGGGCAGGCCCTGTGCAGTTCGGCGCCGCAGCGTCCGAGGGCGGAGGAGGGCACGCGCAGCTTCGTCGCGCCGGCGGCGACCTGAGAGGGCCGGGCCGTGCGGCCGCCGAGGGCGCACGCGAGGCGGAGTTCGGCGAGGGGGCGGAGGTGCACGAGTTCGGCGACGGATAGAGCGATTTGGCGAGGCCCAAGGGCCATCGTGTCCAGGTGAGCCACGCTGGCTGTCCACGTAACCCAAAACAGCCTGTAAAACCACCACAGAGGGTATGTTAGTTGGTTTGTTAAACTTTAGTGTGTTAAATAGATGATTTTATAGTTGAGGGTGGTAACTAGACTTCTTGTTATAAGTGAGGGGGTGATCTAGACTTTTTCCATATTCCTAAGGCTGTTTAGCTTCAAGTCCGGTTGTGTGTTAATCATGTAATATTTTTCTGCCATACCAGGAAACTGGCGCTCTGTCGGCTTGGAACTTCTCCTTTCTTTAATATAATTTTAATATAATGATGTGCAAATCTCTTGCTTATTCGAGCAAAAAAAAAAAAGTGAGACATTATATAGCTACACGAATTTTGCCGCATCCTCAATATGAATGGTACAATTTGGTTTCACGATCATCTTAAAAAAATTGTATTACCTACAAAGTATCATCTAGAGTCGAGTATGTCTTAAAAATGTATTGTGCATATGCATGTTTCTTTTTCTTTATGTTATCACGTTACAATAAAGAGAAGTCACGTTACAAGCCGTTTTCTATCCAGACACGAATAGACGTACATTTCTTGTGTATTACTTCAACTAGTCATGTTAGGGCATAATATTCAAATATATGACATGCCACATACCATATGCCACTACTAAATCATGTCATAATACATGTACACCGATTATACCACTAAAATTAAATTATGGTATATTTTTTTACTTTATTTATTCTTTTTTAGAATTACTTTATTTATTCTGTAGCTCGTACATATACACATATTAGGGCACATATATTTTTTTTCTCAGTTTGTCACGCACCTCGCATAATTATATCACAGTAGGGTAACCTTGTCACGTACTACTCAACGTTAGATCGCACTTTGCAAAATAAAAAGGTATTAATGTATTCAATAGATCATGCATGTATCACTAAGATCTTAAATAATATGTTTAATCAAAACTTTCCTTGTTTATCTTATTTTTTTCAAAAAAAAATAATTAATAAATAAGTATATATATATATATATATCACTTAATAACTCTCTAGAAATAATAGATGATTCTAACTATCTAATCTAATTAAATAAACGGCTCATACTCATTTGAGAGTGCCACAACAAAAGGTATCAACTCAAAACAATGAGTATGTATAAAATTGGTTATTATGCATATGGGTATGAATAAGATTGGAGAGGGTGAAAATTGAATAATGATGATATGAATTATGAACATGAATTTGTCTATACCCACCCAGTGACAGATTTAGACAAGTTCCAGAGCAGTGGAACATTGCCGGTGTTGAATGAAGATTTTGAAGTTGGCTGCAGCTAATAAGCCCTGATGGAAAATCAGATAAAGTTTGGAAGCACTTCACCAAGATTCGTAGTGCCAATGATCCTGGTGAGGTGTACGCAGCGTGCCACCGCTGTGACAAAGTGCTTAAGGCGCATCCCAAGAAGCATGACATTTCTCACCTCAAAAGGCACATTCGCACATGCCACAGCTGCTGTAATCCTTCCACTGACGAGGTCCGGGAGATCCTTCACCACCTCCGCACAGTGCTCAACGATGATCTCTACAAGCAACACAAGACGGACGACAAGCTGGAGGACCTCGCCCAGCTGGACCCATGGGATCTCAATCTCACCCGCCCCACCCCCTGGTACGTCACGAGGTCGTTGAACCGGCAGATGCAAGGGGGCCACTGGAAGGAGATAGATAAGGAGTTCACTGCGATCCGAATCACAACTGCAGACGCCCTCTTTGCCGAGTGATAGATAAGGAGTTCACTGCGATCCGAATCACAACTGCAGACGCCCTCTTTGCCGAGTGCTGGGGGCACTCGGCAAAGCCAGCCAAGCACTCGGCAAAGGCTTCGCCGAGTGCCGCACTCGGCAAAGGCCTCTCGGCAAAGATTTTGTCGGCAAAAATTTCTTTGCCGAGTGCCAAAAATCGACACTCGGCAAAGCCTTTGCCGAGTGCCCGACACTCGGCAAAGTTGGAACCGAAAAAAACCCGAAAAAATGGGAATTTTTACCCAAAAAAAATGAAAAATTTGTTTTAATTGGTGGAGGCCCCCACCGGTCAGCGCCCATCCATCTCCAGCTTTTTTCGCGTCAATTTCACGGCTACGCGGCCGACGGGATTCGAACCCGAGACCTCCCGCTGCGCACAAACCTCCTCTACCACTACACCACACTATCACTTGTGTTTGGATTCCGTTTTAGTTCCTAATATATTATACTAAACCGAGTGTAAATTGTTTGTTTGAGGCCCTAAACGAATTCAAATAAAAAAGTTGTGAACTACAAAGTTTCATAACTTTTCGAGATCTACACTTTTAGTTTAGGAAGTTTTTCCATTCGAGGTCGTTTACCAAATTTGAATTTTAAAATTTGGAAATTCAAACGCAGTTTTGAATGACAAGATGTTTTCAAATCAAAAAGTTGTCAACTACAATGTTTCATAACTTTTAGAGATCTACAATTTTTATTTAGGAAGTTTTTCCATCCGAGGACTTTTGAAAAATTCAAATTTTAAAATATTCAAATTCAAACGTCGTTTTTGCATGACAAAATGATTTCAAATCAAAATGTTGCCAACTACAAAATTTCATAACTTCTCAAGATCTACAAAGTTTATTTTGGTCATTTGTTCATCCGACATAGTGGTAGTAACATTGTTCACAAATCATATATATCTCTCTTCTACTTTCATGAAACTAATATGAGACATATATATTTTATGAACAACGTTATTGTCGCTTTGTCAAATGAAGAAATGACCAAAATAAACTTTGTAAATCTTAAGAAGTTATACAACTTTGTAGTTGAAAAGTTTTTCATTTGAATTCATTTAGAGCTTCAAAAATTGATTCGAAAAACTGATTTGCCGAGGGCCAAAAAAATGCACACGGCAAAATGCCTCTTTGCCGAGTGCCAAAACATAGGCACTCGGCAAAATATGGCTTTGCCGAGTGCCAGAAAAAAGGCACTCGGCAAACTTAGAGTAAATTACTTGTTTGAGGTCCTAAATGAATTCAAATCAAAAAGTGGTCAACTACAAAGTTTCATAACTTTTTGAGATCTACAATTTTCATTTAGTAAGTTTTTCCATCCGAGGTCGTTTGAAAATTTTGAATTTTAAATTTGAGAGATTCAAACGTAGTTTTGCATGATAAGATGATTTCAAATCAAAAAGTTGTCAACTACATAGTTTCATAACTTTTGGAGATCTACAATTTTCATTTAGGAAGTTTTTCCATCCGAGGTCGTTTGAAAAATTCAAATTTTAAAATTTTCAAATTCAAACGTCGTTTTTGCATGACAAGATGATTTCAAATCAAAATGTTGCCAACTACAAAATTTCATAACTTCTCAAGATCTACAAAGTTTATTTTGGTCATTTGTTCATCCGACATAGTGGTAGTAACATTGTTCACAAATCTTATATATCTGTCTTCTACTTTCATGAAACTAATATGAGAGATGTAGATTTTATGAACAACGTTATTGTCGCTTTGTCAAATGAAGAAATGACAAAAATAAACTTTGTAGATCTTGAGATGTTATACAACTTTGTAGTTGAAAAGTTTTTCATTTGAATTCATTTAGGGCCTCAAAAATTGCTTCGAAAAACTGATTTGCCGAAGGCAAAAAAAAATGCACACGGCAAAAAGCCTGTTTGCCGAGTGCCAAAACAAAGGCACTTGGCAAAATACATCTTTACAGAGTGCCAAAAAAAACACTCGGCAAAGACGTATTTTGCCGTGTGCCAAAAAATAGCACTCGGCAAAATACATCTTTGCCGAGTGCCAGAAAAAAAACACTCGGCAAAGACGTATTTTGCCGTGTGTTTTTGTTTGCCGAGTGTATTTTATTTGGCACTCGGCAAACATGGTCTTTGCCGAGTGCCCGATAAAATACACTCGGCAAAGACTCCGGCACTCGGCAAATCGCCGGTTTCCGTAGTGAATGGGGGATCGGTCGCAAATGCAGGGGTGCTGGAAGGACAGAGAGAAGGAGATCACCGTGATGCAACTGGATCATCAGTTGCAAATGCAGGTGCCGCAGCCAGTACATGGGGCTGAGGAGGACCCTGCAGTTTCACCGTCAGGATGGCAGGAAGATGGACTGGATCATGCTCGAATACCAGCAGCTCGATGATATGGTGTCCCCTGCCCTGCTTCTCCAGGTAATTAATAAAGGATCACTCACTTGCTAACACCCAAATATAGATTGATCTCAGAATTAAACTATATTCGTAGATGACATATTTTGTAGCACCGTTGCCATGCTTTCGCTTTTTTTTTATATGCATGGTTCGTCATTCGTTCGTGCTTACTTGTAGGGGGACATGGTGATCCGCAAGGTATTCCGCTGTGACAAAGATGCGGTCACCTCCGCTTTCAGTTAGTTGGACATGTGGTTGAATGCATATGGTGACGATGAAGAGTACTTCAACGGTAATATAATACATCGTTAGCTGCACTGCCTGCACATTTGAACATTTCTTTCTTGCACAACCATCAAGTACTAATAGTCGCAAAAAAAAACCATCGAGTACTAATAACAAGACGAATATTCCATGCTTTGTTTCCCCGTTAGGTGAGGGCGTGAGCACTGACACTACCACGTCCATAAGTGATTACATGGACACTCTGGTTGATAGGAAGCGCAAGAGAAGTGGTCGCACATCAAAAGTTTGGTTGCACTTCACAGAGATCCGCACGGCAGATCATGCACTTCACAGACCATTGTGGCAGGGGGTACACTAGTCAGTAGTGGTCGCTCTACGAATGGCACCTCTCAACTGTGGAGGCACAACAAGAGCTGTGCAAACAAGTGCCTTAGGACAGAAAATGCAACTGACGCCACTACTGAATGGGAAGCAGAAATCTGGCCACTGTTCCTAGTCTTGGAGAACTATGGAGATTGGTTTCAAATCAAGGACATCTTCAGTTTACTTTTACTATGTTTGTCTCTATTATACATACTCACTTTTGTTCTCTGGTTCAGAAACAGAGCATCAGGGACGTGCTGAAGCCAGGAGCCAAGGAGATGGGCCGCTTGCTGGGGATCGGTGGAATGGAGGCAGTATAGTGGGGCTCATGTGCTCACCCGATTGCCCATGCTCCCTTTCTGTTTTTTCAGCTTTGTTTCATGTTTAATTCTGTCCTAATAAAGTTGGTGCCAGTATGGCTCACTTGTTGGGTTCTGTCTGTCTTAGATTGTCTTACTCTCCTTTTTTATCTATTCCTACAATGTTTGCAAAATAGCTTCATGAGCAGCTCTCTAGATGAAGCGGAAAAAACTATTTGGCAATACAGCTTCACACAGTAGACAAATAAATAAAATTACTATAATACCCTTATCTCTATTTTTCTTTTTTATTTCTCGTCTTCTTCACGTACGCATCTACAATCTTTGTGATGCAACGCCGCGAGCAGCGACCTCACGCCCGAGCACGCGCATGTCGGCGCCCCCCAACCCCCGGCAGTCGGCGGCCCCAGCAGCGGCACATCTCCCAGTGGTCCGCGCCCTCGGCGACGTCCCTCCCGACAGGCCGCACTCCCCACGGCGAACCGCGCCCCCAACGGCGGCGCCTCTCCCAGCAGAGCGTGCTCCCACTGCGGCGCCCTCCCGGCAGCTCGTGCCTAGCCAAGCTATTCCCCCGGCGAGCTGCTCCCCAGTGGCCAAGCCCGCGGCGAGCCACGCCACCGGCAGCTGCGCCCCAGGCGGGCCAAGACCCGACGAGCCGTGCCCCTGTCGATTCGCACTCCGGCGGCCACGCCTTGGCGAGCCGCGCTACCGGCGGCTGCGCCCGGCACACTACGTGAAAAACGGTTTGTAGCAACGGGACAAATTTTTTTAGGCGCGGCTGGTGATGGAGCCGCCCCTACAGTGACATGCTCGGGAGTCACTAGACCAGCCGCCTCTATAAATAACATAGTAGGGACGGCTGATAATACGAGCCGCCCCTACAAATGGGGTCGATTTGTAGAGGCGGCTCACTCACTAGCCGCCCCTAGTGTTACGATTTGTAGGGGCGGCTCAATCACCAGCCGCCCATACAAATCACTTGTACAACAATATCTCCCACTTCTCCCCCTACTCATCGCGAAAAAAACTCTCCCATCCGCTCCCTCTCTCGCTCTCTCACGAGGCGTGTTGGCTGAGCCTCCCGCGGCCCCTGCCCCCACCGATCCCACTCCTGCCGCATCCGCCCCTGTCGTCCCTTATTCTCCCTCTCTCCCGACGTGTCGGCGTGCTGGTCCCCTCATTCGTCTCTGCTTTCACCTTCCCTCTCTCTCGATGATGACGTGGCGACCGGCCCGTGAACGGCGCTGGCGGGGCAATGCGGCGCGATCTGGCGCCAGCCGAGCCCCAGAGGTGGCATGCGGCTGCCACCCCCCGACGCGGCTTCCTCCCACCGGTCGCAGGCGCTCACGGGCTCGATGAAACATCGAAACCCTAGGTGCTGTTTCGACGCCCTCAAATCTGCAGCGTGGCCTCTTCCTCGGCGGATCGGCTTGGCGGCTAGATCTGGAGGTACCTCACCCTCTTCTTCTCTGTCTCATGGCTCGTCACCCAGATCCGTCCTCCGTCTCATGGCTCCTCACCCAGATCCTCCCTCCTCCATCTTCCCTTTGCGTAGTCCAGGACAGCTAAGGCTGAGACACCACCCCTACAAATGCCTTTTGTAGTATCTTGCAGTCGTGCCCGGCAGTCATGCCTCGGTGGCGCCGGCACCTCCCTCGGGCGAGCATGCTCTCTCTCTCTCTCTTCTTGGCTGCCAGTCCAGCCCCGGACGGGTCGCGCTTGTTCAAGACACCGACGGCAGTCGCGCACCACAGGCTCCTCGGCTGCCACGGCCTCAGAGATCGATCCATGCTCCTGCTCATCGGCGAGCCGTGACCAGTCGCTTCTGTCGTGCGTGCTCTCTCTCTCTCTCTCTCTCTCTCTCTCTCTCTCTCTCTCCTCCTGGGGCAAAATGAGTCTTTTGTGTACCATGGGGTCCACATATGAGAGATGAAGTTGGAATATGTTACTATTTTCAGCTTCATACCGACTCATGTCTGTGTGAAAGGAAGAGAAAAAACAGCTTCATGAGTAAAGCTGTTTCAGAAATAAGTGTTAAGCAACAAAAAAACTCGAAGCTCGTTAGCTCGCTTGGCTCGTGGCTGGCTCGACTCAGCTCGGCTCGGCTCATTACGATAACGAGCCGAGCCGAGCCAAGATTTTAGCTTGTTAGCTATAATGAGCCAACTCGAGCCAGCTCGTGAGCCGCTCACGAGCTAAACAAGCCAAGCTTTCAGGGAAAAAAGTATCAAAACTTACATTAGTTTTTGTATTACTTCATGTTTTGCACTTTACAATTGACTGGTAACTGGTCTAGACCCTATAAATTGACTGGTAACTGGTCTAGATGTATTTCTTTTATATTATTATTATTCTCAAACTTTAGATAAATGTAAATATTATATTTTGTGTATTTTTTATACCTGGCTCGCGAGCTTAACGAGCCAGCTCGAGCTTTTAACGAGCCGAGCCGAGCTGGCTTTCTGGCTCGTTAGGATAATGAGCCGAGCCGAGCCAACTCGTTATCCAGCCTTACGTTTATGGATCAGGATAAGAAAAAAATTGGCCATACCTACGTTCCATAGTTAGTTAACAACAAAATAGTAGATTGACCTATCTGTCACGTTCATTTTAGGTTAATATATTAATATCAATATAAAATATCAGAGTCCATCACGTTTATGGATCTATTAATAAACTTAGGTTTTGTTATAAAGAAAAATAGAACATTTGGTCGTACATAAAAAACTTGATCCGCCTTACAAATGTTCATTCATAGATGGTTAATATAAAATTAGATTAGCCTACCAATCACGTTCACTTGGTTAATGTATTAATATTAATATAAAATATCATATCTGTAGGACCCATCACGTTTATGGATCTATTAATAAAATATTAGAGGCAAATATCAAAACCAACAAACGACATATGCAGGACCATCACGTTCATGGTTCGTTAATCTTTTAATAAAATACAAAATGATCAAAACCAATAAAGAAGATACACATGTGCCGAACTACCGGTATATATATAAAGTTGCTACAGCCATATACCATTCAGTCAGTTTGACCATTCTTGAAGGCAACTCCTGTTTAAACATGCAATCTACTATTACGCCTACATAATAATTACTCAGTTAATGAAGCATACATACAATAAAATTAAAATAAACACCCCATGAAACGTATAACTACTAATATAAGCTACAAAAAAGATTATTTATAAAGTAGATATATATTTCTAAATTATATATTTCTATAATTGTTAATTAAAAATAAGCATATGCTATGTTCCACCATATAGACCAAGTAGATATGTATACATTAGGCTAACTATTTATTTAATAACTTATCAAGCATTCAAGTGTGAAATTGTTATTCAAGGTAATTGTACATATTTTGACTGAAATATTATAATATATAAATATTTGTAATTTAATTATAAGCACTATATGTTCTATAAAATCATGTTACAATATGCCATTATGGAAGATAATATAGAGTAACATATTTAGATTTGTATCTAAATTATCTACATCTTACTATTATTTAAATATCTTATCAAAAAATGTTTGTATAACCATAAGCACAAATATGTTTCTCCATTGCCCCTTTTTAATATTAATACATTAAAAATGATTAAAGTAAACATACTGAAATATCCTAAAATTTGCTCCTTTTGAAATAGATGTAAATTGAGGTAATTTTGAATTTTTGTGCTCGTCAAAGCATTGGGAAATAATAATTTTTCATTAAATTAAAATTCATCATAAGAAGTAGCAACATGGAAGTGCATACACGTCGGTGCATTTGATTTATTGATTGTGTGGTTTGAATCAAGTTTCAAAATGGGTTGAATTGCTTTTGGAAATAAATTTGAAAACAGCTTTTAAATAAAAGAAAAGAAAATCAGAAAAATAAAAACATTTAAAAAGTTGTGAAATTTTATTTTTGAAAACTTACCAAAAGTATATTTGAAACCCTATTTGAATTTGATTTGGTTTACATTTGAATTGGGTTTTGAAAATAAAATAGAAAAGGATTTGGAAAAAGAAAAAACTTTCCCCTTTTCGGATTTGGCCCGAAGGCTTGGCCTGCTCCGCTCCTTTCCCCGTTCCGCGGCCCATCTCGGTCTTTCCCTTTCTCTCTCCGCTTCTCCGCCCGTCTCAGCAGGCGTGGCCCATCTCACGCCCGGCCCAGTAGCGGAAGCCGCCAGCACACCTCCTCTTCCTCTATCGCCGACCGCCCGGGCCTACCTGTCAGCTCCGTCCCTGTCCTCTAGTTCGACGCGAACTTCGTGGTGTCCATGCCGCTCCAGCCACGACACCTCTTTGTAGCGTCCGCCGCCGCCACGACTCCACGTTGTCGTGCTCCCCATGCTAGGACGCCCCATATAAGTTGAGCCCGCACCGCATCGCCTCTCTACTCCAACCCTAGAGTGTCGCAGCCTCCGCCCTTGCCCTAGTGAGCTCGCGCCGCCGTCCGTCGTCGCCCCACCAAGCCGCGCGTCATCTCCGTGTCTCCTCTGCCGTCGGGAACACCCTTGGTGAGTTCTCCTGCTCCGCTCTGTCTCCCTGTGATTTTTGTTTGGTTAACCATGGCCTATGTGTTGTTTTCACCGAGCTCCGACGAGCTCTGGTCGCTGCCGGCCATGGCGCCGCCGCATCGGAGGACCACCCCGACGACCATCTCCATCCAACCTCCCCAACCGTCCTCAGCCATCCGATATTAGATGAACCGCCTAGACTAGAACCCCGCATACCCCTTCATAACCGGTCCATGAGCACAGTGTAGACTAGGTCCACAGCTCCGCTCCACCACCGGCGTACCATCTTCGGCCAATCCTACTTCGCCATGTCATCCTCTGACTGGGTCAGCGCCGACACCGCCGCACTTTTGCAAAAGAGACCCCAGTGTTTTGCAAAATTAACCCTCCGTCCACCTCAGTTCAGAACTAATTCTAACCGTGCCCCTTCTTTTTATGTTTTGGCACCTGTATTTTTCCAAAAATGAGGCCAGGTCCATCAGGCATTTTAAATTTGGTTTTTAATTATTTTTTAAAACGAAATTGATTCCAAATATTTACAGATTTGCCCCTGATCTTATTTTATGCGTAGTTTCTCCGTTTTAACTCCGATTTGACCCATTCAACTTGCGTTAGGTTTGTAATTTGATAATCTACATGTTCATACTACTGTTAGATATGTTTTCAACTTCTAAAATTTAAGGTTAGATTTAATCTATTATTTTATTAAATTTGACTCATTCAACTTGCGTTAGGTTCGTAATTTCATAATCTGCATGTTCATACTACTGTTAGATATGTTTTCAACTTCTAAAATTCGAGGTTAGATTTAATCTATTATTTTGTTAAAGGAATCTTGTTTAATTCATATCTTCTATGTTTTAGCTCCGATTTGAACCGTTCAAGTTGTGCTAGATTCATTACAACGAGATCTACGCGTTACTAACAATGTTTATCATGTCACTATTTCTGGAATTTTATGGTTTAACTCCTAACTTGAATAATAATTATGCAACTAGATTTTATAAATAAAATATGATTTATTTTACTTTAGTTTTATAATTCAAATCTAAATTCGATTTAATTCAATTTATATCAGCTTTTATATAGTTAAAACACGTGAAGCTTATAGTGTTATATTTTCTCTTATGAGTAGATCTTTCGGTATCTGTTTCCTTCGAACCGTAGCTCCGATTAGTGTGCTTTTCGAATCTGTGTGTTCGTAGCAAGACGTAGTTTCGTTTTACAAACTTTTTATCTTGATTTTATGTTTGGTGTACTGTTCTAATTTAGATCTATTGTTTGCTTCATGTATGATAGCATGAATGCTTATGTGGTGCTTTATGATTATGTCCAGTCGATGAGATATACGTGGTGAAGAAGAAGAAGAAGAACGTTGAAGATTAAAGCTTATCGAAGGATCGGCGTTTAAGGCAAGTATAGCATGGGATCTTCCTTGTTGTCCTATACACCTTTAATCATTTAATTCGTGCTGCATGTGTCAACCTTAACTACAACCATGATCTTGTAACTTGATTAATGTAATATGCAATAAACGTTAAAAGGTGCTTTTTAGCAACATAGAACCAGGGGGCTAGAGCATTGGACTGTTTTTATGGTGCTCTAGATTCCTCTCCCTAAGGACTTATATGTAAGTGATCATCCGGGACTTATAGTACAGCTGTGAGGGCTACATGGCTCTGGCTTTAGCTCAGTATGAGGACATTTTCTAGCTTGTTAGAGGTTACCTTTATTGGTGTAAGAATAACTTCACGAATTGGGTATAGGACAACCTCTACTCTTATGTGTATAGCCGTGACGGAATTATGCCATTCGACAGGAGGTTCCTATATCTTTTTGCCGAGTGAATCTAATGGCCCTAACTTGTTAGACGAACCTTTGAAAGGCTTCATAGTGAACCCTGCCGACCTTCCTTGGTAGTGGGTCAAGAGGTTGGCCGCCTCGGGCGAAAGGGTAAATCATGACTCACAGTGAAAGTGTACAACCTCTACAGAGTGTAAAACTGGTATATCAGCCGTGCTCATGGTCACCGGCGGCCTTGGAACCCTTACAGAATAGATGATGAACACTGATGATACTGATGATAAAGATGCTCATTAATGATTACTGTTTATGCTATTCATTATTCATGTTTACCTGATCATGTATTTATGGGCTTATGATAACTTTATTGTCACCCTATTGCTAAAATCATGACTCAATAAAACATAATCGCAGTTAAACCAGTATCAGTCTTTTGAGCCTCATGAATCACATGTTATATTTGTTAAGTACGACATGTACTTACGCTTGTTTTATTTTTACAATCTTTGGAAAAATTCTAGATGGGTACCAGATTGCTAGAGTTTGGAGAAATTAGGTTTGTGATCAACCAGTCAGTTGTCCCTGTAGAATTGGAGTCTCACCCAAAGATCGGAGTTGTCTTTACGCTGTTTGCTGTCTAAGGTTATATCGTTTATACTAAGTATGTTATATATTAAGCATTGTCTTTCGATATTACCCTTATTTATAGCTATATGTGAGATTTGACTTCCTGGGCTCACATATGGTGTGTATCTAGTTTTGTTCTTAAAACCGGGTGCTACACATACATGTTGTGCCACCATCATGCAAATCACACATACACAAAGAGACAGAGAGGTAAGTATATATATTAACTAAAATGTTTGATATATCCATATTGATAATAAAACCATTATTGCATAAAAATTTTGTTGATAGAAAAATCAAACATCTTGAGAAAAGGAGAAGGTTAGTACAGACCATAGGTTCCTACATCTTCCTGCTCTTTGAGATTATTTTCATGTAAACAATCATTATAAGGCTTAAATTTTAATATCATCAAGCATTGCTACCTGCTCGTAGATCACACATCAAGCTCTACCACTAATCTTAAGTGACATAGTGTAGGATTAAAATGATTGCTTATGTCATCATGATACTTTAGAGAAAATATTAATACAAATATTTACTCCTAAGACTTTAACAGGTGGAAGAGCACGGGTTGATGAACTAGTAGGTCATAGTTTGAATAGCCCCACCCTACAACCTCACATGATTTTTAAATGTGCACGTGAGATTAGGTCTTGATTGAGAGATAACTTTCTTTATTTTCTGTTAAAATACAAAATAATATGCTTAGACCTAGCTTGTAAGTTATCATTGAATGTGCTCTTACAAACTGGACTTTACGGTACATCATAATCATCAAATTGACCATTTCTGACGTATATTTGTAGGAGGATGCCGTACTTCGTAAGGTATTCAAGAAATGCAAAAACAAAACAGATGACGCCTCCTCTCCTCACTGCGACGTAGTGATATACCTAACAGGTTACAACGACGCGAAACAACTACGGTCCAACAAATTATTAGGTACGTTATTTGAGCATCTTACCTAACTGATCAGTAGATTAATACGAGTAAAATGACTTTGTACAAGAAACAAGTATCAAGAGTAGCTTTTTTTAGATAACTATCTTATCTTACTATTACTAATTAGATGCCCAGCAGAGACTCCATGTTAATCCTCATAGGTCACGCTAGAAAAAAAAAGATAAATTATAGAAATTCTCAAAAAAAAAAACAGCTACATCCTATACAGTTTATTGTTTCGGTGGCTAGATGTTTTTGTTTCTCTAGCACGACCGGCGAGCATTAACATGGGGCCTCCAATTAGTAATAATAGGATTTTATTTTTTCTAAAAATTTATCCACCTATGCTATTATAAAAGTATATTAAAATAATCATTCATAACTGTTTATAAATTATCCATCTCTACCATCGGAAAAAAAAAACACTCCAAAATATACACAGCTGAAACACTCCAAAATAAACACTCTTCACGTAAGTTAGCTCTTCGTGAATCAATCCTTATTTAAATATGAGAGGGTCGGATCCAATCCAACAAACAAGATGCATCTTGGCCCTGTATATAAATTATACATACACGCCCGATGTCCTTTTTCTATTAAAAAATTAAACAATTCTCTTCCACCACGCGTCCACCTAAACTTGCATTCAATCAGTCAAGGCTATAACTGTTGGTGGGGTACCCATAACCCATATTCAAATCCTTAGGCCATCTTCTAACACGAAACTCATTGGGGAACCCAAACCCAAAATGTGGGTCTATAACACAATACCTATATCCTTCAATAGAGTACCTATATGGAAGACCCATTTTGGGTGCCAGGAGAGGTATAACCCAAATCTGAGTATCCTCTCTCTTGGAGACCCATTTCCAGAAAGAGTTGTCTTTTGGGTCTTGTTGTTGAAGAAGACCAAAAATAGTTATTGAACCCTTTGCCTGTAGCGCTACGCAAATGACGAATCACTAGTACAGAAACAAGTTGTACTCCCGGTTGGGAAACCCCTTCAGTCCCGGTTTTCCAACCGGGAGCATGAATCCAAGACTAAAGGGTCTCTCCTTTAGTCCCGATCTCGCCCGGGACTAAAGATCCACCTTTAGTCCCGGTTGGTAATACTAACCGTGGCTAAAGAGGCCTCCCGGCCTAGCCACATGGGCCAGTCCTTTAGTCCCGGTTGGTATTACCAACCGGGACTAAAGGTTTTTTTTTCTTTTTTTTGTGTTTCTATTTTCAATTGATGATTAGTTAATTTTATCTCAAACGATGCAGAAGTACTTGCCGTGAACTGCCGCGAACAAGCAAGTATTCGATGAATAACTGCTGCCACAGCTCAAGTATGCTCGTGATATCAACCAAGAGTAAGTTATGCACGATCATACAAAGCTAGGAAGCGATTGTTGAGATATATTAAAAAGTGAATCAACTATCACTTGTTCTGTGAGGAAAAAAAACACAAACACACCAATCCACAAGAGTATAAGACAGAAAGTAAAGGGAGCTCAGAACACGACAATCTTCTTCAGTTCATATGGTAGGACACGGAGCTCGCAGTATGACTTGATAGCCTCTGCTAGGCACTACTTCTCAAGGTTCTCAGACTTGACAACAAAACTCTGTAATGTGTCTTGGTGAGAAACTCGTTCAACCTGCAGCACAGGAAAAAAACAAGAGAGAAAAACTTAATCTCCAACCGCCAACATGAAATAGGCAAGATTAAAAGCGTCATGTTTTAGTATAACTTCACATCGTTTGGTATTACCAGCCGGAACGGCGTCGTCTGAGGCGTGGCCGGTTGGGGGGGGGAGGCGACGGCGTCGGTGTCGGCGACAGAGGCGACGGATGCGGCGGATGGGGTCGGCGGCGGAGGTTCTTGGCAGCCGGACGGGGCTGGGCGACACGCGCGCGTGAGGAAGACGAAGTGGAGGAGGCTGGCGAGGTGTTTCGGGAGGAGGAGGCAGACCGCCGAAGAGCACCAGCGCAGCATCGAAGAGGCGCACAGAGCGCGGTGTCTTGGCAGGCGGCGGCGGCAGCAGTGGCGATGGGCGACGAAGACGAAGAGTGAGGAGGAAGAAGAAACGGCCACCTTATATAGGGGAGGGACCTTTAGTCCCGGCTTCTATAAACGCCCGAGACTAAAGGTTATCTTTAGTTCCGGCTGGTATTACGAGCCGGGACTAAAGGTTAGAATGACAGCTGGTCACTGACCGTTGTTCACGAAGTTACTGCAATCTGAAGCTACAAACGTCGGTGTTTGCATACAGTGGTACTACGGTTATGTCAGTGTAGTTTAATGAGACACTGATGTAAGGGTCCACAGTCCACTCGCTTTTAGTTTACAGTGGTACTATTGTTATGTCAGTGTTATTTCTGGTTGATGACAGGTGACAGGACATGTATCTGATGATCTGATCTCGCTTTTAGGTTGCTGCCGGGAAAGCGACGCGGGATCGATCGACCGATATCCGGGTTGGAGACACTAACCAGGACTAAAGGTATCTTTCTAGTCTCGGACGGAGCCTCCAGCCGGGAGTAGACTTTTACTCCTGGTTGGAGGGACCAACCGAAAGTAAAAGTTAACCTTTAGTCCCAGTTGGTAGCTTCAACCGGGACTAAAGGTCCCCTGCAGCAAAAACCTGCCGCAGTAGGCGTTGGGCAGGGACCTTTAATCCCGGTTGAAGCTACCAACCGGGACTAAAGATTTCTCTAGTCTCGGGCGCGAAAAATACCGGGACTAAAGCCAAATTTCGAAGTGGATCAAAAGTCATTTCTCTACATATATTTTGGGTCACTGTTGTTGGAGACAGTCTTACCTATCTCATTTGGATAGGGTATAGGTAAACTTTTTTATCGAATAGAAATGATGCGAGGAGGGTATGGAAAGTGGATTATCCATGGGTAACTCTCTTTAGCTCAATTAATCATTTATTAGTACAAATGAATGGATCGGATAATACTAAGTATGTTAGACCCACGTGTAATAATCTGCACAATGTTGTTGTCTGCTATAAAGAGTCATCTTCAACTAATTTCAGTCAATTTTGTAAAACCTTTATGGTGTGAACGCGAGATTTTTAATTTAAAGGTCCAACTTTTGACAAGGGCCCCACATATATGCACAAAGTTGTCTGCTGTTATAACGAGTGATCTCCAACTAATTTCAGTTAATTTCATAAAAAAGTTTAAAGTGTGAACGCCAGGTTTTAAATTTTAGGGTCCAGCTTTTAACATGGGTCCCATAAATATAACTAGCAATATTAATCAGCACAAAGTTGTCGCCTGTTATAACGAGTCATCTCTAACTAATTTCAGCCAATTTTGCCAAAATTTTAAGGTGTGAACATGAGATTTTTCATTTCAGGGTCCAACTTTAACATGTGCCCCGTGCTCCCTCCAGGTTGGTAAAAGAAATCATTTTGGATAAGGTTTGGGTCAAACATTGGGAATATAAATCATGATTAATTGTTAAGTTGTCGAGTTTGAAAATGTGAAAATCACATGAATAGATTTGCCTTAAAAAATACTTTCATAAACATATACATATAAGACTTTTCAATAAATACTTTAATAAAAATAAAAAGTTAAAGTTATGTTTTGGAGACCGTGTGGCTATCCAAAATGAATTTTTTACCAACCTGAAGGGAGTATTTAAATGTAGCTACACATGTCTGCACAAAGTAACCTGATGTCATACTGACTCATCTCAAAAAAGTTTCGATCGGTTTTGCTCAAAATTCTAAGTGTGAACACAAGTTTTTAAAAAAAATTAAGGTCAAGCTTTTCATGTGGGTCCCACATATAGATCTAAATGTGGTTAATTTGTAAAAAGTTACCGACTGTTATAATGAGTTATTTCACTAAGTTCCTGTTAGTTTCACTAGAGTTTTAAGGTGTGAACACAAGCTTTTCAATCCAGGTTCCAGCTTTGATATGATATGATCATATGAAGCCCACGTGTGTGTATAGCATGTATATGTGTAAATGATTAACAAAACTAGTAGTTCAACTCAAGGGTTATTCTCGGTACTAGGAGGTATGATCTCTAATAAATCTAACTTCTTGGATTTAGAAGACATAATTTGGAGGTGCTCATAGGGGTAGGGTTTGCGTACGTGTGTTCATAGGGGTGAGTGTGCGTACATGGAACTGTGTAATTCTAAAAAAAAGGAAATAGCCTGTATGAGGAGGCTTGCATGCATTATATTAAAGGAAGATTAAATGCAAATTGCATGTAAATAGGAAGAGTTAAGCATATCAAATCTTGCCGAGAGCCAACCGATTTGTCTCTAATCTAAGTTAGATATAATATTTATTGTTCATATTGTGAGACGTTAGTTGTCTGGCTATCGGATGATATTCCTAATGAAAAAGTCTAGATAACCCCTTCACCTATGACAAAGTGTCTAGTTAACACCCTGAACTATAAAACCATCTGTTTGACACCTTAAAGTTTTGAAAACCGGTTAAAATACACCTTGGGCTGGTTTTACAGAGTGGTTTGGCTTACGTGCACAGCCAGCCAGGCTCAGTCGGACACGGTGGCCTTTGGGCCTGGTTGTCAGGTGCTTGTGACGCATAAGAAAAGGAACGGAACCATCTGTCCCGTGCAGCCCCTCGACCGAATCGCTGCCGCTCCTCCTCGCTCTCTCTGCGCCTGCCCCTTCTCTCACTCGCGCACCGCGGAGGATGGGCAGATGATCGGCTGAAGCTTCTAGTGACGGCGCGCTTCCTGCAGTCCGATCAGGTGTGTCTTAGTCGTTGGCCCTGTTGATGATTTGGTTTACGCGATGGCAGATTGGATTCGGATGACTTTGGGGAAACTGTGGTTTTCTATTCTTGTTCATTAGGGCAACATTAAATGAAGTTGCGGTTTTAGCTGTTCTAGAAGTGTTAGTTGGTGTAACGTTGGGGATTAAGGATTACTTGGTGTTAGGTTTTTGTGCAATTGCATTGAACTGATTTATGCAGGTTTAGGTTTAGGGGTTATTATGGTTCTGTTTAAGCAGGATTGTTCAATGCTTTTTTTTAAATAATATTCAAAAGATTTCTTTTTTGCTTTCAGGATGGATTGGATTGCAATTAGATTTCACTTTGGTGGGGCTTTTGTCAATGTCGATGGGCTTTTGTTGTACGCGGATGGAGGAACTGCTGAGTCACGGATTGAACTGGACAAGCTATCATTTTTTGAGATCAAGGGGCACCTAGCAGATCATTTTAGGTCACCAAGTACCATACGGATGTATTGGTTGAAGCCTGGAATGGAATTGGGGAATGAGCTCGTCTTGCTGGTAGATGATGCTTCATGTCATATCATGGCTAGTTATCATAGAGATGGTAGCATTATAGACATGTATGTCGAGGAGGTTGCTATGGAGCTGACTGCATATGGTGAAGACATCTGGGCTGGTGTTGATAATTTAGGAGATGATGAATCAGAGGCAAACCATCAAGCTATTTATGACACAGATGATGCAGGGATAATGGGAACTCGAGAGCAGGAAGACAAGGACTACAAATCCTTCATGGAATTCTACAGATCTCCTTCAAAGTCAACAGAGGAAAAGGTTTCTATTGCACAAGATGAGGGTCAACAAGAAGACAACATTGGAGAAGGTGAAGAAGTAGCCAATTTATCTGATGATACATCAGATGAAGAATATAAGCAACCTGTAGATGAAGATAGTTCTGCAGAGGATGAGGAAACAATTGAATTGAGGGAGTATGCAAAGGAGATTAAGAAGAACATCAGAGCAAAGAAACTAGGCATGCATGGTAGTCAACCTATGAAAATCAGAGCTGAGGATTTGGTTGATGAAGTTCCTAACTTGGATGATCCAGGTAGCCCTTATCTTGATTCTAGTGATGATTACTCATATGAGGAAAATAGTGAAGGGGAAACTGAAAGGTGGAAGAGCATGGAAAATAAATATGACAGTAAAGCACCTATTCCTGTCTTCTCTCTTGGCATGGTTTTTAGATGCACTAGGCAGTTCAAAAAGGCTCTAGTCAAGTATGGTTTAAAGACACATAGACACCTCAGATTTTTGAAAGATGAAAAGGACAGGGTCAGAGCAGTTTGTACTTGGCCAGGTTGTAAGTGGTTGATATATGGGTCCATCACAAGCAGATCTGAATGGTGCAAGGTCGTAAGGTTTGATGATGTCCACTACTGCCCACCAAGGAGGGATAACAATCTTGTAACCTCCACATTAATAGCTAAGCACTATTACCAGGAGATCAAGGATAACCCCACCTGGAAGGTTGGTTTGATCAAGAATGCAGTCCAAATGGACTTCCTTGCTGATGTATCTATTTCAAAGTGTAAGAGAGCCAAAGCAATAGTACTTCAACAAGCACTGGATTCTATGAAGGGAGAATACAGCAGGGTGTATGATTACCAATTGGAACTTCTTAGAAGCAACCCTGGCAGCACCATAGTTGTTTGTCTTGATCCAGATGTCGAGGACAAGAAAGTGTTTGAGAGGTTCTATGTATGTTTTGATGGATGCAAGAAGGGTTTTGGGGCAGGCTGTAGAAAGGTGATTGGCTTGGATGGTTGCTGGTTCAAAGGTGCTAACAATGGTAACTTACTCTATGCAATTGGAAGAGATGCCAACAATCAAATGTATCCAGTGGCATGGGCAGCAGTGCCAATAGAGAATTATGAAACTTGGTACTGGTCTATTGGTTTGCTGCAAAAAGACCTTAACATCAACAATGGAGGTGAGGGCTGGGTGTTCATATCTGACCAGCAAAAGGTATAAAATTGTTCTGAGCTGAATATTATTTTTCAGAAAAATGTTGTTAGCTGATTATTGTTTCTAAAAAAATAGTTAGCTGATTAGTAACCACTATTTAAATGTTACATGCAGGGATTATTGAAGGCAGTAAAGGAGTTGGTACCTAATGTAGAGCACAGAATGTGTGCAAGACACATTTATGCTAACTGGAGGAAAAAATACACCGACAAAAAGCTACAAAAGAAGTGGTGGAGGTGCGCTAAGTCATCTTGTAGGGTTTTGTTCAACCTCAACCGAGCCTACCTTGCTCAGGACACACCAGCAGGAGCCAAGGACATGATAAGCACGTCACCAGAACATTGGAGTAGGGCTTTTTTCAGACTTGGTTCGAATTGTGACTCAGTGGACAACAACATGTGTGAGAGTTTCAATAATAGCATCATGGACGCAAGGTTCTATCCAGTTATCTCCATGAATGAGGCCATAAGAAAGAAAGTGATGGTCATAATTCAAGAAAATAGGGCAAAGACAGAGAAGTGGGCAGGGACTATTTGCCCCAACATTTTTAAGAAATTGAAGATGAACATAGAGAGGTCAGGCAAGTGTATTGTTCTGTGGAATGGAGAACATGGGTTTGAGGTCCAAGAGAATGAGGACAGAAGGTACACAGTAAATTTACAAGAATGGAGTTGTAGTTGTAGGTACTGGCAACTTTCAGGACTCCCTTGTTGTCATGCAATTAGTTGCATATACAATGCATCAAAAGAGTTGGAGGATTACATTGCACCATGTTTTACCATAGTCGAGTACTTGAAGACTTATCAGCATGTTTTACAACCTGTTGAAGGTCCTGCAAATTGGCCAATCTCTGACATGCCAAGACCACATCCCCCAGCTTTTGTGAAGATGCCTGGAAGGCCCAAGACCCAAAGAAGAAGGGAGGAAGGAGAGCAACCTAAGGGAACAAAGCTAACCAGAGTTGGCATCAAGATGAGCTGCAGACTGTGCAAAAAAACAGATCACAATGCAAGAAGGTGCCCCAAAAATCCTGAAGCTGGTAACAAGGTAAATGCCCACATCAAGAGAGCTAAAACTAGGAAGAGGAAGGATACAGAGTCAGCATCAACTAGTGCTGTAGCAAATGATCAAGCTGGTAACAGAAGTACAAGAGCGAAGAGGACAACAACAACTGAAAGGGTAACATTTTTTTCTTATTCACTTGTGTTATACATTCGTCAAGTAAAATGTTCTCGATAATCAACTTATAAACATTCACATGTAGGCTGATGTCGGAACAAGTGGACATCAGGTAACTCATAGTGCGCCAACTCACGGTCAGGCGAGTCACAGGCACCAAGAGTGGCTACACAACCCCCACTGGTCCAGCAAGTCATAGTCAGGCACCAAGAGTGGCTACACAACCCGATCCACGGTCAAAGTAGTCACGGTCGGGCACCAAGAGTGGCTACATTAACGACTCGATCCACAACAAAAGACGAAATGACCCAAGGCAGAGGTCCACACGGCCCAATCGACTTGCTCATCTCATGTTTGGTGACAACTACTAAGATAATTGATGAAAGCCATAGTCGACTGTCTTTTGTTGGCTCTTTTGGATGTACATACTTACAACTGTTATATAAGCCTCACATGACCATGGGACAACCATTGAGTTGCAAATAGGCCTTAGTTATATAAGCCTCACATGACCATGGGACAACTACTGAGTTGCAAATGGTAGCATGTCTTTTGTGTCTCTACTTTTGGGTTCACATGCTTCCTGGTGTTGGGGCTCACATGATCATGGAACTTTAGGTGATCTTGTGTGTAACTCACCCAATTACCTGGTGATGTAATGCTAGCTTCAAATCTGTGTAATATATACCATGTTTGCAACAGTTTGGACACATGTGTAATATAAATCATGGTAGCCTCAATTCCCATGATGTTCAGTTTGTGATTGGACAGTTTGGAAATCAAATCTGTGTAATATATGAGCAGTTGTCTCTGGATTCCACACACATATATTGACCAATTTTTGTGGACTGGACAAATACATTCAGTTGCAAATGACAAATAGCAGGGACATTGTTAAGTTCATCAAACATTCATACTTTACAAAAGATGTCCAGGATAACTCGATCTGGATTGCACATAGCTACTCCATTGTCTAGTGCAAACAAACTACCATCAAACTAACTTAGATACATGGAACGCCAAACAGGAGGCCAACTACAAACACAAAGAATCAGCTACTGAAGTTCCTGCATTCAACAAGCCAACTATTGTAGTTCTACATTCTTTGCCTTCAGTTCCTGCACCTTCTCTCATTGAGTAGCTTCAGCTCACCAGCTCCAGCATCCAACCCCACCTGCATCCTCATTGATCCCATCCTCACCGGCTCATAGGCAAGAGGCCCTTCCAGCAGAGGACTCCGAAGGCTCTGGTGACAGAGGATTCCGCCATGGGAGCAGAGAACTCCGAAGGCTCCGGTGACGCAGGGCCACGCCGTAGCGGCCGAGATGGGCGGAGAGGGGGCACGCGCTGCTCCTCAGCAGCGCCGCGGGCCGGCGGCGACTTGACGGCCCGGGCCGCGCGGCCAGCGAGGGGCATAGGAGGGCGGCGTCGCAGCGCAATATGGGCAAGCCCTGTGCAGTTCGGCGCCGCAGCGTCCGAGGGCGGAGGAGGGCACGCGCAGCTTCGTCGCGCCGGCGGCGACCTGAGAGGGCCGGGCCGTGCGGCCGCCGAGGGCGCACGCGAGGCGGAGTTCGGCGAGGGGGCGGAGGTGCACGAGTTCGGCGACGGATAGAGCGATTTGGCGAGGCCCAAGGGCCATCGTGTCCAGGTGAGCCACGCTGGCTGTCCACGTAACCCAAAACAGCCTGTAAAACCACCACAGAGGGTATGTTAGTTGGTTTGTTAAACTTTAGTGTGTTAAATAGATGATTTTATAGTTGAGGGTGGTAACTAGACTTCTTGTTATAAGTGAGGGGGTGATCTAGACTTTTTCCATATTCCTAAGGCTGTTTAGCTTCAAGTCCGGTTGTGTGTTAATCATGTAATATTTTTCTGCCATACCAGGAAACTGGCGCTCTGTCGGCTTGGAACTTCTCCTTTCTTTAATATAATTTTAATATAATGATGTGCAAATCTCTTGCTTATTCGAGCAAAAAAAAAAGAGTGAGACATTATATAGCTACACGAATTTTGCCGCATCCTCAATATGAATGGTACAATTTGGTTTCACGATCATCTTAAAAAAATTGTATTACCTACAAAGTATCATCTAGAGTCGAGTATGTCTTAAAAATGTATTGTGCATATGCATGTTTCTTTTTCTTTATGTTATCACGTTACAATAAAGAGAAGTCACGTTACAAGCCGTTTTCTATCCAGACACGAATAGACGTACATTTCTTGTGTATTACTTCAACTAGTCATGTTAGGGCATAATATTCAAATATATGACATGCCACATACCATATGCCACTACTAAATCATGTCATAATACATGTACACCGATTATACCACTAAAATTAAATTATGGTATATTTTTTTACTTTATTTATTCTTTTTTAGAATTACTTTATTTATTCTGTAGCTCGTACATATACACATATTAGGGCACATATATTTTTTTTCTCAGTTTGTCACGCACCTCGCATAATTATATCACAGTAGGGTAACCTTGTCACGTACTACTCAACGTTAGATCGCACTTTGCAAAATAAAAAGGTATTAATGTATTCAATAGATCATGCATGTATCACTAAGATCTTAAATAATATGTTTAATCAAAACTTTCCTTGTTTATCTTATTTTTTTCAAAAATAATAATTAATAAATAAGTATATATATATATATATATATATATATCACTTAATAACTCTCTAGAAATAATAGATGATTCTAACTATCTAATCTAATTAAATAAACGGCTCATACTCATTTGAGAGTGCCACAACAAAAGGTATCAACTCAAAACAATGAGTATGTATAAAATTGGTTATTATGCATATGGGTATGAATAAGATTGGAGAGGGTGAAAATTGAATAATGATGATATGGATTATGAACATGAGTTTGTCTATACCCACCCAGTGACAGATTTAGACAAGTTCCAGAGCAGTGGAACATTGCCGGTGTTGAATGGAGATTTTGAAGTTGGCTGCAGCCCTGATGGACAATCAGATAAAGTTTGGAAGCACTTCACCAAGATTCGTAGTGCCAATGATCCTGGTGAGGTGTACGCAGCGTGCCACCGCTGTGACAAAGTGCTTAAGGCGCATCCCAAGAAGCATGGCATTTCTCACCTCAAAAGGCACATTCGCACATGCCACAGCTGCTGTAATCCTTCCACTGATGAGGACCGGGAGATCCTTCACCACCTCCGCACAGTGCTCAACGATGATCTCTACAAGCAACACAAGACGGACGAGAAGCTGGAGGACCTCGCCCAGCTGGACCCATGGGATCTCAATCTCACCCGCCCCACCCCCTGGTACGTCACGAGGTCGTTGAACCGGCAGACGCAAGGGGGCCACTGGAAGGAGATAGATAAGGAGTTCACTGCGATCCGAATGGGGGATCGGTCGCAAATGCAGGGGTGCTGGAAGGACAGAGAGAAGGAGATCACCGTGATGCAACTGGATCATCAGTTGCAAATGCAGGTGCCGCAGCCAGTACATGGGGCTGAGGAGGACCCTGCAGTTTCACCGTCAGGATGGCAGGAAGATGGACTGGATCATGCTCGAATACCAGCAGCTCGATGATATGGTGTCCCCTGCCCTGCTTCTCCAGGTAATTAATAAAGGATCACTCACTTGCTAACACCCAAATATAGATTGATCTCAGAATTAAACTATATTCGTAGATGACATATTTTGTAGCACCGTTGCCATGCTTTCGCTTTTTTTTTATATGCATGGTTCGTCATTCGTTCGTGCTTACTTGTAGGGGGACATGGTGATCCGCAAGGTATTCCGCTGTGACAAAGATGCGGTCACCTCCGCTTTCAGTTAGTTGGACATGTGGTTGAATGCATATGGTGACGATGAAGAGTACTTCAACGGTAATATAATACATCGTTAGCTGCACTGCCTGCACATTTGAACATTTCTTTCTTGCACAACCATCAAGTACTAATAGTCGCAAAAAAAAACCATCGAGTACTAATAACAAGACGAATATTCCATGCTTTGTTTCCCCGTTAGGTGAGGGCGTGAGCACTGACACTACCACGTCCATAAGTGATTACATGGACACTCTGGTTGATAGGAAGCGCAAGAGAAGTGGTCGCACATCAAAAGTTTGGTTGCACTTCACAGAGATCCGCACGGCAGATCATGCACTTCACAGACCATTGTGGCAGGGGGTACACTAGTCAGTAGTGGTCGCTCTACGAATGGCACCTCTCAACTGTGGAGGCACAACAAGAGCTGTGCAAACAAGTGCCTTAGGACAGAAAATGCAACTGACGCCACTACTGAATGGGAAGCAGAAATCTGGCCACTGTTCCTAGTCTTGGAGAACTATGGAGATTGGTTTCAAATCAAGGACATCTTCAGTTTACTTTTACTATGTTTGTCTCTATTATACATACTCACTTTTGTTCTCTGGTTCAGAAACAGAGCATCAGGGACGTGCTGAAGCCAGGAGCCAAGGAGATGGGCCGCTTGCTGGGGATCGGTGGAATGGAGGCAGTATAGTGGGGCTCATGTGCTCACCCGATTGCCCATGCTCCCTTTCTGTTTTTTCAGCTTTGTTTCATGTTTAATTCTGTCCTAATAAAGTTGGTGCCAGTATGGCTCACTTGTTGGGTTCTGTCTGTCTTAGATTGTCTTACTCTCCTTTTTTATCTATTCCTACAATGTTTGCAAAATAGCTTCATGAGCAGCTCTCTAGATGAAGCGGAAAAAACTATTTGGTAATACAGCTTCACACAGTAGACAAATAAATAAAATTACTATAATACCCTTTATCTCTATTTTTCTTTTTATTTTCTCGTCTTCTTCACACGCATCTACAATCTTTGTGATGCAACGCCATGAAGCCGCGACCTCACGCCCGAAAGCACACGCATGTCGGCGCCCCCAACCCCGCGGCAATGGGCGGCCCCAAAGAGCGGCACATCTCCCGGTGGTCCGCGCCTCGGCGACGCGTCCCTCCCGACAGGCCGCACTCCCACGGCGAACCGCGCCCCTAACGGCGGCGCCTCTCCCAGCAGAGCGTGCTCCCATCAAGGGCGCCTCCCGGCAGCTCGTGCCTAGCCAAGCTTATTCCCTGGCGAGCTGCTCCCAGGTGGCCAAGCCCATGGGCGAGCCACGCCACCGGCAACATGCGCCCAGCGGGCTAAGACCCGACGAGCCGTGCCTCGCCGATTCGCACTCCGGCGGCCACGCCTTGGCGAAGCCAGCGCTACGGCCAAGTGGCTGCGCCCTGCACACTACGTGAAAACGGTTTGTAGCAACGGGACAAATTTTTTTAGGCGCGGCTGGTGATGGAGCCGCCCCTACAGTGACATGCTCGGGAGTCACTAGACCAGCCGCCTCTATAAATAACATAGTAGGGACGGCTGATAATACGAGCCGCCCCTACAAATGGGGTCGATTTGTAGAGGGGGCTCACTCACTAGCCGCCCCTAGTGTTACGATTTGTAGGGGCGGCTCAATCACCAGCCGCCCCTACAAATCACTTATACAACAATATCTCCCACTTCTCCCCCTACTCATCGCGAAAAAAACTCTCCCATCCGCTCCCTCTCTCGCTCTCACGAGGCGTGTTGGCTGAGCCTCCCGCGGCCCCCGCCCCCACCGATCCCGCTCCTGCCGCATACGCCCCTGTCGTCCCTTATTCTCCCTCTCTCCCGACGTGTCGGCGTGCTGGTCCCCTCATTCGTCTCTGCTTTCACCTTCCCCTCTCTCTCGCGATGACGTGGCGCACCGGCCAGCGAACGGCGCGGGCGGGACGGCGGCGCACTGGCGCCCGCGAGCCCCCGTAGGTGGCCGCGGCTGCCACCCTCGACGCGGCTTCCTCCCACCGGTCCGCGTGCGCTCCTGGGCTCGATGAAACATCGAAACCCTAGGTGCCTGTTTCGACGCCTCCGTCTGCGCGTGTGGCCTCTTCCTCGGCGGATTGGCTTGGCGGCCAGATCTGGAGGTACCTCACCCTCTTCTTCTCTGTCTCATGGCTCGTCACCCAGATCCGTCCTCCGTCTCATGGCTCCTCACCCAGATCCTCCCTCCCTCCATCTTCCCCTTTGCGTAGTCCAGGACAACTAAGGCTGAGGCACCGCCCCTACAAATGCCTTTTGTAGTACTGCACAGTCGTGCCCCGGCAGGCCATGCCTCGGTGGCGCCGGCACCTCCCTCGGGCGAGCATGCTCTCTCTCTCTCTCTCTCTTCTTGGCTGCCAGTCCAGCCCGGCACGGGTCAGCTCACGCTTGCACGCTGACACCAAGACACCGGCTCCTCGGCGGCCGCAGCCTGCATCTCCATGCTCCTGGCTCCTCGACGTGCCACGTCGCCATGATCGATCCATCTCTCTCTCTCTCTCTCTCTCTCTCTCTCTCTCTCTCTCTCTCTCTCTCTCTCTCTCTCTCTCTCTCCTGGGGCAAAATGAGTCTTTTGTGTACCATGGGGTCCACATATGAGAGATGAAGTTGGAATATGTTACTATTTTCAGCTTCATACCGACTCATGTATGTGTGAAAGGAAGAGAAAAAACAGCTTCATGAGTAAAGCTGTTTCAGAAATAAGTGTTTAGCAAAAAAAAAAAACTCACAACAGCCGTGCCAAACAGGCCCCGTAGCTGAGACCTACGGTTGCCTGATTTTGATGTATGAATTATGATCAGGGCTGTAATATCTTTGAATTTCTTAGAGAAATGGAGGTTGATTTTAGAGATAGTAGAACATGAACAGACGAACTGAATTTAGTCAATTTGTGCACTCTGCAGCCATAGCTTTGAAGTAATTATTAACACCATTGTGTGTGTGTGTGTGTTTTTTTTTTAAGTTTTGGAGGGCCGCCTAAGCTGCCAACCTGGTACAGAAAGTCAGAAACCCGTGCTCTGCTGTCTCCACTCCCTTGCGGGCGCAGCACTAGCGGTAAACTTTGGACAGATCGTCTACTCTCGGTTGGAATTGGAAGCTGCGAGTCATCAGCGAATGGTGGGCCCGTTAGTTGCTACAACTGTGTTTCGGACCAGGATTGATAACACTTATCGATCATTTTCCACCAAAATCTCCTGCAACTAAAATTTTTTTTTGTACGACATTTGTTTTGATTCGTCCGTCTGTCCACGTCTGTGATCCCATGACATCTCCCACATGCTACATCCTTTGGTGCGATTCTCCTTGATTGAATATTGGCTATCATGTGATAGAGGAATCATGGCAAAATAGAAAGTAAAAAATTATTGTGCTATCTATATACACATTGCATGTTTACATGCACCAGCATATATGACAACGAGCAAAAGGAAAGAGAATTAAGACAAAAGAAACTTCTTTGCATTTCTGAGAATCTTGCCAAATCTGCATATATTTAATTACTTCCCCTCTTTGCATTTGCGAAAGGGACAGTTTTTTTCTCCTTTCATTTGGTTTCACGCTCACGTGTTCCATCGTCCTCGCTTGCTGTTTCTTGCTAAAATTGCCCTTGGGTCTGTTCATTTTGAATCATTTCCCCATATTCTAATTAAACTACAAAATTTTGAATTATGATATGAGGTAAGACATGTACAACTAAAAAGAACAAAGTGTTGACATTTTTTTGTGCGATATTTTTTTTGGTTCGTCCGTCTGCCCACGCCTGCGATCTCACGACATCTCCCGCATGCTGCGTCCTTTGGTGCGATTCTCTTTGATTGAATATTGCATGTCATGTGATAGAGGAATCGCGGCACAATAAGAAGTAAAAAATTATTGTGCTATCCATATACACATTGCATGTTTGCATGCACCAGTATACATGGCAACGAGTAAAAGGAAAGAGAATTAACACAGAAGGAAAGAGAATTAAGACAAAAGGAATATCTTTGCATTTCTGAGAACCTTGCCAAATCGGCCTACATTTAATTACTTCCCCTCTTTGCATTTGCAAAAGGGATAGCTTTTTCCTCCTTTCATTTGGTTTCACGCTCACGTGTTCCATCGCCCTCGCTTGTTGTTTCTTGCTGAAATTGTCCTTGGGTCTGTTCATTTTGAATCCTTTTCCCATATTCTAATTAAACTACAAAATTTTGAATTAGGATACGAGGTAAGACATGCAAACAGATATTTCAAAACTACCTGTAGAGTCCAAAGAACTTAATAAGTAAATCATTCTGGAGGTAATGCAAATTCTCTCTAATCTTTCATTTGGTGTAGTTAGTGTTATCATAGTACCCGCATGTATTCATGGGAAATAAATCATGGACAAAACGTGGACACTTTTTGGTACGACATTCCAACATGGGTCCATCGTCCTGCCAATATCCTTGAGACAGATCACATAAAGGATGAGAGTCCCTCTATGAGATTGCTCACAAGAGACTCAAATTTATATCTAATCATGGTAATGTTGAATTGATTTGCATCAAAAGCATCGGCAATGATAAACGGGGACATTGGTTTTAGTATACATAGTGGAGAAAAACTCAACCTTGGCCTTCTCAGCAGCTTTTCTGAGCCTTTGCAATGTTAACTTGTCCTTACTCAGATAGTCAAGAGGTGCACCATAAAATTATGCACCACTAAGAAAAGTGTCACCATTGGTTGCCTTGACCTAAAAAAATGTGTCGAAATTAAGAATTACAACACCTAATTCAACATCTTAGAACAGACACTCAAGTGGATACATTATTCTACAATATATGTCTGTGTGGAATAGTCCTAAAGCCACACATATTTATACGGTGAGTATAACATACATTGTTTTAAAATTTTATGAGATTTTTTAAGGCACGCAGTATTATCCATGTGACAGGCACTAATATTTACATATATACTCGAACCTGTGTGTACAGGATTATATGGAGATACAACGGAACTTATTCATGGATTTATTGGCGCACGAAAGAAATGGATATCGGAGAATTCTTTCTGCCGATATAAAATATTATCTTAGCCATATCACAACAAAGTCTATACAGTAGAGTTTGTGAGCCTGCGACGCCGCGCTCTCCGTGACTGTGTTAATTTCACGAACTTTGCTTTTTGAATTAAATGTCACTTTAACGTCGGTATTTAATTTAACAGTATTGTTATCTTATCGTGCGATCCGTGTGTTTTTCGTACAAAAAAATTAGTTGTCCCGTAGCAACGCACGGGCACGCTACCTAGTTTATAAAAAAAAGACAGATGTACATGACAGGGCCCGAAAGTGAGCCTGGGCCCAACAAAAAAGTTGCTTCTTTACCTATTGGACATGGGAGGTCCGATTTAATCGAGGGTTGAATTTTGTCGAAGAAACTATTTCTTGTTCCTAAGACATGGCAAAATTAGTTTTTTCTGGTTTTAGACTAGGAAACCATTTGTAGGAATTCGGAGCATCCCTTTAGAAATTGTTTGCGTTTTGTATGGTTTCTCCCCGAAAACCTTGCCACATCTGGACTTAGTCCCTCAGCAAGCTAGTGATGATGATGTGCATTGCCGTGGGCTACCAATGTAGTGTTTTGACGTTTCGTGACCGAACTAATTTTAAGATACGCCGCTTAATTCTATAATGTTTTGGAGCATTGTTTCTATTATATGCAAATAAATATTATTGTCTGACAATGACGTGCAATTCCTATAAAAAAAACTTTTCGCCCACATTTCACTATTACAGAAACGTTCTACATAGCAAACTAGTTTTAACCTGCTCTGGGAGCACTGTAGCTTACAAACTGCCACTGAAAATACACTTTTAGAGGCTGTTCTGTTAAGGGACGATACAACCACCCCTAAAAATATGATTTTTAGAGACGATTGCTTATGTCAGTCGCCTCTGAAAATACCTGATTTTGAGGAGATCACCGTGGTCCAAATGGATGAGTTGCAAATGCAGGTGCCCCGGTACGGTACATCGGGCTGAGGAGGACCCTAGAGTTTCACCATCAGGACGGCACAAAGATGGACTGGATCATGCTCGAATACCAAAAGGTTGATGGTATCGATCGAGTCCCCTGCCATGCTTCTCCAGGTAATGAATAAAGGGTCACTCTCACTTGCTAACATCCAAAATTCCAAATATACAGGTTCATCTCGGAATCAAACTATATTTCTAGCACCGTTCCCATTCTTTCGTTTTTAATTATGCTTTGCTTACTTGTAGGGGGGACAGTGTGATTCGCAAGGTATTCCGCTGTGACAGAGATGCGATCTCCTCTGCTTTTAGTGAGTTGGACATGTGGTTGAATGCAGATGATGACAATGAAGAGTTCTTCAACAGTAAGTAATATAATACTTCTTTCTTGCACAACCATCAAGTACCAAGACTAATAATATTCCCTGCTTTGCTTTCTCGTTAGCACTGACACTGCTACGCCCAGTAGTGATTCCATGGACACTGTGGTTGATAGGGAGCGCAAGAGGACAGCTGCCGCTTCCTGCCACAAATCACAAGTCTGGATACACCTCACCAAGATTTACAACACAGATTGTAGCGTCGTGTATGTTGTCTGCCACACCTGTGACTGGGGGTACGGTAGCGGTCGCTCTACCAATGGCACCTCTCACCTTTGGAGGCATAATAACAAGAGTTGCGCAAGCAAGCACCGTAGACACAGTAGATGCGAACGACGCCAGCGTTGCATGGGAAGCAGAAATCTGGCCACTATTCCTAGTCTTGAAAAACTATGGAGGTTGTGACTTGTGTTCGTTTCTAATCATCAAGCACAGCCCTTCAGTTTGTTTTTTCTATGTTTGCGGATACTATACATATTAATACTTGTTCTCTGTTTCAGAAACAGAGCAGCAGGGATGTGCTCAAGCTAGGAGATGGGCCGGTCTGATGATGATTGTTAGAATGGAGGAAGTACAGTGAGGCTAATGCAATCAACGATTGCACAAGCTCCCTTTCTGATTTGGTAGTGCTCTCTACCAAGCGTCTGGCCTGAAACAAGCTCCCTTCGCTGGGCCTGCGGACCAGGTCTGACCGACTCTATGGCATTGTTCGATTCTCTTATAATTCGTCTTTTTCAGCTTGTTTTTTCAGTCGGAACAATGTTTTCCTCTCACAACAAATCAGCCGGAACAGTGTTACGGCTTATTTTTTTCAGCGAAGCGAACGGGGCCAATACGTGGCCTCACGTTGTCCACTTATTATTACCACCATAAATATCTTATACTCTTCGCTGCCCTCAAAATAAAAATCTCTCACTCTGCAAGCTGCCAGTCGAAGGCCGCACACACGTTCTGCTTCCCCCAGATCCAGTCCGCTCCCACCCTCCCTAAGTCATGCAGTAAAAACACCATCCGCCGATGGCGTCTCCGCACACTCAGTCGAGGTTCGGAACCCCGGCGATTCACTGCCGCCTCATCGCCGGCGCACGGTACGGCGTCCTCCTCATCACCTCCTCCATTTTAAAGTTGTTGCATTTGTAATTTATCATGGAAAATTTGCCACAAGAATATTTTAACTTTTAAAGGAACTTTGCTTTTCCAAATGAAATTGCTAAGCTGATCCCTGAACCCCCCCGAGTCAAAATATAGTACAGTGACTTAGTTGTAAAGGCACTAGACTTATCTATACCCCATTTAACTCCATCCTCTCTAGTCATATCCATTTGAGAGATCTTCTAAAAGCCTTCCAATCTACTAATAACGTAAAACCAAATAGTTGGTGACATGTGGGTCTACATAATCCCCGGGTATTGTGAGCAACTAGAAAGGCACGAGCGCTTCACCGCGCACGGACAAACAGCCTGTTCGCTTGCTCGTAAACGATCGTAAATTTCCAGTCAGAAACAGTGTTTTTCTCTAACACAAACCAGCCAGCAGTAAATAATCTACGATACGATACGGCCTCCCGAACAGGCTGAAAAACATCTTGCGCAGAAAACGCATGAGCAGTAGTGCACAGCAAAAACAAACGGTAACAGTAGGAAAGTAGGAACCGTGACTGAACAGCGTTGATTAGTAAAACAGGGAACAGTGTTTGCACACAGCGCACAAGACACGTGGGATCACTGATCAGAGGAGGCGAATTCAACACGCGTAGAAGACACGTGGCAACACAGCATTGGCCACCAACAGGCAGAGGTGCTCTCAAACACGGATCCTCCCACGGATATTTAGATCTTAATATACGCAGGACAGACCACGAAAATAAACAATGGTGAGGAACGAAGAATAGCGGATGCCTGCAAACCTCAATAGCATTAATTATTCAGTTTTTACAGCATATAAGCACTTGCATTAGCAGGCAGCAGCGCAGCAAGTTTCTTTGCAAGAGCTCATGCACTGTGTGATACCAAATCCTAGAAAAACTAAAGTTCATGAACAGAATAAGGTTGCACAAAAATTGAGAATAGCAATAAGATGATGAGTGCATTCAACTAAATATAGATTGTCCAAATTACATCAAGCTCCATAAGTCAGCCACGATGACCATCCTATATACATAACGGACTTGCATTATATACCACAGCCCAAGATTAGTGTTAGACATGTACCCACAGGTAGGATCATAAAGATTTCTAACGGATGGTGGATCGTTGTTTCTCGTTTGCACAACTGAACGTCGGTTGGTATTCTTATTTTGATTTACCGTTGGACGATCGGTCAATAAAAACTGATTTTGGGTCTAGCCATCCATCGGGACATGTGGATTCGGCTCTTGCGCACTTGGCTGGCCCAATTCACGCCTAATTTGAGATTGGTCAAAGTAAACATTTGTGCAAGGAGAGAAAAGAAAGAGCAATAAACACATGAATAGTAGCAGGCTGGTAGTGCATCAAACATGCACCCACAGGTCATAGCTATTCAAGTAGTGCTAATTTATCTTTATTGTCTCTCTTTGCACGTATTTTTGTTTGAGTTCAAATTTTGCATTTACATAAATGATATCGTCCTCTATCCATCCATATTTTTGTGTGAATTTTCATGCTCTGATTTGGTGCTACCATGTTTTGTTCCTACATATTTATTCCCATATGTTTTGATATATTCTTTTGAATGAAAGGGATATCTGGAACACAAATAGACAATCAACACCACTAGGAATCAATTAATTATAATAAATGATAGCATATCCTACCCATGTTTCGGACTATCCATATCTCATTATTTCAGATTAAAGATCTGAAACATCATCCCTAGCTAGCATTTTTTTTTTTTTGCGAAAATCATCCCTAGCATTAATGTCTCATATATACTGGTAGTTGATCCTAGCTTTCCATTGATTCCTACATAGAGATCGAGAAACACACATATACTCAAGTTCATGCATAGAACATCAAGGTATTAATTGGAGCATATCCTACATCAAAGTTCTCTCATAATATCAATAGACACTCAACATACCAGTATAATAAATGATAGCATATCCTACCCATAGATTGGAGCATCCATATCTCATTATTTGAGATTAGAAGATTTGAAACACTAATATCATCCCTAGACATTACATTGAAGCCTCATTCCTACACATATATAGAGAGAGAGAAGCACACATGACACACATACTCAAGTTCATATAACATCAAGCTTCTTGCTTTGGCTTTGCTCGTTCGTTCAACTAGAGAAGCACCAAGATGACAGCTGGGAAAGCAGCATTGCTCCTCCTGGTCGTGGCTGCGGCAGTTTGTCTAGGTTTTGTGAGTGGTAGTGTGTACCCCGCAGGAGAAGGACTGCCTCATTCATGTCTGTAGCATAGCCATCGAGAAGGGGGCACCACCTGGTTGGATCCTTGAGGCCTGCTGTCGGATGGCGTTAGAGACACTCGTAGAGAAACGACCTTTGATCCACTTCGAAATTTGGTTTTAGTCCCGGTATTTTTTACGCCCGGGAGTAGAGAAACCTTTAGTCCCGGTTGATAGCTCCAACCGGGACTAAATGTCCCTGTTCAACGGCTACTGCGGCAGGCTTTTGCTGCAGAGGACCTTTAGTCCCGGTTGGAGCTACCAACCGGGACTAAAGGTTAACTTTTACTCCCGGTTGGTCCCTCCAACCGGGAGTAAAAGTCTACTCCCGGCTGGAGGATCCGTCCGTGATTAGAAAGGGACCTTTAGTCCCGGTTGCTGTCTCCAACCGGGACTAAAGGCCCCCTCCTATATACAAGAACCGTCCTGCCCACTGAGCACGGGTGTCTTCTTCGTCCACACAGGTGATGAACTTGTGCAGCTTCTTATCTTCTCTCTCGTTACCATCTGCTAATCTCTAGTTTTTCCCATCTGTGTAGATCTAAAATATACTTTTGGTCTCGTAGAAGCTGTGATCTTGTGGATGTGGAATCGGAAGCCACAACCGAGACAAATCAATCAGCCAGGTGAAGATTCATCCATCTCGTGGTGGTGATTCATGCAGATCCAGTCTGTGCGGAAGAAGGTTCAGGCGCAGCAACCCCTGCAGCCGCCAGAGAAGGCATTTCCATTTTCCCCATTTCTATTAATTTTTGTAAGAATAAATCCATGCAGAGATGCGGTGAATCCATCTAGTTCTTGCTAGTTAGTGCTTTCTTTCTTTAGTATATATGGACAAATCATTGAAGGTGCTTCGTTTCTTTAATCTAGGCAAGATTGCTATCGAATAGACAATTATTTTTAACTAATATATAGGAAATCTTCAGATTTGGCATGTGGTGTTAGAATTTTTTTGTTGTTGACAAAATTAGCTCATACGGTACATTTGTATTCCAAGCTATTTTAGTTTATTATATTACTAATTTCATCTTTCTTTTGAACATTTGCATGTGTTATTTTGACTATCTGATCACGAAGAATGGAAGGCAAGGACTGTCTCGTCGTGAAGAATGGAAGGCCGGCTGTTGATTTTGTAGTGGCTGGCTGTTCATTTTGTAAAAGCTAGAAGCTGATAGTATATTGCTCTAGTGCTACTGTTTTAGTAAACATTATTAAGCTTCTCGTGTGCTTGTGATGATTATTTAAACATTTCCTAGTGAGAATGTATATGGAGCATTTTCACTAACATGCGGCTACAATCCAAACAGCTACCACAACTTTTTATCTAACATTTATAACAATAAACCAAACAACAGCCATATTATAACAAAAAACCAAACAACAGCTACCATATTATAACATTTATAACAAAAAAGAAAATATTTAGTCCCGGTCGGTAATACCAACCGGGACTAAAGAGCCGGCCCACGTGGCTAGGCCGGAAGGCCTCTTTAGCCCCGGTTGGTATTACCAACTGGGACTAAAGAAGAGACCCTTTAGTCCTGGATTCATGCTTCCGGTTGGGAAACCGGGACTGAAGGGATTTCCTAATCAGAGTACAGCTTGTTTATGTAGTAGTGAGAAATAAAAAATGGTTGGACTGCATCGTCAGTCTTCTTACAGACAAAGACAAGCAGAAATACGACGAATCCAAGATCCGAGACCTTCAAACAAAGTGCCCACCGCTTGGTCCTACCCCGGCATTTGATCCGGTAAAAAGAATTTATGTAGTTATTCCATGTATATATATTGGTACTAGTACTACTTGTAATATGGATTTGCGATAAGGTATTAAACCATGTTTTCCCTGACAGCAGGTCACCGTGTGAGCAGACTCATGCTATTGCCCGTGGAGGGCATGCATGTCCGTGATAAGAAGCTGGAGAGGAGATACATACATACTCCTACATGTATCTAATCTTTCATTCAACAATAATAATATGTATTGGCCGGCATTGATCCCTGCAGTGTCAGTTGCGTCTTTCTTAGAGTAGTTCCGTTGTAGAAACCGTATACTCCCTTCGTACTTAAAAATGAAGTCGTTTTGGACGACGACACGGTCTCCAAAGTATAACTATAACTACTTATTTTTATAAATATATTTATCAAAAAGTGATATATGTAAATTTTTGTGAAAGTATTTTTCAAGACAAATCTATACATATGGTTTTCACATTTACAAACTCAACGACTTAAAAGTTATTCATGATTTATATTCTTAATGTTTGACATAAGTCTTGTTCAAAAAGACTTCATTCTTTTTAGTATGGAGAGAGTACTAGTTTCTATACCATAAGATATTACGTGAAGAAACTATGCGCCTAGATAAAAATCTAGTCATGGGCTTATCTATCTTCTCCTAGACCTTGTTTAGATTGCCTCAAAATTCCAAGTTTTTTCACTCTCTCTCCATCACATTAATTTTTGGACGCATACATGGAGCATTAAATGTAGGTAAAAAAATAACTAATTGCACAGTTTGGTTGTAAATCACGAGACGAATCTTTTGAGCCTAGTTAGTCCATGATCGGACAAAGTTTATCAAATACAAACGAAACGTGCTATAGTGTCCAGATTGCAAAAATTTGCAATCTAAACCAGGCCCTAGTCCTTCCCATAAAGCACTGGCCGGCGAGCTCTGCGGGCCGCCGGCAGTGAGCGGCTCTAGTGTGGCCGACGGGCAGTGAATCCGACACGGCCTGCGGCGAGCGGCTTGGTCAGAGCGTGAGGCAGGTTGGCGGCTAGGGGCAGTAGCACGCATGGCCTATGAGCTGCTGGAACTTGTACTCACGCGTGCGAAGGCACGTGCGGCCTCTAGGCAGCTAGTGTAGACCTCAACAAATGAAGCCTAGGATGGCCCGAGCCCATTGGATTTTGGTCCATCCCGGTGGACAGGACCTGAGCACAGATTCTGCTATCTAGAAAAATTATCTGTTGTACGCCGGGCAGCTCTCGACATCCCCTAATCCGAGCTTGCCGGCTACTGCAATTCTCCACCAGGTAGGTCGTGGGCATCGGCGACACCGTTTTTCAAGTGTTTTAGGCATTGTTTCAAGTGTTTTATCTGGATGTTGCAAAAGTAGATCTGGGATGTTGCATATAGTGCAATGATAATATACGTATGTTGCAAGCCTATGTTTTCAAGTGCTTCAGATGTTTCAGACGTGTGTTTCAAGTGTGTCTATTTGGATGTTGCATATGTTGCTATGGCTCTCCCCACATGTTTCAAGCGTATGTTTCAACTGGTTCATATATTTCATACTTATGTTGTAAGTGTTTCATCTGGATGTTGCAAAAGTAGATTTGGATGTTGCATATGTTGCTATGCCTATACGCGCATGTTTCAACCATATGTTTCAAGTGTTTTATCTATTTTCAGATGTGCTGCAAATGTTTCATCTGGATGTTTTAAAGTAGATCGGGGTGTTGCACGGCGCGACCGGTGGCTGGCGGACAATGGCCTGTCACAGCCGTCTGTCGCTGCTGCTGGGACACAGTCATGGGTCAACCCACGTGGGTTTCCCCGTGAAGGCATAGGGTGGGCGTGGGGGTGCAGGTCCGGCGACGGACACGAGCGTCGAATCTGGGCCGAGCCGTCCGAGAGAGGCACCCCGCCGGCCGCTGCACGGTGCCCCCTCTGGTGCATCCACCGCGCCGCTCGCCTTCTCTAGCCGCCTCCATCCACCTCGTGCCTTTTCCAGCCCGGCGGCTTTCTCCAGCGTGGGTGCGCTGCACCCGGCCCCCATCCGGTGCTCCTCCATGCCTCGCGCCCCGCGCCGCGCATCCATCCACCTCGCACCGTCGTGGCCGGGCGAAGACACTGCGGCAGGAAGGGGAGGCCTGCACCTACGCCTGGGAGTATGCTGGACAGCTCTCGACATCCCCCTGGTCCGAGCTTGCCGGATACCGCAATTCTCCCACCAGGTAGGCCGTGGTCGCTGGCGACACCGTTTTTCAAGTGTTTCAGGCGTTGTTTCAAGTGTTTTATCTGGATATTGCAAAAGTAGATCTGGGATGTTGCATATGTTGCAATAACAATATACGTACGTTGCAAGCCTATGTTTCAAGTGTTTCAGATGTTTCAGACGTATGTTTCAAGTGTGTCTATTTGGATGTTGCTATGGCTCTACCCATATGTTTCAAGCGTATGTTTCAAGTGGTTCATACATTTCGTACTTATGTTGTAAGTGTTTCATCTAGATGTTGCAAAAGTAGATTTAGATGTTGCATATGTTGCTATGCCTATACGCGCATATTTCAATCACATGTTTCAAGTGTTTCATCTGTTTTCAGACGTGTTGCAAATGTTTCATCTGGATGTTTCAAAATAGATCGGGGTGTTGCACGGCGCGGACGGTGGCTGGCGGACAATGGCCTGTCGTAGCCGTCTGTTGCTGCTGCTGAGGCGTAGCCGTGGGTTTCCCTGTGCGGGCGCAGGGTGGGCGCGGGGGTGCAGGTCTTTCTGATACAAGGATTTGTATTAGCTGCTCCCTCTGTACTAAAATATAAGATATTTAAATATTTAATAAAAAATTATTGGAGATTATAAAATATTCTAGTAGAATTAACTTAATTAAAATATCAATCACCTATATAACTGCCATAGAAGTGTCAACCACTAAAGTTAAGTGAGGACTATATGAGTTATTTGATTTATCTAATAATTTGTCCTAGAATTTTTAGGATACCGACCTCTATTATTTTTCGAATTTTCAGCTAATGACCCAACAGTGAAGGATTATCACTGCTCGTTAGAAACCGTCAATGATAGGCCGATAGTGATTACCAGTTCTGTAGTGGTAAGAAGAGACATATAGCCTTGAAGCAACGTCTGAACCCACACATTTACCCTTCACTGCCAGCTCGTTAGAAACCCATAGTGATAGACCGATAGTAATTGTAGTAGTAAAAAGAGACATAGCCTTTAAGCAGCCTCTGGACCACACATTTACCCCTGGTACCCTTGCAGCCTTGTTGATCGTTGCCTTGACCTTTTGCCCGTTGCATTGGGTCGCAAAAGGTGCACCTTTCTTGTGGATTTTTCACGTGATACTAATCCTACTCTCACTTGGTACTAATTATGTGCCTTTGAAATTCTTTAATTAATTACTAGAGTTAGGGCATTGGATTGGCTAGAGCTAATTTTTAGCCAGCTAAAATTTAGTTAATAATTAACTAGCCCAAATTAGCCCAATTGTTGTTTGGATATAAGAGCTAATAAATAGCTCCAATTTTACCAAAAGTCATTTTTGCCCCTGTGCTGCTACTACAACTGCTCTGTAAACGCACGCGCCGTGCTGCTGCTCGCTGTGTCCTGTCCCAGCGCCGAGAGAAGAGAAAGTCATTTTCTCTTCAGTGCTTGTTCTTCTCCGTGTGTGTGAGGCCGGAACGCCGGGAGAGAGATGCCACGGACGGTGACCACACCACCGTGGGCTGCTGCTCGGAAGAGAAGGGCGCTCTTCGTGTGCGGGACGTTCAGCTGCGTGCTATCTTTCCTGGTCATCGGCGCGCCGCTGGCGCTGCGTTGCACCTCCACCACCGCCTGCGACGTTCTAGTGTGGCCCCTCGCCGGCGGCGTGCTCACCCACCTCGTATTCGCCACCGTGGGCTGCCACGGAACGTCCAACGAGGTGGCCGACGAGAAGTCCCTCTACCTGAGCGGCGGCCTGGTCTGGGTTCCCGCCGCCCACCTCGCCTTGCTGCTTGGGGCCTTCGTCGTCGCCGGAGGCATCGACGCCGGGGCAGTGCAGGTGCGCGAGTACAGCCTCGGTGACTACGACGGGTGGATAGCGAGCCGAGTAGCCGAGCCAGATGTGGGGCGGGATCTGGTACGGGCGGGTGGATGTGGTGGCACGGGCGAGATGCGGCGGCTGCAGGTGGGATGGGCACGGGTGGGACGGACCGAGGAGGAAGACAAATCTGGCCTTTTTGTGCTTTTAGCCCAAAATAGCTGGGGTTTCTCGGGTAGTTGGCTAGTGACTAGCCGGGGTTTGGCTAAAAATTAGCTCATCAATTAACTCCGTGCTTAGATTGGCTAGAGCTAATTTGAGCTAATTTTTAGCTGGTTAGTAATTAACTGTGGTATCCAAACGTACCCTAAATATTGACCAAACCTAATTAATCCAACATAAACATGGTCCGCACTACATTAATTTTACTTTATTAGATTAGAGTTCCAAAGAGCCAAAATGGTTCCCCTGTCCATTAGCAGTGCAGCTTGACAAGTCCCAAATCGGTCCCTTCACAGACGGTTGCATAGATATTTTTCAGATTTAATACATTACATTAACATCATTGGACAACCTAATTAGAGACGAGAAACGGCGCCACACATGCACCCAAATCCGTGACGACGTGCCCATTATTGTGTATTTTGCCATATAAACAAGAGAAATGGCTTAAACCCGCTATACGACTATACCCAGTATGGTAGCTATGATACAAGCATAACAACTACAGTCATGCAGAACATGATTGAAGAGGGCTGATCTCTTTTCTTTCTCTCTCTCCATTTTTTCTTTCCTTCACCTCTTCTTCTCCCTCACCCTCCATATATTTCCATGGATGCACCTGTAGGGGTTGGAGCCCCCTGACTACAGTGGTTTGTCATGTGCAAATAAATCCCTGTCGGCAGCCACAGCAAGCGTTGCACACCAGCATGCAGATGAGGTCAGTCCCTCCATCTGTGGCCGCAGCTGGGGTTGCAGCACACGAAGAAGAGCGTCAGGTCGTCCTCGCCTCTCGTCGTCGCCTGCACCGCCGCCCATGCATCAGCACAGTACTCATGTTGTTCGAGGTCACCGAACCGATCACTGAAGATTAATTGATCAATAAAACTGACATCCAGGCATGAGCCCATGATATTCCTGACCTGGAAGAAGACGGCCTCGCCGTGGCCGCAGGCGGCGCAGCGGACGGACTTGGTGCGCGGCAGCGTCGGGTCGGAGGCCACGTCCTCGAACAGCACCTGCGTGAGCTCGCCGGCGGCGTGGTCCACCACGTTCCGGTACACGCAGTTGCTGTCCGCCACCTCCTGATGGTCGCAGTTCCTGCAGGCGTAGAGAAGCACCTTGTTCTGCCTGTCCTCCTTTGGATACAGTATGCTGTTGCTGCATTGCATCAAAGAAACAGAACGACTCTGTTCATGAATCAAAGTAGAGTACTCAAGAAACTGGATGAGCATATACCGATCAATCGACCACCAGCTCACCATTCACGGCAGAACCTCATGGTGCTCATGGCTGCTGCTCCTGCAGCCTGCTGTCAGCTCCCCTGCTCTCACTGTTTCAGTGACCCGTAACTGATTCCAAAGTGGCAGAGGCAATTGGGAAGCACTAAAAAAAAGGGCGTACCCAGTGCAAAAAGCTCCCGCTCTGTGTGGGGTCTGACGAAGGGTGTCAGTGACAAGCTTTACCCTCGCCTGTGCCATGCGAGGAGACCGCGACTCAAACCCAAGACCTTCCGGTCACTAGTGGTAAGACTCTACCACTTGCACCAGGTCCGCCCTTCGCAATTGGGAAGCACTGATGTTATTTATTCTCTGATATAAGCAGAGATATCAGAGATGTGTAATTAAGGAGCAAGTATTTGCTGGAGGCATTTGCTTTTACAAAAATAATAATTTGCAGAATCTTCTTACTCACCTGATCCTGAACCTGGTAGAAGAGGGTAGAAGAGAAGTCGCAAGATAGGGGCGTTCTGGACTTCTGGTCATTGCACTCAGTCCAGCTCTCTTGTCGCGTCCTTTCTAGCTTTTCTTTTAGATTCTCTTTTTTTTCGATTTTACTACTGCAAGAGTGCTCAGTTACCTATCCTATATTATAATATAATTCTTGGACCTAATCTATTTATCTTGGGTTGTTCTCCCTTGCTTCTGTAGTGGTGGTATGGATGTCAGTTTTGAGTGATATTTATTGCTAGTCCTAAACTCCAACGCTTGCCGTCTCAAAAAAAAAATGCAACGCTTTCTTGGCTTTTTTTTTTATATTTGAGTCCTCAAACTTGTATTGCGGTATCGATCACTTGGATCCTAGACTCTTAAATTCTGGTATTTGGATCCCTAAGCTTGCATATATAGTGGTGTCATCTAGGTTTCCGAGAAGTTGAAAAATGTGGCATGCTAATTGTGCGTTAATGGGCAAGTTTAGTGATCTGGATAACACCGATGTACAAGTTTAGGGTCCAAACATAAATATCAGATGTCAAGAGTTAGAAACCAGAGTGACAGTCATCCTAGCTTAGAAACTCAAATATCAACATTCCAGAGTTGGAGACCCAGAATGACGCCATCTTTCTATGTAAAGTGTAAAGTATGTCCTGTCTTTTATTTTATCCTATTATGTATTAATAAAAATCAACAAAACTCCTGCCAACTTCCGGGGAGAAAAACTTGACTTATGATTTTTTTTAAAAAAAAAATGTAATCAGTCTCTAATGGTAGGGGCCGTTTGGCAAGACTTTGGAATTGATTCTCCATGAGGATCGCTCCTCATCAACCAAATAGTTAAATCTCTCACAGATTCAAGTGAAAACCATGCAAGAATTACTCCTCCATTTACACTGAAATGTGGGAGCTAAAAAAGCCTGCTCTCCACTACCCTATTCAAAACCCACAAGAATCACTCTAGAATCAATTCTCACCTACTCCCCACCTTGCTTCCTCACCATAATCAAGTAGAATCACTCCACTGGAGAATCAATCTCTATCGATGTTTATTCTCGACTGTCTGCTACAATTGTTTCTTTTTTCTTAAATCAAGCACATATAAACCTATAGTAAAGAAACCCATTTGGGACATAAAACAGCCCTGGCTTTTAGAGAATATCTTGCATTGTATTTAAAGAATTATTTTTTGTTTCTTTTAGAAATTAACTAGAAGTCGGTGAAACCGTTATTTTTTGTTACACCGGCTCGACCTCCTGCAGAGGAGGGAAAACGCTGTCGAACAGGGGCCGTAGTGTAAATGGCAACATTCACAAATTGAAAGTTTGGGCCAGGCTTGGGATGTGCTTGGATCTGCCTTGGGCCGAACTGCTGGAGGCGAGACTAGCATATATAATACTGGGTCTGAATTTATTAACAAGGCCCATCAGCTCGGATGGGCTAGCTTGGGAGTTGACGGCCTGACTGCACTCTGCAGCAATGCAAGAAACGTCTGTCACCTTTTCTCTAATCAATTACTCCGTATGTATTTGCACCAATTAATTCCGCTGAAGATACACGTATTTATGTCAAAGTGATGATTTACAGAGCGACGTTTCTCTCAGCGCTCTCTATCTATTCCCAAATGATCGAAACCAGCCTCGGCGGCAGGCAGGCAGCAGAAGTGCAGAACTGCAGAAGGTCACGGTGGAGGCGTGAACACGAATACACGTCCGTTCCTCGTTCGTCACTGACCGCTGATAGATGATACAGAAAGCAGCCAATGATGTGTGTTTGTGAATATGTCATCTCACCACCGATCTGCATGGCATGGCATGGCATACGGATACGGATATATACGGAGCAGCACCAGCACCAGCACCAGGCGTTGCGCGCCCATCACCCCACTTTGCTCAACGGATAAGCAAGGCGTATATATACGTACAGTCCGGTACGTACTGCTCATCACTCCCATCATCACTGCCGCGCGCTGGCTCACTCGACTGGAGTCTCCTTCACTCAGCTCAGCTCATCTCGTCCATGTCCATCCATGGCCACCGATCCATCTGCTTCCCTTCCTCAGTCGTCACCCACACCAACTGCAATCCTTGTACGTATGGACCATGGAGGTGTAGGGTAGCACAATAGCATCTTATCGTCTAGCATCTGTTTGATTGGCTCAGCACCGGGCCCACCAGTCAGCGTCACATGGGCTGTGTCTGCGTAGCCGCCTGTTAGCCGGCTAGCCTGCTGAGTCAGAAGCCGTCTGCCAACCCCTGCGCAGGTACAGGCCAGGCTACAGCGACAGAAGCTGCGGAATTCCATGAGATGAAGCAATCTAGTTGCAGTTTGGGTCATGGTAGGCTTGGGTAGTGGTAGAAGCAAGGTGATGCACACGTACGCATGGAATGGAAGTGGCCGGTTTGTATGGCGCTGAGGGGTTGAGGCGGGTCATGTGTGGAAACGGCCGGACTATCCTCGCCCACTCTACGTTCTTGGCGCGGAGTTTATGGGCAGGTTTCCAGGCAGTAATGGTACTCCAACACAATCGTGCTGTATATTGTGGGGAACACCCAAGTTCAGGAACAGAGAACGAGCGTCATTTATCAAGGTGGTAGCCAACTAGTCTGCACAGGCAGTCAACACCATGTATATATCTTAGCACATGTTTGGGAGTATAGCTAATTCTAACCCTACTCCAGTTATTTGTTACTATCTGTGTGCACTGGTAGAACAAATGCTGTATATAGACCATGCATAGCCATAGGTACACAAGAACAAGCTATTTTAGCAGCTACACGCATACTGGTTCAGCGCTGTAGCAGTGTTATTATGCGCAAGATATCTTACTATCTTGCTTTGACAATGCAGCAGCGCTCCGTAAGTACAGACCAACCAACCATCTGCCCTTTGGATCTGACTGCTGTCCTAAGCGTAGAGCAGTGGATACTGCTACTGCAGCTAGTGCGCCAAGGGACGGGATCCCTTCAGCTGAGAGGGTGCGCATGCTCCATTACCATCGTCTGCGGTCATCTCTGCTAGTCCTCCATTTTCTCTTCTTTCTAGCTGAAAGGGTAGAGACTAGAGCACTGTCAGAGAAGAGAACAAAACAGAGCATATCCTGATATGCACGTTGATAGGCAGCGAGAATTTAGGACCCTCCAGTGGTGAGCACATGATGAAAGTGAGGAAGGAAGGGAGGAGGATTGACATGTTTCGTTTCCAAAAGAAAAAGAGAAAAACAAAAAGAAAAGATATTGACATGTTGCCATCCCAGGGCATGTTTGGATGAGAGACCTGAAAACTTCTTTTGCTGCCTGCGATTGGTAGGTTTTCTTTGACAGGCGGGTGACTGTAGTTTGGATGAGAGCAGTGCGCCAGTACGAATATAATCTTGGAACAAATTTTGCTGATACTTTGCATTCATACTACCAAGCTGCAAGTGTAAATTAAAGAAGCCTGCAAGTAGGAGATAAGCTAAAGGGGTGAAACATAGTCGGCACACAAGCAGAGCCTTCCAAGGCACGTTATTAACCTCGGCAAGGCAAAAAACAAAAAAAAAACACAAATTGACGAATCAACTTAACCCCTGCTACCACTCGTTTTGCTGCTGCCATCTGAAATCGTTTTCACCTGCCCGATTCGCTTGCCATTTTAGCCACCCGATGTTGACAACGAGACACGCTCTCCTCTACCCTTTTCTGTATCTGTCCCCTTCTCCCTACTCATTTGTCGTCTCTACTTTCGTCCCATGGATGGATCCACGTCAGGAAAGCAAAGCCAGCAGAGGCCGACCGTCTGGCCTGGATGAAGTATACAAGCTGTTGTTAGGGATTAGGATCCATTTGATCAACAACAGCCCTGTCTCATTCTTATCCTCTGGATTGGTTGGTCTAATCGGCAAGTAATAGAATTCTTCTAGTAAAGGCTACTGCCAATTTATCAACCTAGGAGTAACTATTTTACTGCTCTGAATTGTCTAAACCGGATTGCTTTTCGCCTCTCTGCTGGCTCTTTTTCTGCAGGTTACACCAATCTTCAGAGTAGAGACAAGACCATTTGGCGGTTGGATAAACTTGTTTAATCACGTGATTAGCATCTTCTTCTAGACCACTGTTAAGATCAACATAATCAGGCTGTGATTTGTTGGACGAGTTGTGTGCTGCAATCCTGAATCAACCGTTGTTGTAAAGGCGTTAGGTGACATGAAAGAAATACATTTTTCGCTCATGTATTGCAGTATTTGGTAGTACGTGTAGACCGAGCGAACAGCCGCTGGATAAAACCGTACGCACGCCGTAGCAGGTTGGCTGCCCGCTAAATCTGACCATTTAAGAACGGAATCACCAAACCACACGAAAAGATCAACGGTGATTGCACACTAGTCGTATTATTACGTTGTTTGTGACTTGTGAGATAAACGAAAATCACCAAATGTAAAGAAGTGAAAAGAAATGCTTGGTTTATTTCTCCTTTGAACCACCCCCTTTACTCTTACTTTCCATGGAAACTTGGGCTTGTTCGCTTGAGCTATTCAGCCGGGTTTAATCCGTATAAATCAGCCGTGCAACAGTGTTTTCCTTCCACAACAAATCAGCCGTACAAATCAGCAGAAGACGCTTTAATATCCTGCCTGCAGAGAATTTCAGTTGCTTCATAAAAGCATGCACAAGCTGCCCTTTTATTTCTCCTCTTTCTGGCACAGTTTTTTTTTCTTGTAAAAATTGAACTGCTCTCTCTCTCTCTCTCTCTCTCTCTCTTGTGTATGTGGAATTGGGTTCTTTTAAAGAAAAGCATGCATTTTTGCTGCATACAGGTACGTATACGTACAAGGGTGTTGCAAGTACGTACCAGCACATTTTGAGCTCAGATGATGGCGCCGTTTGCGGCTGTGGATAGAGTGGTTGCATGCTTGCTACGTACGTCTCCTTCCGATGATATGTTTTGGATAGGGAAATATCCTTTTGGTCTTCCGAGTGGTCCTTCATTTCACGCCATGAATATCTCTCACTCTCTCTCTCTTTCAAATAAAAAAAAGTGCTGCGAATAAACGGCTAAAGGCGACAGTCTCTTTTTGACAGTACATCAACAACCCAAAAGGTAAAGGCGGTTTTTTTTTATCAAAACCATTTACTTTTGGTCATTGTGTTCATAATAACCTCCGGAAAGTGAGGCAAAATCGTAGATTTTGTATGGTTATTTGATCCAAAAGGTGGTTTGGGGATTGGGATGCACCAATTTGACATCTGTAGTTCATTTTTAGGACCGATGTTGCATAAGTTGTGGATAAATAAAAGTACTTCTAACTAGAGAGGAAAAAAATGAGTGCTTTTGGATGGATGAATGAATGGAGATTGAGAACAATGTGCTCTCTATGTTGGAATGTTCGTTTGAACTTATCAGTCCGGCTTATCAGTCATGGTACATTTTTTTTCTGTCACAACAAAACAGCATCAATCGGCTTATCAGCCACAGAAACCATCAGCCGAACAGCTCTTATATTTTCGTACTAGAAGCACTAGGCCATAAAGATTCTCGCTATGGCGCCTTTGCCCTTGCAACAAAAGATACTCTCTGCAACAGCCTGTGTGGTGACTAACATCAGCCACAAAAACTCAGACTAGTTTATGTGTCATCCTCCCACTAATGCACCATTGCACATGTTCATTGGTTACCCATGAAATCATTATTGCCTTTGCAGATTCTAAGACCAATAGCAGCATAGTTACTGATCGCTGATGCTGTGCTCTGTCCTTGGCACACATTTACCAGTCAGTCAGTTTGTTTTACCTGCCTTTCGCACGAATTCAATTCCTCAAGACATAAATAAATATAAATATCACCAAAATCCAGCACCTAACAACCTTCACTGACTGAGTGACTGTACCACGAGCGCTGCAATATAGAGTACTCCTCTTTTACCTCTCGCATGTACTCCTAGGAGTGAAAACAGAGGTACTACCCCGGGAACTGCACGAACTGTCACGCCGCAATTGCAAGCCCATCATTTTTTTTCATTATAAAAATACGTATTAATAATGATACACGGATTAGTTTAAGTGATCAAACGGAACAGTGATTACTTTTCAGAAGTCTTGTACGTGTTTCATTTTTTTCCTTCCAAAAAAACGGGGAAAGAGAGAGAGAGAGAGAGTGATATTCTTTTCGTTTCCTTGCACGGCCATCTTCCTCCTCCCCTGCAGGCTGCGGCGGTTGCAACTTGCTTGCAGATGTGCATCAGAGGAGCGCGGTGCCGCTTGCCGCTGGTGCTAGCGTATATAACCGCACTCCCCCCTCACCACCGCTCCATCTCCATTCTCCACAACCACACACCGCATTGCCTTGCACCATCCGCACCACCCGGCAGCCGGCAGCCATGCGGCGCCGCCGCCCCCATCTCCCCCTCCCCCTGCTCCCCTTCCTCCTCCTCCTCGCCACGACGCCGGCGTCGTCAGCGGCAGCGCGCGCGGCGTTCGCGTGCGCGCCGGGCGGTCCGGCGACGACGCTGCCGTTCTGCCGGCAGTCGCTGCCGCTGCAGGCGCGGGCGCGGGACCTCGTGTCGCGGCTGACCCGCGCCGAGAAGGTGCGGCTGCTGGTGAACAACGCGGCGGGGGTGCCCCGGCTGGGCTTGGCGGGCTACGAGTGGTGGTCCGAGGCGCTGCACGGCGTGTCCGACACCGGGCCCGGGGTCAAGTTCGGCGGCGCGTTCCCGGGCGCCACGGCGTTCCCGCAGGTCATCGGTGCCGCCGCGTCGCTCAACACCACGCTCTGGGAGCTCATCGGACGGGTACGTATGTATGATACGTGCGAGCGAACCTGGATTGCTTTGCTTGGCATTGCCGCCGGCGCCGTCGTCGTCGAATGCCTGTGGCCTGTGGGCTTTTTTTTTTGTTGTCGTGCACGCATGTGAGTGAGAGTGAGAGGCGGCTGGACGTATGTCTGTGCGCGCTCTGGCGTCTGGCGTTGGCGTCCTCGTCCTCGGCTGTCGCGTGTCGCTCGCTGTGCCTGTGCGGCGCCGTGCTATGGTTGTCGAGGCTTTGGCCGTGGCAGTTGGCGGTCTTGGTTGCAGTGCAGTCAGCCTTTTCACTTATCAGCCATCAGGTTGTCAATAGTGTTTTTCTCTCACAACAAACCAATATTAATCGGGATTATCAGCCCAGAAACCAAACAGCGACTCTAACCGCTGCTGCTGCCGTCGCCACGGAGCCGTCAGATCAAAATCTAGTGGTCCCATGTATTACTGTTTCTGTGGTGGAGCCCGAAACTTAAGGCCTCTTCGACACGGCTTATGCCGGCTTCGGCTTCATCTATTTTGCGCAAATCGAGGTACTGTAGCGTGAAGCCGTTTTGTAAGGCAGGGTTAAAATGAACTAGAAGCCAGAAAAAACTAGTTTTTTTTTTTTTTGCTTCATCGGCTTTGACTTCACCGGTGAAACCGTTTTGGATGATCCGTGCTAAAGGAGGCTTTAAAGGCGGTTGCACGGTTACGAGTATACTAGTACGTACATCCGAATTGGAGGTGGAGGTGGTTCGTGAGGGGTGCAAAATAGTTGAATTTGATCCAATTTTGCTTTTGATCTTTTGGTACCAGCCGTATGGATTGCACCATAGCACAGTAGTTGTTTTTTTAAATTTATTTGATTTCGAGGACAGTCACAGCCCCAGCCTGGTACTCCTAAGTGGTAAGTACTGTGCTCTAGTAAGGGTGTGTTTAGTTCCGAAAATTTTTGGCTTTTGGCTACTGTAGCACTTTCGTTTGTATTTGGCAAAAATTATCCAATTATGGACTATTTAGGTTTAAAAGATTCGTCTTATGATTTCTCAACTAACTGTGTAATTAATTTTTTTTTCGTCTATATTTAGTACTCCATGCATGTGCCGCAAGATTCGATGTGACGGATACTGCGCAAAATTTTTTAGATTTTGGGTGGGACTAACTATCACGGGCCGCGGTCGTTAACGAAGAGAAGAGGTGCGATGCAGAATCAGTCAGTACTCCTCAAATGCAAGTGGCTGCTGCTTTTTATTTCATTAGAGGTGTGCTTCCATTGCATTGCATCCTTGTTTACCTGTTTTTATAGCCATTTTTAGTGGTGGTTGCTGCAGCTTCTTTGCTCACTGTAAAAAAAACGGCACGGTTAGTGCAGGTGCGTGCTGGCCGTCGTCGGTCGCACCATGTTTGGTTGTCCCATTTGAGGAGCACGGTGCAAAAATGTTTGGTTGTCCCTTGGTCTCCAACCAATGCAGTGCACATGCTACACACGACCTCTGTGAGTAGTGGCGTCAGACAGTCAGTGTCATGCACTAGGCAAAGATTCATGCCTACCTAGCGCCTAGAAAACGTCAATTGATTTCCTAACTTTAGGGCCTGTTTAGTCCTCTCCAAAACGCAAAATTTTTCAAAATTCTTCGTCACATCGAATCTTTGGACGCATGCACGAAGCATTAAATATAAATAAAAATAAAACTAATTACACAGTTTAGACGAAATCTACAAAACGAATCTTTTAAGCTTAATTAAACTATGATTGAATACTAATTGCCAAATAACAATAAAAAGCGCTACAGTTGCATTTTACCAAAATTTTCAGATCTAAACTGGGCCTTAATGTAAACCAACCTCTTGCCGCTGCAAACCACCCTACTGCATCATAGATTCTGCTGCTGCTGCTGTGTGTGTGTGAGAGAGAGAGAGAGTTTCTGCACTGAAATCTTACTGTTTGGTGTTTGTGAAGTGCTAGGGGTCGTTGAGTGTTAAAATCCACGTTGCATGCACTGATTTGGTGAGATTTCAACTATTTTGTAAAGGTAGCTAGTGTCCAGGTTCTGAAAGTTCGGTACTAGTGGAATGAATTCTACCGTAGTGTGCAATGCTGACGAGAAGGAATTCCCCTGCTGGATGGACCAATGGCGAGAGGGTGCAGCCATGTGCAAGCCAGCCTAGCCAAATCCAAATCAAGCCACCTTTCTTTCAACCCCACATCTCCCTTTCTCTCATCCTAACACGCCGCAGCCAAAAAAACAAAACAAAACAAAAAATATCCTGGATAATAAAGTAACTAGAGAAAGTTGACGCATCTGATCTTGAGAGAAGGAAAAGGTACGGTGGTAGTAAAGCGTGGACGGACCAAAACGCCGGCCACTAGTAGAACATCTGCGGTCTGCAGAGCAAGTGGTATGACCATGTCTGCGTTGAGGTGCAGAGCAAGTGGTTTGCAGTAGATAACCATGTCTGCTACAGAAGAACTCCGTCACGAGGAGCAGCACCAATGGCGATGAGCATCGTAACTTGTAGGGTCATGACGACACCGACTAGCCGTCGCGTGACAGCACAGTGCTGCTGGGCCACCAAAAACAGGAGCCACTTGATTGGCCGGACCGCCGGGCAGAGATGTCAGGCCATCCTGCCTTCCTCGGCAGCCGTGCACACCCCACTCATCTCCGACCATGGTCCATGCCCATGAACTCAACGCTGACCGAGATGAAAGAAAGAAAGAAAGAAAAAAATACTCCTACTTACCACTCATCTCGTACACACGTTGATGGATGATCGATCGGTGCAACTGCAGGCGGTGTCGGACGAGGCGCGCGCCATGTACAACGGCGGGCGGGCGGGGCTCACCTTCTGGTCCCCGAACGTGAACATCTTCCGGGACCCACGGTGGGGCCGGGGGCAGGAGACCCCCGGCGAGGACCCCGCCGTCTCCGCGCGCTACGCCGCCGCCTACGTGCGCGGCCTCCAGCAACCCTACGGCTCCGACGGCCACCACCACAACCGGCTGAAGCTCGCCGCCTGCTGCAAGCACTTCACGGCGTACGACTTGGACAGCTGGGGCGGGACGGACCGGTTCCACTTCAACGCCGTGGTGGGCGCGCAGGACCTGGAGGACACCTTCAACGTGCCCTTCCGCGCCTGCGTCGCCGATGGCCGCGCCGCCAGCGTTATGTGCTCCTACAACCAGGTCAACGGCGTGCCCACCTGCGCCGACGAGGCGTTCCTGCGCGGCACCATCCGCGGGAAGTGGGGGCTCGAGGGGTACATCGTCTCCGACTGCGACTCCGTCGACGTCTTCTTCCGTGACCAGCACTACACGCGCACCACCGAGGACGCCGTCGCCGCCACGCTCCGCGCCGGGCTCGACCTCGATTGTGGCCCCTTCCTCGCGCTCTACACCGAGTCCGCCGTCGCCAGGCGTAAGGTCTCCGACGCCGACGTCGACGCCGCGCTCCTCAACACCGTCACCGTGCAGATGCGGCTCGGCATGTTCGACGGCGACCCCGCGTCCGGGCCGTTCGGGCACCTGGGCCCCGCGGACGTGTGCACCAGGGAGCACCAGGACCTGGCGCTCGACGCCGCGCGCCAGAGCGTCGTGCTGCTGAAGAACCAGCGGGGGAAGCACAGGAACGACGTCCTCCCGCTCCGCCCCGCCGCGCACCGCGTCGTCGCCATCGTCGGCCCGCACGCCGACGCCACCGTCGCCATGATCGGGAACTACGCGGGCAAGCCCTGCCGGTACACCACGCCGCTACAGGGCGTGGCCGGGTACGTCGCGCGGGCGGTGCACCAGGCCGGGTGCACCGACGTCGCGTGCCAGGGGAAGAACCAGCCCATCGCCGCGGCGGTGGACGCGGCGCGCCAAGCTGACGCCACCGTCGTCGTCGCCGGGCTCGATCAGAAGGTGGAGGCCGAGGGCCTGGACCGGACCAGCCTTCTCCTCCCTGGGCGACAGGCCGAGCTCATCTCGGCCGTCGCCAAGGCGTCCAAGGGCCCCGTCATCCTCGTGCTCATGTCCGGCGGGCCCATCGACATCGCGTTCGCGCAGAATGACCCGAGGATCGACGGGATCCTGTGGGTGGGCTACCCCGGCCAGGCAGGCGGACAGGCCATCGCCGAAGTCATCTTTGGACACCATAACCCAGGTGTGTGTGTGTGTGTGTGTGTTATACACTGGCCGGCGTCAAAAGATCTTTTTTTTTTTGCACAATATGAAAACAGAGTCTGACTGAATTCGTCAAATTTTGTATTAACACAGGCGGGAAGCTGCCGGTGACATGGTACCCTCAAGACTACCTGCAGAAGGTGCCAATGACGAACATGGCGATGCGCGCAAACCAGGCGAGCGGGTACCCGGGGCGGACGTACCGGTTCTACACGGGGCCGACGATCCACCCGTTCGGGCACGGGCTCAGCTACACCCAGTTCACGCACACGCTCGCGCAAGCGCCGGCGCAGCTCACCGTGCGGCTCTCCGGCGGCCACGCCGCCACCACCCGCAACGCGACGCGCACGCGCCCCGCCCGCACCGTGCGGGTCGCGCACGCGCGGTGCGAGGGCCTGACGGTCCCCGTGCACGTGGACGTGAGGAACGTCGGCGACCGCGACGGCGCGCACGCCGTGCTCGTGTACCACGCGGCCCCCTCGTCATCCACCGCCGCCCCCGGAGCGGACGCACCCGCGCGGCAACTGGTGGCGTTCGAGAAGGTGCACGTGCCCGCCGGCGGCGTGGCGCGCGTGGAGATGGGCATCGACGTGTGCGACCGGCTCAGCGTCGCGGACCGGAACGGCGTGCGGTGGATCCCCGTCGGCGAGCACAGGCTGATGATCGGCGAGCTCACGCACTCGGTCACGCTCGGCGTCGAGCAGCTCGGGGTATAGAACGGAAGGAGGATCCAGAGGCGTTCCTGAATAATTGTGTTGTGTTGTTTCGGGTGGGGGGTATTGGCTTGTGATTGCCACGGTGCTTGCTTCTGTCTCTGCAAAGGCAGAGATGGAGATCTATCAAGTTAGAAGGCATCGGATTACTCAAAAATGTTGGATTGAAAACAGAAACGATTGAAATGGAAGGAAGACACAAGAATGTCGTTTCTTCCATGATACCAATGTTTACTGATGTCATCATTTAGGGATTTGCTATCCTACAGGCGACTGAAAATTTCTTTTTTTTAGGCGATTGATTGCAGCCGTTGGATCTCCATCCAACGCTCCATCTCTGTTTCTTATTCATCTTCTTTCTCCCGCCGTTCTCCCGACCCTGCCTCTGTTGGACCGCTCACGCCGCCGGCCCCGTCCTCCCCTTGGAGCGGCGCTTAGGGCTCGGCAGAAGCTCCGTGGTCAGCGGAGCTCTGGCAGAGCCCTAAGCGTGCATGGCATGCCGCCTTCCACAACCCCCCCTCGACGGAGCTCCCCCGCCCTGACCTGGCCCGGCCGCCTCCACCGCCGCCAGGGCCCCTAAACCGCCCTCCACCATCCCCATCGCCTGCCCTGCCTACCTTCCCGGGCCCCCTCCTTTTTCTAAGCCCATCGGAGTTGGGAGAGAGAGAGAGAGAGAGGTGAGCTTGCCGGAACCCTAGATCCAGGAGGAGGAGGGGGGGCTACCTGTGCCGCCGCCGGAGGGGACAGAGGAGGCGGAGGAGGAGCCGCCGCCGCCAGAGGGGATCGAGGGAGGGAGGAGCCACGTGGGGGAGGTGCTCGGCGCAGGTGGGAGGAGGTTGCCGGAGGGGGGAGAGGGAGGAGCGGCGGCGCATGGGGAGAGAGGGAGAGCATGGGCGCGGGTGGGAGTCGAGCGGACGCGGTCGGGCGTCGCCTGAAATCGATTTCGATTTGAGGCGACTGGAGTGTAGGAGGCGTGCATGATTTAAGCATTTTATGGAGATCAGATTACAAGCTGACATGTGTCTGTATCGAAAAGCCTCAGGTTGAATAGGCCAGGTATGCAGCTAAAAAACGGTCATCTGAGCTTGATGAGAAAATGGCATAGGGATTAGCTGTGCATTCCTGAACACTGGTTTGTTTCGTCTAGTGGTCCAAAAGACCAAAACCATGTGCTCTTCCTTCATTTGTCTTGGGCTCTTGGCCCAACTGCCCACTGATTTTTGTGCGCACAGCTTCAGTTTTGCAAGGAAATCTCTGCTGCCCAGGTCTGATTGTCTGAATATCTTCAATCCCATGGATTTGGGCTCTAGTGAGTAGTGACTCCACCAAAATTCAGTTTCTATTGTTCATGCAACAATTTAGTATGGATACAAGACTGAAATCTTCTTTTGTTGAGAGAAAACAAAAAGAAGTCTTCTTTGTCGATGATCGGCTCTCCGAAGTTTCAGATAAATGTGGTGAGTTGTCCAAGCGAGACAAGTCACCTGAGTAGACAATGCCACAACGTTCAGCCTTACAAAAAAGTCTAAAAAGGTTTTTTTCAATCTATATAGGAGAAAAAATAACACGAGAAAACAGAGGAGAGTTCATAGAGAAAGCAAAGCATGAGATGACCTCGAGCAAATGTTGTCGACACAAATTCCTTTGACACCGGAAAATAACTTGCTTACGGTTATGATCCTAGAAATCCTTTTTCCTCTTATCTGACGCGGAGTATAGCTTTTATTCCTTGACAGTATCATTTATATTCTGACGTCAAATTTTCTGTAGAGCTTACTCCCTTAGATCTGTCCCAAAATAAGTGCATGTCTCGCGCCTCGAGGAGTCGAACAAATCTTAAGTTTGACTAGATCTATAGAAAATAATGTCAACATTGTACCTCTAATTAGGATTAGTATAAAATACATGATGTGATTAATCTGATGATAATTATTTGATATTATAAATTTTAGCATTTTTATATAGATTTAGTCAAACTTAAGTTTATTTGACTTCTATAACTACGAGATTTACAGCTACTTCATCTGTCCTCAAATAATTGCATATCTCACACTTCAAGGAGTCAAACATTTTTCAAGTTTCACTATATTATTAGAAAATAATATTAACGTTTGTATTTTTAAATAGATTTACTATGAAAATATATGAAGTGATTCATCTAGTGATGTTTATTTGGTATCATAAACATTAATAGTTTTTTGTATACAATTAATACTTCTAGTGATGCATCAAAGCAAGATCATATAAATACGACTATATATATATTTTATTTGTTGAACCTTTTCTGTTTTTCATACATATTTTTTCTTGTGAAATATTGGAGAAGTGTAATGACTTGCACCCTATGTTTAGATATCTGAATTACACATGCATATCAAAATTTGAAAAGCGTTGTGTCGCTTGACCAACTAGGATAATTACATATGAGTCTATTGATACAAAAGTTGTACCAACATATTTGTATTTTAAAGTGTACATTATGATATTTCTTACTATTAATAATATATTACATGAGTTTTATTTTGTCTAAGTTCAACCTATTTTAAAGACCGCCAAATCAAATTGTGCCATACATTTATGCACCAAGGCGGTATTTACTATTCAGCCACTTCGTTCACTATTACTACCTCCATTCCAAATTATAAGTCGTTTTGTTTTTTCTAGACACATAGTTTTTGCTACGTATCTAGACATAGCATATATCTAGATGATAGCAAAAGCTATGTACCAAGAAAAGTCAAAACAACTTATAATTTAGAATAGAGGGAGTATTATATAGCTATGCACTTGCGTGATCACTGCAACCCTAGCAGTGAGCAGCCAATGCATGGGACAGATCATCCAAGTGGTTTGATTCGTCTGCTAGCTTGTCTTGTTGTTCAGTTAACCTTTTTTCACGCGCAACATAGTAAAACCATGTGTCCCCAATGTCTCACTGGTACATAGCGCTTAAATAGGGGTTGGAAGCCTTCTTGGGAGTCAGGGCGCGACCTTAGATCCGCATTGGTTCAACATCTCATAGCGAAGAAAGCGTGGTGGCCGTGTGATAGATAACTATACATACTCCGTATAACTTATCTCCTCCCGCATGATGGCGTGTGGAAATTAATTGTTCATTAATATTTGTATATCCATGACCACCTACCCACTTCTCTTGGCCAACGTATTTGGATTCAGCTAGCGTTGGCGCCGTCAGATGGCAATTATCATGTACATGACCACTTCATGACAAAGATAGGAGTGCGCTAGGGTGACTCCCTGTCGCCAATGCTTTTCATCTTGTCTATGGAAAGCGCTCACTAGACTGTTTGCTGAGGCAAGAGCGGATGGGGTGCTGAGGGTCATGGAAACGGGGGCACTCAAACATTAATGCAACCCATACACCGACAATGTCATTCTCTTTGCCCACCCTGACATGCAAGTAGCATTGGCGATCAAGGAGATACTCCACATTTTTGGAGATTCTTCTAGGTTACGAGCCAACCTTGGCAAGTGTTTGCTCACCCTGATCATCGAAAACTAGAACGATCTACTAGGCATTAGATATAGCCTTGGTTGCCAAATCTAAGATTTTTTGATTCACTACCTTGGCTTGCTGCTGAGCTCAAGGGCATGCAACGGTAGATGCAGTCGGTGGCCTGCTGATGGCCAGGAGCTTGGTCTGGGTGAAATTGGATCTGTCCATAGTACCAATATACACTTTGCTTACTGAGAACCTACCTCCTTTGGTCCCCAAGGAAATCGATGCAATCTGTCGCTGATTGCTCTAGTTGAACAAGGAAGGTTTAGTCCAAGGCAAATGCACAATGCATGGCCTACGGTTTGCCGACCAAAGGAGCTAGGTGGACTCAGCGTCACCAATCCTAGGCTAGTTGGGATCGCCCTGCAGACATGATGGCTCTGGCTCCAACAAACCGATGCAGACAGAACATAGGAAGAGCTCCCAATCAAGTTCTCTCTTGAGGTCTAAGCCTTTTTCTACACCTTGGCATTCACCACAGTCGATCAGCAGTGGGCACAACATGGACACCTTGTTATCTAGAATCTAGATTCTAAAATCTCTAGCTAGAATTCAAATTCCTACAATCCCTTTGGGATTCAAACGACACCTAAGTTGTATGCATTCCTTGATCTCGAATAGTACTAGTTTCTTTGCTCTAGTCTATTACTAGTTCCTGTGCCTTCGCCCTCTTGGCCTCTTGGCCCCAACTGCCCACAGATTTTGGTGCACACAGCTTGTGCTTGCACGACACTCTCTCCACGGTTCACGCGGGTTCAACGCCCATGGATTTGATGGGCTCCGTGGCTCTACCAAAATTCAGTAGTTGTTTCTCCCACGTCTTCTTTGCTGATCGATCAAAAAGGAAAAACAAAGTCCTCTTTGCTGATGACCGGCTCTTTGAAGTTTCTGGCTTAAAATAGAATGATTTGATTTGTCAGGCAAGACAAATCAAATGCAATGTAGTACAGTAGAGTACTATCTATTATTTAATATATTCAGAAACAAAAGAAAGAAAGAAAGGAGCAGGCATATTGTATTGCTTCAGGAAGGTGAATGTTTCTGGGCCGTCAACGGTCAACGGAGCGGGCGTCCTCTTCAAAATCAGAGCTCACAAGCTCCCATTTCAGTTCCCACGCACGACCTCACCGGGCACCGCCGTCCCCCCCCGTTCTCCACGACTTGCAGGCCAGGCGGCACCCGTCGGGAGCTCGGTCCAAGGGCCGCGACGCGCGATGGGGTGGGCCGCGCGGTTCCTGACGGCGGCGTCGTTCCTGGCCGCGGGGGTCCTCTTCGCGCCCGACGCGCTGCCCCTCGGCGGCTCCGGCGCCGCGGCGGCCGCGAGGCTGGTCCACGTCCTCTCCTTCGCCACCGCCTGGGGCGCCGGCCTCTGGGTCACCTTCATCGGCGGCATCGTCATGTTCAAGTAAGCAGGCGCTACCGCTGCCGTGTCGATTCGCTGGGACTTGAGGCTTTTTGCCTGCTAGCTTCATTCGAGGAGGAAGCGAAGCATCACTCCCGGGCCGGGCCCTCCGCTACCTCGCCGTCGGCGTGCGCCAGCGTTCGCTCAGCCGCCGCCAGGCGCAGGGATCCGGCGAGGGGGCTGTTTCAAAAAAAAAATCGTTTGCTCTAAATGAGGGGGTTAAGGACAAAACACCAGGAGCTTTTCTGTAAATAGTATGTGGATCACTATCCAAACTAGGTGTTTATCTGCAAAACCACCACGGCGACGGTGATGACTTCCGCCGGACCGGGATGTCTTATTCCCCTCCACGACCACTCCGTGTCGTTCCTCCCTTTCCGGCATCGGCTTCACCGTGCTCGGAGCGCCGAGTCTTCACAACCCACCGCCCACAGCACTTGCACGGGCCGTCCCCAGGTCAGAGGAAGGTTGGGAGACGAGGAGAGATGAGATCCACCTGTCTTCCTTGCTGATGCCACTTCAGTACTTCACCCAAGCCTCAACACCTTCCATGGACTGGGTTGGACGCCAAACTTGATGTGCTGCTGCTGTCAGCAGCGATTCAAAGTCAATTTCATATTTTCCGTGCACATCACACATTCTTGGAAGAACCTTGAGGGAAACTCAGTACTTCACATGCTGATTTTGAATTATGGTTGTAACATGAGAACCAGTAGGAATCTTTCTTTAGAATTATATGACTTATAGTTGCATGGGTCTTTGCTCCTCACGAATTCACTGGATCAGCGTCTTAATTTGGTAACTATTAGTCCTGAAACATCATACTGCAAAAATGGGACTTGCACCTTGAAGATATGTTGGGAAGGCGAATTAGGATGTCTGGAGTACTCTTATGTCATATCGAGATAGTTCTTACTATTAGGTGCTAGAACATTAGATATAAGCTTGTGGACATTATGATGACTTTGTTCATCGTTTTCTCATTAAACATTCTGAAAGTTCTGGCACCACCGCTGCCATTTTTCAAGTAAGTGGAGTGGCTTTTTTATTTGTTGGTTACATATTAGGACTTTTGAATAGCATACAGTGCAGTCTTAGAGTCTAAAAGCAATTCCTTTTGCTCAGCTGTTCAAATATACCTTCAATAAATTTTTACACAGTGCTAATATAACACCTTGTTATAGTGAGAACTAAGAAGTCCACTCGAAAAGTAAAGCCTAGCATATATGTTCTCGTTGCAATAGCACCATGTGCGGGTCAATTGTTCCCTTATTATTAGAACACAGTGTCAACCTTGATGATGTTTTGATAAAATCCTTTTTGAATTCGGAAGGTACTTGCCGAGACACCAGTTTGGGAGTCTGCAGGGGAAAATGTTCCCAGCATACTTCATGTTGATATCAGCATGTTCAGCGATATCCGTGGCAGCATTCGCGTACCTGCACCCCTGGAAGACAGCATCAACCATCGAGCGCTACCAGCTTGGATTCCTTATTTCAGCCCTTGGATGTAACCTGTCCAACCTTTTGGTCTTCACGCCCATGACTGTTGAGGTGATATACTTTGTTCATGCTCTTAAGCTTTTTATTTACCTCTCTTTGCATTTGCCAAATGACACACGGTATTATAGTTTGGGTACGCTGTATTTGGTAATCTCAGGACTAATGAGTGCAAATTTTTTACTGTTTATCTTCAGTTTCGAAATTAACTACACTGGTTCAGGTATGTAAGGCAAAGGGAAGACACTTTGATGAAGATTTATATTGTTATATAGCCATATAGGTCATGACTGCAGTTTCTGAGTACTAATTCGTTGTGGTGCATACAGGAACGCATAGATTTGTTTTTTGTTTTCTTTTTGGGAATCAGGAGTAGACAACTTGTCTAATCACAGAAATTTGGATGTTTGCCATTTCCAAAAAAATGTCTTTGCAAACTTGGCACCACCAAGATGAGTTTTGCAGAATTGCAGTCAGCTTGTTGACGCTTTGATTTCCCTGCCATTTTCTTTTTATTTTTTATTTTTTCAAACAGTGTCCACTATGTTTTGTTTAGTGGGCAATCTAGCGTTGGGATTTGGGAGGCAAGAATCTAGCTTTTGTTACAAGCATAGACGTATGTCTGGCCATGTGTATGAACCTTCAGAATATCTGATTGTAAAGAATTTACAATGCAATTTCGAAGGTCACCTTTTTTCTCTGCTTTATGACAACAAACATGACAAATGAGATATCTTGATCGCTGAAATCTACATTGAGCACAACTCTTTGTACTATTCAAGTAGACAAGTATGGGGTAGAAGACAGAATATGCCTTTGGTTGGTTAAGCACTAATGCTCTTTCTACGCTTGTTCCTATCTATTTGTTTATCTGCTTGCGCAGATGATGATGAAGAGGCACAAGATGGAGAAGGACCTCGGCATCGGCACCGAGGTCGGGTACTCGAAGAACGCAGAGATGGCAAAGAGGAACCCTGCGCTGGCAGCGATGAACCGGAAGTTCGGGATGATCCACGGGCTGTCGTCGCTGGCCAACATCATGGGCTTCGGCAGCCTGGCCTTGCACTCCTGGTATCTCTCCAGCAAGCTCGACCTGTGACTGATGAGGGTTTGTCCGTTTCGTGATGCTCGCTTCGACGTATCTTGTGGTGGCCACAAACTCTGAGCTTAACTTAGGTCTATGTATGGAGACACAGATGGGACGTCTGTCTTGTGAGAGAGGAGATGTGTTATGAATTTGAATAATGTATAGAATGTAGGCAGAGGAAAACTCATGCTCTGGTTGTCTCTTGGGCCCTAATAGTATAACCAAGATGGTTTGCAAGAGCTGTGGATGTGCGCGTGCAGACGCGCAATTGTGCACACTTGAGAGTTCAGAAGAATAGTCTACTAGTAGTTTCACTCTGCAGTATTCTCCTCGGCGAACTCTGGGGCCGCACTTTGTTCGTCTGCCGCCTGCCGGCCGTTCTCTGTCTTGGTTAGTTACCCTACTACCCCGGCTTCCCGCGTACAATAGATATAGCTAGCGTCCGATAGTGTATCACTCGCTCGTTGTATGCTTGAGGGATCCGCTTGGTGCCTTGGTAGTGGCTTTGTTGGGCCATATGGCCGCCAGACGCCAGTTGTGTTGAGTTGTCTCCTCTTGGCCGCCGTGGGTTGGGTTGCTCGGGCGAGCGGCCTGGTGACTGGTGAGCCGCCCTTGCCGTTTTCCCCTTCTCTTTCTTTCTTTTTTTTTTTGTGTGTGTGTGTGTGTGCGTGTGTGTGGCCAAATGGTAATCTGTCTTCCACCCCAGCAAAATTTGGAGGACGTACACTATCCATATGGTTTTGCGATTTTGTGTTACCTTCCGGATTGTAACGTAACTGATACTGGGTGGAATCGGAGTTTAAGACAAGGAAAGCAACAACAATGGGATGAGAAATGGAAGAACAGAATGGAAGTTCAGAGTTTCAGGTTTCTGTTATTCGACAGTTCCATCCATTCCATTACAAGGGCTTATATATCACGCGCTGCATTAACCGCCAACAGCTGTCACACTAACAGAAAGTCCCCACAGGACCCAGCACTGATAACCCATGCTAACAATTCAGCCGGCGTCTCTTAGCCACTCAGTTCACCGGTTGTCGGATGCCCAACAGTAGCACGCCTCTTAGCTGAACACCATGACATTCTAATTAAGGAGCGAAAAGTAAAGAAGGGAAAACATACTCACTGACGACTTATTAGCTTCATATCTTTTATATTTGAAAGAAACTTATTAGCTTCATATCGTACTTTGGTTGATGATTATTTCAGGTGTGAACGATTGCATTGCATCAACGCGTACGCAGGAATTCTGAAGCTGTGTCACCAGCAGGGTCCAGGGCGTCCGAGTAAGATGTTGCGGCGGGTGTGAACGATTGCCCAGCATCAACGCCGCAACATCCTCCTACCTTCAAGTCTTAGGTGGACTTCACCATGAGTTCCAATGGGTGGTGGGATGAAGACCAGGGATCCAGCAGGCCGCATCAACGCGTCCACAGGACGTCTATGCAAGCTGCTATGCTGTCAGAAGATTGTGTGTCGTCGTCACAACCACCGGAGCTGGAAGACGAATCATCCCAAACGAAAACCGCCAACAGGGGTACGCTCGTGTGTCGGGATGATGTAGTTCCGTGGCTGGTGCGGGTGCAGAGGGGCCTATGTTAGGATTGATCTCCCACCAGTTAGGCCCAACGGCCTAACTGGGCCTTGTCCTCGCGCCCTGATCGGGGGCGCCCAACCCTACATGGTTGGTGGGCCCCCGTCGCACAACGCTATTGAAAGGATCAAGATGCCCAAGAGGAGGGGGGGGGGGTGAATTGGACTAATTCTAAATTTTCTTGCAATAATCAAATCCTACGGATAGCCCAATTAACCCCTTGTGCCTAGAAAAAGTGTTTCTATTAAATCAACGCACAAAAGACTTGCAACCTATGTTCCAAACTTACTCTAGCATAGCAATTCTATGAATGTAAAGACGAGTATTGAATTGCTCAAAGTAAATACTTAAAGTAAATGCTCAAAGTAAATGGAGAGAGGAACGCGGTGATGTTTTGCCGAGGTATCGGAGAGTCGCCACTCTCCACTAGTCCTCGTTGGAGCACCCGCGCAAGGGTGTAGCTCCCCCTTGATCCGCGCAAGGATCAAGTGCTCTCTCTGGTTGTTGATTCTTGACACTCCGTCATGGGCGAATCACCCAAAACCGCCACAACTTGAGTTGGGTCACCCACAAGCTCCATGGGTGATCACCAAGCTCCCAATCACCACCAAGCCTTCTAGGTGATGGCGATCATCAAGAGTAACAAGCACGAACTCTCACTTGACCACGCGAAGCCTAATGAGAAGATGGATGCATACTTGTCTACTCTTGATTCACTAATGAGGTTTCACTCTTGGATTCTCAAATCACAAACACCTCACTAGGACCTTGCTCTTCTTGACACTCACAAACGTGTTTCTCAAATTGTTGGAATGAGCAAAAGTAACTCCACACATGAGTGGAGCTTCTATTTATAAAGGACTGAAAAATGAACCGTTATGAGCTTCGCGGGATGACCGGACGCCCGATCGTATTGACCGGGCCTCTGGTCCGATTCAATCCCATAGCTTGATTTCCAAGTGATGACCGGACGCCGTTGTGGTTCGGTCGATCTCGACCGGACGCCGCCCGATCGCTCTTGGATGCTTCATCAGAATCGACCGGACGACTGGATACTGTGGTCCGGTCACCACTGACCGGACGCGTCCGGTCACACTTTCTCAAGTCAGGACCCTTACTGGAGTTGACCGGACGCTGGCCCTCAGCGTCCGGTCACACCAGACTTGTTCTCCTCGGTCAAATGAACTGACCGGACCCTGCGGCCAGCGTCTGGTCGCACCGGAGCCAGCGTCCGGTCAGTATTTGACCCTCCATTCACTTCCAACTCTCGATCATATGAGAATGAAGTTTGCTCCAAAGGATCTTAGGCATTCATAGGAGCTACCTAGAGCTAGTTTTAACAAGTGTGCACCACACCTAACTCACTAGACTCAACTAGGTCAAGCTACCCGTTCATACCCCCCTTAATAGTACGGCCAAAGGAAAAACAAAGTCCTAAACTATTCTAAATATCTCTCCAACTCCAATCGACACTTAGAACTAGTTATCCTTAACCTTGTCGTTAATCCTTTGAAAACCGAAACGATTTCCATCGTAGGGGCATGACAACCTCGATTGCCCAATCGATCTCCATTACCATGACCTAACTTTACATGCCTCTGCAAAACACACGTTAGTCATAGTAATCTTGTATTGACATTAATCACTGAAATCCAACTAGGGGCCTAGATGCTTTCAATCTCCCCCTTTTTGGTGATTGATGACAATACCACCTCGAGTATGTGAAAGAGTGAGGTTTTTTGACGGACTTGGTTCATATAAGCTTTTGTCGATAAGAACAAAAGTGTTAGTCAAGCTTATATGACCCAAGCCAACACAATGTACTCAAAGGATATTAATTAAGCATGAGTACAAATAACAAAGCTCATTTGCTTCGAAGTTTAAACGCGGAAGCAAAAGCAAATGAGCATAACACAAGTGATATGACATTTAAATAATGCAAAGTAGAAAGCACACATGTCATATTTCACAATCACGTAGATAGCACTACCACATATATATAATAGTATGCATGAAAGTAAACACAGAATAATGCATAAGTAATAGTGTATCACACAAATAGAACTCCAAATGTATATAATAGGCTAACACTAGATAACTAGCTCCCCTAAATGTAGCTCCCCACGAGACTACATACTGAACACCCTCTCCCTTTGGCGCCAAACACCAAAACCTAGGGGTTTCGGTCAAGTGGGCAAGCAGCGGATGAGTCGGGGTCAAGAACGTGGGGCAAGTGGCACTAGGCACCATCATCATCGACCTCGAGCTCGAATCGACCGACCCTCTGTGGCGGGAAGTGTGTCAAGCCAAGTGTCTGGGTCGAGCTAGGGCTGGTGCTTTGCTGTGTGAAAGCTGCTAGTATGTCTGTCGTGAGGATCTCGACGAGGCGACATGACATTTAGGGGAGCCTCTGAGTAGTCACAATGATCGGGCTACTGTGAGACGGACCGACAAAGTATGCATATGAGGCGGAGTAGGCATGCTTGGTCAACTCATTGAAGGATGCTCCAAGACTCTCGAGACCGGACGTGTCGAGCACGAATAGCGAGGAGGACTGCCTCGGTGTGAAGCCCGCCTCAAGTGGAGTGAATGTGGGCTACCACGGATGTGGCCAACCACTGGGACACACTGTACAAGAGGTGAAGCAAATTGAGCTGGAGGCTGCCCTCGACGACCAAGCCCATTTGGGTCAGTATATTTGAAGTCGTCGTGGTGGGAAGCAGTGAGCAAGTGGGGAAGTTCGTGGTCTGTGGGGCCCCAAGAGCTGTCACTACATGCTACATGAAACCCATAAATTTCTTTGTTGTAAGAGTATCTCGCTGTTGTTTTGCATCTGCATGGCTCTTCACGCCTGCCTCTGGAACTCAAATCTGTCGAAGTCTGAAACTAGGCAAAAGTAGCAAATGCCTCTGTGGCTCGCTTTATCTATCTGTGGTCTGCCGTGCATCCGCTCAAGAATAGCAATGAGAGCGGGTGCTGCTCGCGGAGCAGGTGGAGTAGAACTGGAGCTACCGGCCTCTACATCGTGTTTGCGTGGAGGCATCTGAGGAATAGGCAGATAGTCATCGTCAGAGCTGTCACTGTACTCGCTCACCTCCTGCTATGCCTCTAGCTCCTCCTCCTCAGTGGCTGCAATCCCTCTGATGATCTCATCCTGCTGAGCTGTGGACTCTGGCACGTCAGGACGACGGCTAGGCTGTCTGGGTGCCTGAGGCGTGGTATGTCTAATCCTCTATGACAGGTTGTAAGCTGGGAACTCTGTGGTGGCACCTGTATACTCATCCATCATACCAGGGGGCTTATCAAGCACTACTCTATGGATAAGAAACGTGATCCAGTGAGCATAGGGAAGCTGCCTGCGACCCTTGAATCCCTCAGCTATAGTATCCTCCATCTCTGAAAGAAGGAGGTCCCAGATATCAAATACTATCTGCTGCATCAGAGCATTAAGAAGCCAGAGCTGTAAGCGAGTCAGACCCTCTCTATATCCCAACCTGGGAAGCAGTGTCCTCCTGATAATGGCCTCTAGCACTCTCGCTGTAGGAGTCAAGTCACTGGGGTTCCTGCTCGACCCCTCTCCAAAAGGCTCCTTGAAGCAATGTCGCACTAAATCTGTAGGAGGCACCAACCCTCCATGTGGACGCCTGGGAGGCTCCTGCTGTCCATAACAGACCTCATGTATCTTGATAGGCTGCTCCTGTTGCCTCAGTATCTCCCTGACCCTACCACTCGTCACTCTGTAGTCTTTGCCTCTAAAAGCAAAGTGAATAAACCTGTGATGTGGATCGATGAAGAGTGAAGCATAAAACTGACGAACCCAAGATGGTACATATATCCCTGTCCGTCCAATCAAATCTGTCAGTCCTGGCAAATATGACAAGTATGGCCGAATGCTCTCTCCAGCTGTTGCCACAATAGACTCTATCTGACAATCTCTCTGAGATATGAACACTACCCCACTGTTGAGATAAGCATTGTAGAAATCCTCCTGCAGTGGCGTGTAGAAACCCTCAGCTGCTCTCTCATCCCTCCTTAGAGGAAACCAAACCTCAAACTCAACAAAACGCAGCTGCCGAACCTGCCTGGCGGTAGCGGCCCTCAAGTCAAGGTGTACCACTGGAGGTGAACCCTGTGGTCTAGGTGGAGGACGTGATCCCCTCCGCTGTGTCGGTGGCCTCGGCGAGACTGGTACACGGGTCCGTCCAGAGCGGCGAAGCTGGGGTGTCGGCTCTGTCTCCTCGGCCTCCCCTGGTCTGCTGAGGCTCGCTTGTGGGAAATTTGCTTCTTTGTCGACGGACCCTCCTCAATGGCAACCCTGTTGCCTCGCAAACATGGCAGTCCTATTTGGACTCTATCGTGATGACGCTCAACCTCCTCGACTGCGTGGTGGCCGGGGCGTCTGCAATGACAACTCCGCTGCTGGGCACCACCTCTCTCGGCACGCTCTGCTCTGGCTCTCCGCAATAATGCCGCTCTTGCTTGTCTCGCATCGGGGTACGCTTCTTGGATGTCACCGCTTGGTTGACTTGCCCTTAGATCCGGGTTGGGCGAGGCGGGGCCTCGATCATCATCACTGAGGCCACCACCAACGTTCTTGGTGCGAGCCATCTGAACTGACAAGATGGTGAACTGCCGCTGATGAAGATCAACTGTCAAACTGCCGCTTTTGAGGCTTGGCCTCGATCCTTACTCGCGAGCTTGGCTCCGAGTTGACTGCCAACTGCCAGAAGAACCACAACGGAACCGACTCGCTGCACGATAGAGTAGATGGATATACAAATAAATACCATATGTCTAATAGATGCGAAACCCTAATAGAGAAAGCAATGTAGATGCGAATTTGAATCGAATGGCTTTCTACCTGACGATCAGCGATCCGAGAAAAGATAAGATGTCGCGCGGGGAATCTCGGAACCAGCTAGGGTTAGGTCAAAAGCCCTGAATGCAATGGGGAATCAGTGCATTGAAAATTTGATCTAGGTCACAGAAAACATCTAGGCCCCTAAGTGGATTTCGGTGATTAATGTCAATACAAGATTACTATGACTAACGTGTGTTTTGCAGAGGCAATTAAGTTAGGTCATGGTAATAGAGATCGATTGGGCAATTGAGGTTGTCATGCCCCTACGATGGAAATCATTTCGGTTTTCAAAGGATGGACGACAAGGTTAAGGATAACTAGTTCTAAGTGTCAATTGAAGTTGGAGAGATATTTAGAATAGTTTAGGACTTTGTTTTTCCTTTGGCCGTACTATGAAGGGGGGGTATGAACGGGTAGCTTGACCTAGTTGAGTCTAGTGAGTTAGGTGTGGTGCACACTTGTTAAAACTAGCTCTAGATAGCTCCTATGAATGCCTAAGATCCTTTGGAGCAAACTTCATTCACATATGATCGAGAGTTGGAAGTGAATGGAGGGTCAAATCGACCGGACGGACTGGCTCGCATCTTGACGGACGTTGGCCGTAGGGTCCGGTCAGTTCATTTGACTGAGGAGAACAAGTCTTGAGTGACCGGACGCTGGAAGGTCGTGTGACCGGACGCTGGGGGCCAGCGTCCGGTCGACTCCAGTAAGGGTCCAAACTTGAGAAAGTGTGACCGGACGTGTCCGGTCGGTGGTGACCGGACCACGAGTATCCAGGCGTCCGGTCGATTCATGATAAGCATCCAAGAGCGAACGCGTCCGTCGGTCTTTAACCGGACCGACAGCGTCCGGTCATCACTTTGAAACTGCTATTCTTGTGGATTAGGCGGACCGGAGCGTCCGGTCAATACGATCGAGCGTCCGGTCATCATGCCAAGCTCATAACAGTTTGTTTTTCAGTCGCCTTATAAATAGAAGCTCCGCTCGTGTGTGGAGTGACTTTTGCTCATTCCAATAGCTGAGAAACACGTTTGTGAGTGCCAAGAAGAGCAAGGTCCTAGTGAGGTGTTTGTGATTTGAGAATCCAAGAGTGAAACCTCATTAGTGAATCAAGAGTAGACAAGTGTGCATCCATCTTCTCATTAGGCTTCGCGTGGTCAAGTGAGAGTTCATGCTTGTTACTCTTGGTGATCGCCATCACCTAGACGGCTTGGTGGTGATTGGGAGCTTGGTGATCACCCGGCGGAGCGTGTGGGTGACCCAACTCAAGTTGTGAGCGGTTTTGGGTGATTCGCCGCGACGGAGTGTCGAAGAATCAACCCGTAGAGAGCACTTGATCCTTGCGCGGATCAAGGGGGAGCTACACCCTTACGTGGGTGCTCCAACGAGGACTAGTGGAGAGTGGCGACTCTCCGATACCTCGGCAAAACATCGCCGCGTTCCTCTCTCCATTTACTTTGAGCATTTACTTTAAGTATTTACTTTGAGCAATTCAATACTCGTCTTTACATTCATAGAATTGCTATGCTAGAGTAAGTTTGGAACATAGATTGCAAGTCTTTTGTGCATTGATTTGATAGAAACACTTTTTCTAGGCACAAGGGGTTAATTGGGCTATTCGTAGGATTTGATTATTGCAAGAAAATTTAGAATTAGCCCAATTCACCCCCCCTCTTGGGCATCTTGATCCTTTCAATTGGTATCAGAGCCTCATGCTCACGTTTTTAAGCCTAACCGCTTAGAGCAAGATGTCTCATGGGGATGGACCTCCTCCTATCTTCGAGGGGGGTGATTTTCCATATTGGAAAATTCGCATGGAGGCTTACCTAGAAGCTCTAGATGTTGGAATTCTTAGAGCCGCCTCTCAAGGGTTCCCAACACCTAAGAATGCCGCGCAACTCCAAGGCGATGAAGTAAACTATGAAAAATGGAATGTAAAGGCTCGCAACACCATCTTTAGAGGTCTTTGCAAAGATGTGTTCAATCGTGTAAGGAACCACAAAGACGCCCATGCTCTATGGTCAGACGTTTGTGCGCTCCATGAGGGAACCAAGAGTGAGCGTGAGGAACGCTATCATCTTGTGATTAAAAAGCTAAATTCTTTTGAGATGCTTCCCAAAAAAAGTGCTAATGAAATGTATTCTCGTTTAAATGTTCTTGTAGAGGAAGTCAATGGGCTTGGACTTACTCAAATATCACCATCCGACGTTGTGAGAAAGATCTTGAGTGTCCTCCCCATTGAAAAATATGGGCACATTGTGACCGTGCTACATCAAGGTGATCTTTCCGCCGCTACACCAACACAAATCTTGGGAAAGATCAATGCTCATGAGATGTACATGCACATCACGCCACAAGATGGCTCATCATCTACAAAGAAGAAAGAGAAGGACTTAGCATTCAAAGCTAGCCAAGATAAGGGCAAGGCAAGACTTGAGTATGAGAGCTCAAGTGATGAAGATGATGAAGAAAGTCTTGCTCTCATGGTGAAGAAGACCGCCAAGATGCTAAAGAAGCTAAACAAGAGTGGCATCAAGTTTGACGGCAAGAAGAAGAAGTTCTTCACTAGCTCAAGAAGAAAGCCAATCTCCGAGATGGATTGCTACAATTGTGGCGAACTTGGCCACCTAGCTCATCAATGCACAAAGCCCAAGAAAGACAAGTTCAAGAACAAGGGCAAGAAAGATGATTCAAGTGATGAAGATGAAAAGAAAAAGAACAAGCCATACAAGAAGAGAGATGGCAAAAAGAGAGACTTCTACAAGAAGAAGAAGAGTGGCAAGGCCTATATTGTCGGTGATTGGCTCACGGACATTGATTCATCAAGTGGATCATCCGATGATGAGAGTGACAATGAGAAGGTGGCCGCCATTGCTATTGATCTTGCATCCTCACCGCCACCATCGCTATCATCATCTACACACCTATGCCTTATGGCCAAGGGTGAACGCAAGGTAACTAAAAGTGATGATAGTAGTGATGATGAGCAAGCTAGTGATGATGATAGCGATAGCGATGATGATTCACCCACATATGATGATCTTGTCAAAATATTAAGAAAATACACTAAGGTCATTAAAAAGAGTAGAGCTACAAATGAAAAACTTGATGCTAAAAATGATTCACTCTTAGCTAAGTGTGATACATTAGAAAAGACTAATGATGAGCTCAAAGAAACAAATGATTCTATATCATCCAAACTCAAGGAGCTCAAATCTTCTAAGAAAGAGCTTAAAGATAAACATGATAAACTTGAGTGGGTGCATAATGAGCTTATCACTAGTCACAACAAGCTAAAAGATGAATATACAACTCTAAAGATCAATTATGATACCCTTGTTATTGCACAAGAATCCTTACCAAATGAGCCACATGTTGCTACTAACCATGTTGTTAAGATTGATATAGCTACCTCATGTGATGATTTAATTGATGAGAGCATTGAGCATGGATCTAGTAGCAAAGGCAAGCAAGTGGTTGAGTGCAATGACTATGATGAGTATGTCAAGCTCAAGAGTGACAATGAGAAGCTCATGAAAGATCTTGAAGAGATGAAAAGTCACAACACCATTGTGATAGAAACTCTTGATCATGACAAAGATTTGATCCTTGAGAATGAGAAGCTAAAAAAAGAAAACAAGAAACTCAAGGAAGAGAAGAACAATGATATTCTCAAGGAAGAGAACAAGAAGCTCAAGATGGAGAAAGAGCATCTCAAGGTGGGATTGAGCAAGTTTGCTAGAGGAAAGCATCTCCAAAGTGAGCTACTCATGAATATCGTCATGAAGATGGATAGAAGTGGCATTGGATATATGGCAAGTGTAGAGAAGAAGAAGGCTCAAGCTCAACACCAACAATCAAAGCCAAATCTAAAGCCAAAGAGATGTTTTGAGTGTGGACAAGAAGGCCACTTTGCTCATGAGTGTCAAACTCCACCACCACAACCCTTGCCCAAGCATGCTAGACCCTTTGCTTTCAATGCTCACTACATGCTTAGAAAAGATTCTAATGGAAAGATGAAAGTCATGTTCTTAGGACCCCCTAACAAGAGTAGGCCTAAGAAGATTTGGGTGGCTAAGTCACTTGTTGAGAAGGTGAAGGGCCCTCAACAAGTTTGGATCCCTAAAGCTTGAATCTCTTGTGTGTAGGTGAACTACAAGACCGGTGGAAGTTATTGGGTTATTGATAGTGGTTGTACTCAACATATGACCGGTGATCCTCGTATGTTCACCTCACTAGATGAAGAGGTAGATGGACAAGAGAAAATAACATTTGGAGATAATTCAAAGGGCAAGGTTAAAGGATTGGGCAAAGTAGCAATATCAAATGATCATTCCATCTCAAATGTGCTTTATGTTGCCTCATTGAGTTTCAACTTGCTATCCGTTGGGCAATTGTGTGATCTTGGTTTCCAATGCTTATTCACCGAGAAGGAGGTTGTTGTATCCAAAGTAGATGACAAGCAAGTGATATTCAATGGATTTAGATACAACAACTTATATCTAGTTGACTTCACCTCCGAAGATGCAAACTTGAAGACTTGCCTATTCACCAAAACAACACTTGGGTGGCTACGGCATAGAAGACTTGCTCATGTTGGGATGAGCTCACTCAAGAAGCTTATGAAGAATGATTTGGTGAGAGGGTTGAAGGATGTGAAGTTTGAAAAGGACAAGCTTTGTAGTGCATGTCAAGCCGGTAAGCAAGTTGCAAACACTCATCCAACCAAAGCTTTCATGTCAACCACAAAAGTGCTAGAACTTCTACACATGGATTTATTTGGACCAACAACATATAAGAGTTTGGGAGGAAATCTCTATTGTCTTATGATTGTGGATGACTATTCAAGGTATACATGGGTGTTCTTCCTTCATGACAAATCCGAAGTTGTATCTTGTTTCAAGAAGTTTGCTAAGAGAGCTCAAAATGAATTTAAAGTGAAGCTCAAGAAGATAAGAAGTGACAATGGCAAAGAGTTTGACAACACAAATATTGAATCCTATTGTGATGAAGTTGGAATCAAGCATGAAGTCTCCGCAACCTATACTCCTCAACAAAATGGTGTAGTTGAGAGGAAGAATCGGACCTTGATCACCCTTGCAAGGACAATGCTAGATGAGTACAACACCCCCGAAGCTCTATGGGCGGAAGCAATCAACACCGCATGTTATGCATCCAACCGCCTATTTCTTCAAAAGTTCCTTGTCAAAACACCGTATGAGTTGCTCAATGGGAAGAAGCCGGACGTCTCCTTCTTTAGGGTGTTTGGTTGCAAGTGCTACATCTACAAGAAGCGGCAACACCTAGGGAAGTTTCAAAGACGTTGTGATATAGGTTTTCTTGTTGGTTACTCATTGAAGTCCAAAGCATATAGAGTATTTAATCATGCCACCAGCTTGGTTGAAGAAACATATGATGTGGAATTTGATGAATCTAACGGCTCCCAAGGAGCACATGAGAATCTTGATGATGTAGGTGATGAACCATTGAGGGAGGCTATGAAGAATATCCCGGTGGGAGACATCAAGCCAAAAGATGATGAAGATGATGTACAAGTCATTGACCAACCTTCTTCATCAAATGTACCACAAGATGGTGAAAAAGATGGGAGAGTAGAAAATGAAGATACTCATATCTCCCATGAGCAAATGGTGGTACAAGCACAAGATGTTGATGCTCCACAACCTCCTCCTCAAATGGTCAATAGAAGAAACACACCTCTCCTACAAGATCATCCACAAGATCTCATCATAGGGAGTCTATCAAAGGGTGTGATGACACGATCTAAAAAACTTACTTCATTTATTGCTCACCATTCTTTTGTCTCTTGCTATGAGCCTACCAAGGTAGAAGAAGCTCTTAAAGATCCGAATTGGATCAATGCCATGCATGAAGAGTTAAACAACTTCACTCGCAATAAAGTTTGGACTCTTAAAGAGCGACCAAAAGGTGCAAGAGTCATTGGAACGAAGTGGGTGTTCCGCAACAAGCAAGATGATCAAGGTGTTGTTGTGAGGAACAAGGCAGGACTAGTTGCAAAGGGGTTCTCTCAAGTTGAAGGTTTGGATTTTGGAGAGACCTTTGCACCGGTTGCAAGATTAGAAGCCATCCGTATCCTTCTTGCATATGCATCAGATCATGAAATGAAACTATATCAAATGGATGTGAAAAGTGCTTTTTTAAATGGCTTTATAAATGAACTAGTCTATGTTGATCAACCTCCCGGGTTTGAAGACCCTAGATATCCTAATCATGTTTATAGGTTGTCCAAGGCACTATATGGGCTTAAGCAAGCCCCAAGAGCTTGGTATGAGCGCCTTCGGGACTTCCTCATTGAGAAGGGCTTCACCATTGGGAAGGTCGACACCACACTATTCACCAAGAAGCTTGATGGGCATATCTTCATTTGTCAAGTATATGTTGATGATATCATCTTTGGATCATCAAATGAAGACTCATACAAAGAATTTGGTGAATTGATGTCGAAGGAGTTCGAGATATCAATGATTGGTGAGCTTACATTCTTTCGTGGTTTTCAAGTCAAGCAAATGAAAGAAGGCATTTTCATCTCTCAAGAGAAATACACAAAAGATCTTCTCAAGAGATTCAAGATGGATGAATGTAAGCCAATCAAGACACCAATGCCTACAAATGGACATCTCGATCTAGATGAGAGAGGTAACCCGGTTGATCAAACTCTCTACCGTTCTATGATTGGTAGCTTGTTATATTTAACCGCATCTAGGCCCGACATCATGTTTAGTGTGTGTATGTGTGCTAGATTTCAAGCTAGTCCTAAGGAAACTCATTTAATTGCCGTAAAAAGAATCCTTAGGTATCTTAAGCACACACCAAGCATTGGTCTTTTGTATCCCAAAGGAGCTTTATTTGAATTAATTGGCTATTCCGATTCGGATTACGCCGGATGCAAAGTTGATAGAAAGAGCATATCCGGAGGGTGCCATTTGCTTGGAAGATCACTTGTGTCTTGGTCCTCCAAGAAACAAAATAGTGTGGCTTTGTCCACCGCCGAAGCGGAATACATTGCAGCGGGTGCTTGTTGTGCACAAATATTATACATGAAACAAACTTTGCTAGACTATGGAGTAGTTCTAGAGAAAGTACCTCTTTTGTGCGACAATGAAAGTGCGGTAAAACTTGCAAATAATCCGGTTCAACACTCTCGCACCAAGCATATAGATATCCGCCATCACTTTCAAAGAGATCATGTGGCTAAAAATGATATATCACTAGAAGGTGTAAGATCCGAAGATCAATTAGCGGATATCTTCACTAAACCGCTAGATAAGGCTACATTTTGTAGATTGCGGAATGAGCTCAATGTACTTGATTTTAGTAACTTCACTAAAAATTAAGCTTGTGTTGTCCCATGCATTCATTGTAATATACGACATGTTTAAATTCGTGGCAATGCATATAGCACTTGTCTAACATGGTTAAGATAACCGCCGAAAAGCGTGTGAAGAAGCTTAACCTTGGATCAAACTTGACAAGCAACTAGATTTACTCAAGTATTGCATATGCATGAATGTTGTTTTGTCATTTTGTTCCGTTTGCCCTTTTGTTGCCTATTTTCTTAAAAAGAATTATAGCCTAAGGCAAAATATTTAAAAAAAAATATATGAGTGTTTGAGAGAGGTCACTCACATCAGTCCCAATTGGTGTTTATTTGGATCTTATTCAAGTTGGGACTTGATTGGGAACATGCAGCGAGATGGATGTTTGAAGATTTGCTGAAAAAGGTGCACCGGACGCTGCATCGGACGCTGTTGTCTAGCGTCCGGTCAGTTCACAGGAGGTGAACTGCTGGTGAAGGAGTGACCGGACGCTGCGTCTGTGCGTCCGGTCAGGAAGGGTTCAGCGTCCGGTCGATCGAAGGAAGACCAAGTTGTTTTGACCGGACCCTACCTGCGTCCGGTCATGGTCCACCGAACGCGTCCGGTCCCGATTCCAGAGGATTTGGACCTCTCTGGAATCGACCGGATGCTGGGTGGTAGCATCCGGTCGCTACCACCGGAGCGTCCGGTCAGTGGATATCGCACGGCTTCAGGACTCCTTTCTCCAATTCCTTTTCTGTCGCGTGTGGGAACTATTTAACCGCAAGCCGTACCGTTGTTCGCCCTCATCCCGCCTTGCCCTAGCCAGTGCCGCCGCCTCTTGCACCTCCTCTCTCGCTTTCGCTTGACCTTGCCGCCGTGTACCTTTGCTTGCCGCGCAGGCGCCATCGCAACCTCCAGGCTGCCACCTCGCGCGCGCCACGCCGTGCTCCAGCCTTGCCGCCATCTGCGCTGAGTCTTCCACGCACCACCGCGCAAAGACAAAGACGCAGCCACCGCAGCATTTCATGGCCGCCACCGCGCCAATGCCGCCATAACTCACCGGAGTCGCCCTGTCCACGCCTCTGCTCTGCCTCTTGCCGTGTGCCCTAGCCTCATCTCCTCTTGGTAAGACTAGCCCCTTGTTTCAATTTCAAATTGCGTAGATCAATTTGTAATACAATGCACTGATTTCACAAATACTAGGGCCACCAGTTCATCATTGCTCCGTGTAACCCTAGCCGGTTCCGAGGTTCCCCCGCGTGACATCTCATCTTTTCACGGATCGCTGATCGTCAGGTAGAAAGCCATTCGATTCAATTTCGCATCTACATTGCTTTCTCTATTAGGGTTTCGCATCTATTAGACATATGGTATTTATCTGTATATCCATCTACTCTATCGTGCAGCGAGTCGTTTCCGTTGTGGTTCTTTCCGGCAGGTATTTAGCGATCAACTCGAGCCAAGCTCATGAAGTAAGGATCGAGGCCGAGCCTCGAAAGCAGCAGTTTGACAGTTGATCTTCATCAGCGGCAGTTCACCATCTTGTCAGTTCAGATGGCTCGCACCAAGAACGTTGGTGGTGGCCCTGGTGATGATGATCGGAGGCCCCCGCCTCGCCAGCCAGCCGGATCTAAGGGCAAGTCAACCAAGCAGGTGACATCCAAGAAGCGGAAGTACCCGATGAGAGCAGACAAAGAAGAGCAAAATTGTTGTAGAGGCCGCAGAGCGTGCCGAGAGAGGTGGTGCCCGCAGCGGAGTTGTCATTGCAGATCAGCCAGTTTCACCAGCATTCAAAGCTGTGATTGAGGAGGTTGAGCATCATCACAGTAGTCCAGCTGGGGCTGCCACGTTTGCAGGACGACGGGTTGCCATTGAGGAGGGTCCGTCAGCACAGCAGCAGCCCCCACAAGCAGAGCCTCAGCAGACCCAGGAGGCCGAGGAGACAGAGCCGGCACCCCAGCTTCGCCGCTCTGGACGGACCCGTGTACCAGTCTCACCGAGGCCGCCGACACAGCGGAGGGGATCACATCCTCCACCTAGACCACAGGGTCCACCTCCAGTGGTACACCTCGACTTGAGGGCCGCTACCGCCAGGCAGGTTCAGCAGCTGTGTTTTGTTGAGTTTGAGGTTTGGTTTCCTCCAAGGAGGGATGAGAGAGCAGCTAAGGGTTTCTATACGCCACTGCAGGAGGATTTCTACAATGCTTATCTCAATGGTGGGGCGGTGTTCAGATCTCGAGAGAGTTTGTCGATAGAGTCCATTATGGCAAAGAACCGGAGAGAGCATTCGCCATACTTGTCATATTTGCCAGGATCGATGATTTGATTGGACGGACAGGATATATGTACCATCTTGGGTTCGTGGGTTTATGCTTCACTCTTCATCGGTCCACATCACATGTTTATTCACTTTGCTTTTCAGAGGCAAAGACTACTGAGTGACGAGTAAGGTGGTCGAGAGAGATCTTGAGGCTATATGAGCAGACTGTCAAGATACATGAGGTCTGTTATGGACAGCAGGAGCCTCCCAAGCGCCCACATGGAGGTTGGTGCCTCCCTCTGATTTAGTGCGACATTGCTTCAAGGAGCCTTTGGAGAGGGGTCGGCAGAACCCCGGTGACTTAACTCCTACAATGAGAGTGCTAGAGGCCATTATCGGGAGGACACCGCTTCCCTGTGTTGGGATATAGAGAGGGTCCGACTCGCCATGCCTCCGGCTTCTTAATGCTATGATGCGTGCCAGACAATATTTGATATCCTGGGACCTCCTTCTTTCAAAGATGGAGGATACTATAGTGAGGATTCAAGGGTCGGTGCAGCTTCCCTATGCTCATTGGATCATGTTTCTTATCCACAAAATAGTGCTTGATAAGCCCCCTGGTATGATGGATGAGTATCACAGTGCCACCACAAATTCCCTGACTTACAACCTGTCATAGAGGATCGGACATACCGCGCCTCGGGCACCCAGACAGCCCTAGCTGTCGTCTCCGACGTGCAGAGTCCTCAGCTCAGCAGGATGAGATCAATAGAGGGATTGCAGCCACTGAGGAGGAGGAGCTAGAGGCACAGTAGGAGGTGAGCGAGACAGCTCTGACGATGACTATCTGCCTATTCTCGAGATGCCTCCACGCAGACATGATGCAGAGGCCGGTAGCTCGATTCTGCTCCACTGCTCATGATGCAGACCCGCTCTCATTGCTATTCTTGAGCGGATGCAAGCAGTACATGAGATAGACAGGCATAGGAGACAACTACTACTTTTGCCCAGTTTCAGACTCGACAGGACGAGTTCCAGAGGCAGCAACAGGCCATGCAGCAGCAGTAGCAGCAGATGCATCAATAGCAGATACTCTTGCAGCAGCAGCTTATGGGTTTCATGCAGCATGTAGTGATAGCTCTTGGGGCCCCACAGCCACAGACTTCGCCCCAGCTAGTTATCTAGTGTTAGCCTGTTATATACATTTGGAGTTCTATTTGTGTGATACACTATTACTTATGCATTCGTGTGTTTACTTTCATGCATACTATTACATATATGTGATAGTGCTATCTACGTGATTGTGATATTTGACATGAGTGATTTCTACTTTGCATTATCTATATGTCATATCACTTGTGTTATACTCATTTGCTTTTGCTTCCGCATTTATACTTCGAAGCAAATGAGCTTTGTTACTTGTACACATGCTTAATTCATATCCTTTGAGTACATTGTGTTGGCTTGGGTCATATAAGCTTGCCTAACTCTTTTGTTCTTAACGACAAAAGCTTATATGAACCAAGCCCGTCAAAAACCTCATTCCATAACATACTCGAGGTGGTATTGTCATCAATCACCAAAAAGGGGGAGATTGAAAGCATCTAGGCCCCTAAGTGGATTTCAGTGATTAATGTCAATACAAGATTACTATGACTAACGTGTGTTTTGCAGAGGCAATTAAGTTAGGTCATGGTAAGGGAGATCGATTGAGCAATTGAGGTTGTCATGCCCCTACGATGGAAATCGTTTCGGTTTTCAAAGGATGGACGACAAGGTTAAGGATAACTAGTTCTAAGTGTCAATTGAAGTTGGAGAGACACTTAGAGTAGTTTAGGACTTTGTTTTTCCTTTGGTCGTACTATGAAGGGGGGTATGAACGGGTAGCTTGACCTAGTTGAGTCTAGTGAGTTAGGTGTGGTGCACACTTGTTAAAACTAGCTCTAGGTAGCTCCTATGAATGCCTAAGATCCTTTGGAGCAAACTTCATTCACATATGATCGAGAGTTGGAAGTGAATGGAGGGTCAAATCTTGACCGGACGCTTGGCTGCGGACCGGACTGGACGCCTGGCCACAAGGTCCGGTCAGTTCATTTGGACCGAGGAGAACAAGTCTGGAGTGACCGGACGCTGGAAGGTCAGTGTGGACGGACGACTGGCTGGGGCCAGCGTCCGGTCGACTCGAGAAGGGTCGAGACTTGAGAAAGTGTGGCCGGGGACGCGTCCGTCAAGTGGTGACCGGACCACGAGTATCCAAAGATCCGGTCGACATGAGAAGCATCCAAGAGCGACCGGACGCGTCCGTCATCACTTGGAAACTGCTTGCTGATTGAACTGGACCGGGGCGTCCGGTCAATACGATCGAGCGTCCGGTCATCCCAGAAGCTCATAACGGTTCGTTTTTCAATTTGCCTTATAAATAGAAGCTCCACTCATGTGTGGAGTGACTTTTGCTCATTCAACAATTTGAGAAACACGTTTGTGAGTGCCAAGAAGAGCAAGGTCCTAGTGAGGTGTTTGTGATTTGAGAATCCAAGAGTGAAACCTCATTAGTGAATCAAGAGTAGACAAGTGTGCATCCATCTTCTCATTAGGCTTCGTGTGGTCAAGTGAGAGTTCATGCTTGTTACTCTTGGTGATCGCCATCACCTAGACGGCTTGGTGGTGATTGGGAGCTTGGTGATCACCCGGCGGAGCGTGTGGGTGACCCAACTCAAGTTGTGAGCGGTTTTGGGTGATTCGCCGCGACGGAGTGTTGAAGAATCAACCCGTAGAGAGCACTTGATCCTTGTGCGGATCAAGGGGGAGCTACACCCTTGCGTGGGTGCTCCAACGAGGACTAGTGGAGAGTGGCGACTCTCCGATACCTCGGCAAAACATCGCCGCGTTCCTCTCTCCATTTACTTTAAGCATTTACTTTAAGTATTTACTTTGAGCAATTCAATACTCGTCTTTACATTCATAGAATTGCTATGCTAGAGTAAGTTTGGAACATAGATTGCAAGTCTTTTGTGCGTTGATTTGATAGAAACACTTTTTCTAGGCACAAGGGGTTAATTGGGCTATCCGTAGGATTTGATTATTGCAAGAAAATTTAGAATTAGCCCAATTCACCCCCCCTCTTGGGCATCTTGATCCTTTCAGTCACAATTGTAGAGATCAAGATTGAAAAATAAATCTTGCTTTACCCATCAGGGAGTAGGGATAGGGCACACGGCGTGATGACCAGCAGCCTTGGCAACAGCGTCCAAGAACTCAGCGGGCTCGGCTTGGGCGGCGAGGTGGCGAGAGGGCCGGGCGAGCGCGGTGATGCATGAGCTGTGGCGGCGTGGGCTGTGGAGGCGCGGTGGCGCGCGGGAAGGCTCGGGCGCAGTGGCGCGGCGAGGCTGGAGCACGGCGACGTGGGCGCTAGGTGGCCGGCGCAGGGTCGCGGTGCAGAGGGCACGGTGCTGCGGGCTAGGCTGCGGCGGCGGCGCAGGATAGGGCTCGGAGGATAGGTCACGGCGGGATAACGAAAGAGGATGCGGTGGAATGGTTAAATATCCCCCCTAACGCGATAGAAAAGGAAACGGAGAAAGGAGTCCTGAAGCCGCGCGAGATCCACTGACCGGACGCTCCGGTGGTAGCGACCGGACGCTACCACCCAGTGTCCGGTCGATTCCAGAGAGGTCCAAATCCTCTGGAATCAGGACCGGACGTGTCCGGTGGACCATGACCGGACGCAGGTAGGGTCCGGTCAGTACAACTTGTCCTTTCTTCGATCGACCAGACGCGGAACCCTTCCTGACTGGACGCACAGACGTAGCATCCGATCACTCCTTCACCAGCAGTTCACCTCCTGTGAACTGACCGGACGCTGAACAGCAGCGTCCGGTGCACCCTTTTCCAGCAAATCTTCAAACTTCCTCCACGCTGCCTGTTCCCAATCAAGTCCCAACTTGAATAAGATCCAAATAAACACCAATTGGGACTGATGTGAGTGACCTCTCTCAAACCCTCATATTTTTCAAACTATTTTGCCTTAGGCTATAATTCTTTTTAAGAAAATAGGCAACAAGAGGGCAAATGGAACTAAACGACAAAACAACATTCAAGCATATGCACTACTTATAAGTAAATCTAATTGCTTGTCAAGTTTGATCCAAGGTTAAGCTTCTTCACACGCTTTTGGGCGGTTATCTTAACCATGTTAGACAAGCCCTATATGCATTGCCACAAATTTAACATGTTGTATATTACAATGAAGTAAGTTTTTTAGATCGAGTCATCACACCCTTTGATAGACTCCCTATGATGAGATCTTGTGGATGATCTTGTAGGAGAGGTGTGTTTCTTCTATTGACCACTTGAGGAGGAGGTTGTGGAGCATCAACATCTTGTGCTTGTACCACCATTTGCTCATGGGAGATATGAGTATCTTCATTTTCTACTCTCCCATCTTTTTCACCATCTTATGGTACATTTGATGAAGAAGGTTGGTCACTGACTTGTACATCATCTTCATCATCTTTTGGCTTGATGTCTCCCACCGGGATATTCTTCATAGCCTCCCTCAATGGTTCATCACCTACATCATCAAGATTCTCATGTGCTCCTTGGGAGCCGTTAGATTCATCAAATTCCACATCATATGTTTCTTCAACCAAGCCGGTGGCATGATTAAATACTCTATATGCTTTGGACTTCAATGAGTAACCAACAAGAAAACCTATATCACAACGTCTTTGAAACTTCCCTAGGTGTTGCCGCTTCTTGTAGATGTAGCACTTGCAACCAAACACCCTAAAGAAGGAGACGTCCGGCTTCTTCCCATTGAGCAACTCATACGGTGTTTTGACAAGGAACTTTTGAAGAAATAGGCGGTTGGATGCATAACATGCGGTGTTGATTGCTTCCGCCCATAGAGCTTCGGGGGTGTTGTACTCATCTAGCATTGTCCTTGCAAGGGTGATCAAGGTCCGATTCTTCCTCTCAACTACACCATTTTGTTGAGGAGTATAGGTTGCGGAGACTTCATGTTTGATTCCAACTTCATCACAATAGGATTCAATATTTGTGTTGTCAAACTCTTTACCATTGTCACTTCTTATCTTCTTGAGCTTCACTTCAAATTCATTTTGAGCTCTCTTAGCAAACTTCTTGAAACAAGATGCAACTTCGGATTTGTCATGAAGGAAGAACACCCATGTATACCTTGAATAGTCATCCACAATCATAAGACAATAGAGATTTTCTCCCAAACTCTTATATGTTGTTGGTCCAAATAAATCCATGTGTAGAAGTTCTAGCACTCTTGTGGTTGACATGAAAGCTTTGGTTGGATGAGTGTTTGCAACTTGCTTACCGGCTTGACATGCACTACAAAGCTTGTCCTTTTCAAACTTCACATCCTTCAACCCTCTCACCAAATCATTCTTCATAAGCTTCTTGAGTGAGCTCATCCCAACATGAGCAAGTCTTCTATGCCGTAGCCACCCAAGTGTTGTTTTGGTGAATAGGCAAGTCTTCAAGTTTGCATCTTCGGAGGTGAAGTCAACTAGATATAAGTTGTTGTCTCTAAATCCATTGAATATCACTTGCTTGTCATCTACTTTGGATACAACAACCTCCTTCTCGGTGAATAAGCATTGGAAACCAAGATCACACAATTGCCCAACGGATAGCAAGTTGAAACTCAATGAGGCAACATAGAGCACATTGAAGATGGAATGATCATTTGATATTGCCACTTTGCCCAATCCTTTAACCTTGCCCTTTGAATTATCTCCAAATGTTATTTTCTCTTGTCCATCTACCTCTTCATCTAGTGAGGTGAACATACGAGGATCACCGGTCATATGTTGAGTGCAACCACTATCAATAACCCAATGATGACCGAACGCTGTCAGGGTCCGGTCAGCACTGACCGGACGCGTCCGGTCGCTCTTGGATGCTTACTGTAATCGACTGGATGCTGGATACTCAGGGTCCGGTCACCACTGACCGGACGCGTCCGGTCACACTTTCTCAAGTCAGGACCCTTACTGGAGTTGACCGGACGCTGGCCCTCAGCGTCCGGTCACATTGACCTTCCAGCGTCCGGTCACACTAGACTTGTTCTCCTCGGTCAAATGAACTGACCGGACCCTGCGGCCAGCGTCCGGTCGCACCGGAGCCAGCGTCCGGTCAGTATTTGACCCTCCATTCACTTCCAACTCTCGATCATATGAGAATGAAGTTTGCTCCAAAGGATCTTAGGCATTCATAGGAGCTACCTAGAGCTAGTTTTAATAAGTGTGCACCATACCTAACTCACTAGACTCAACTAGGTCAAGCTACCCGTTCATACCCCCTTAATAGTACGGCCAAAGGAAAAACAAAGTCCTAAACTATTCTAAATATCTCTCCAACTCCAATCGACACTTAGAACTAGTCATCCTTAACCTTGTCGTTAATCCTTTGAAAACCGAAACAATTTCCATCGTAGGGGCATGACAACCTCGATTGCCCAATCGATCTCCATTACCATGACCTAACTTTATATGCCTCTGCAAAACACACGTTGGTCATAGTAATCTTGTATTGACATTAATCACGAAATCCAACTAGGGGCCTAAATGCTTTCAGCTATAAAGAAAAGGTGGGGGCCGGGGCTCGCAGTACGAGGTTCACCGCGCCGCCAGTCACCTCACCGACATCCTAACCCTAGACCCGATCTTGAGAAGGGGCCCTGCCAGCGACGGGAAGCACCACCGACGCCGGCAACGCCACCCCGACGCACATGCCGCCGCCGAGGACGCCACAGCGCCGACTCCCTCTCCACCAAACTCCCTCTCCACCGAACAATAAGATCAGACCGAGGTGGAGAGTACTATGGGCGACATACCCTATATGGCCAAATTCCTAGACCATTCGCAGGGTCCTACAGGAAAATGGCATAGTTGCTCAGTACTCCACACTGGGGGAGCCTCAGCAGAATGGAGTGGCTGAAAGACGTAACCGTACCTTAATGGATATGGTAAGAAGCATGATGAGTTACTCCACATTACCGATTAGTTTATGGATGGAGGCACTGAAAACCATCATTCACATACTTAATCGAGTACCAAGTAAATCGGTGCCTAAAACACCGTATGAATTATGGACAGGAAGGGAACCCTCACTCAACCATTTGCGTGTGTGGGGCTGTCCAGCTGAGGCAAAAGTGTTTAACCCAAACATAGGAAAGTTAGACTCCAAGACAGTCAGCTGCCATTTTATTGGCTATCCAGAAAGATCAAAAGGATATCTCTTCTATTGTCCTAACAGACATACGAAGATTGTAGAAACAAGACACGATGTGTTCTTGGAGGATAACATGATCAGGGGGAGCATGGTAGCACGAGAAATCAGCCTACAGGAGAAGCGGGTACATGTACCCACTCCGATGGTTGAAGAACCATTCTTCACGCTACCTGTGCTGTTGCACCGACAGTGCAGGACACTGTAGTGCCAACACCTGTTGCAAGTTCTCCCGTGACGACAATGAATGAACATGAGGAACCTGTCCTTGAGGAACCTATAGAACCAAATGTTGCACATGAGGAAGAACAACAACAGCCAAATATGAAACAAGTGCCGGAGGCACCTAGAAGGTCTCAAAGAATAAGAAGATCAGCTATTACTGATGACTATGAAGTTTATGAAACAGAAGAATATCAGATGGGGGATGATCCCACCTCATTTGAAGAAGCCATGAGAAGCGACCACTCATCAAAGTGGCTTAAGGCCATAGAAGATGAATTAAAATCAATGAGTACCAATAAAGTTTGGGACTTAGAAAATATTCCTAAAGGAGCCAAAACAGTAGGCTGTAAATGGGTCTAAAAAAAACGAAATATGACTCCCAAGGAAATATAGAAAGATTTAAAGCGCGACTTGTGACGAAAGGCTTCACACAAAGAGAAGGAATTGATTACAATGAGATGTTTTCTCCAGTCTCATGTAAAAATTCCTTCAGAATTATAATGGCACTTATAGTTCACTATGATTTGGAGTTACATCAAATGAAAGTAAAGACGGCTTTCCTAAATGGGGATTTGGAAGAAAATGTTTATATGGCACAACCGAAAGGTTTTGTCATAAAAGGAAAGGAAAATATGGGATGCCGCCTGAAGAAATCAATCTACGGATTGAAGCAAGCTTCAAGACAGTGGTATTTGAAATTTGATAGAATGATAAAAGGTTTTGGGTTTGAAGAAAATGTTGAGGACAATTGCGTTTATGCAAAGTTCAGGAATAGAAAGTACATATTCCTAATTTTGTATGTGGATGATATCTTGCTTGCTAGTAGTGATATCAATCTGCTAATGGAAACGAAGAAATTTTTGTCCTCAAACTTTGATATGAAAGATCTCGGTGAGGCCTCGTTCGTTTTGGGAATAGAGATTCACCAAGACAGGAGAAAAGGGGTTCTAGGATTATCGCAAAAGGCATACATAGAAAAGGTCCTGAAGAAATTTAGTATGCATAAATGCAGATCCTTCACTGCTCCTATAGTCAAGAGCGATAGATTTGGGGAACATCAATGTCCCAAGAACCAATATGAAATTGACCGAATGAAAGCGGTACCATATGCTTCAATTTGTTGAAAGTTTACAATATGCTCAAGTGTGTACATACGACTTAGCTTTTGTTACTGGGTTACTTGGCGGATATCAAAAGAATCCGAGAATTGAACATTGGAAATTAGTGAAGAAAGTCCCTGCGTTATTTGTAGGGTACGAAAGGCCTCATGCTTACGTATAGAAGATCGATTCCCTGCGAGATAGAGGGGTATTGAGATTCGATTATGCGGGAGATGAAAGAAAATCCACGTCAGGATATGTATTTACTCTCGCAGGAGGGGCTATATCGTGGAAAAGCTCCAAACAAACCGTGACTATATCCTCGACAATGTATGCCGAGTTTGTAGCATGCTATGAGGCAACGGGGCAGGTGAATTGGCTGAAGAAATTCATACCCGGATTGAAAGTGATTGATGATATAAATGAACCACTGAGATTGTATTGTGATAACAATCCAGCGGTACAGTATGCTCACAACAATAGGTCAAGTGATGCTACCAAACACATTGACATAAAGTACTATGTTGTGAAAGATAAAGTTCGGGATCATATAATAAATCTTGAGCATATAAGTACAGAGAAAATGCTCGTGGATCCGCTCACAAAGGGCTTACCACCCAACGTGTTCAGAGAACACGTAGCCGGCATGGGTTTAAGGGAAAGTCTATGATTCCTGAATATACGAAGGGCCCAAAGAAAGTTTACATTTTAAAATGGAGAAGTGTATTGTGGCTGTTAGTCTAACGGTACTATTTGCTGTGACGATGGGACAGTTCTATGCACTAATCTGTGATGAAATAGGATGGAAGCAAGAAAAATATGAATTGAAAGTTTTGAGTATGAAATTAAAGAACGAAGAATAGATGAGAGATCAAGGGGGAGAATGTTAGGATTGATCTCCCACTAGTCTAACTGGGCCTTGTCCTCGCGCCCTGATCAGGGGCGCCTAACCCTACATGGTTGGTGAGCCCCCGTCGCACAACGCTATAAAGGAAAGGTGGGGGCCAGGGCTCGCAGTACGAGGTTCACCGCGCCGCCAGTCACCTCACCGACATCCTAACCCTAGACCCGATCTTGAGAAGGGCGCTGTCAGCGACGGAAAGCACCACCGACACCGGCAACGCCACCCCGACGCACACGCCGCCGCCGAGGACGCCACAGCGCCGACTCCCTCTCCACCGAACGTCGCTGCCGGCGCGCAGATGGCGTCCGTCAATAAAATCCCAGCCGGAGCTTCGACAACTACGATATTTGATGATTTGCAATCTATCACCTTCTTTCTCTCTATCTCTCTCTATGATCCTAAACACCTATTCCTACTACCAATACATCCCGATCTGATGAACATGGCTAAAACGAAACTTAACAGCCTAGTGTTGAAGCTGGCGCCGAGTATGGTTGCTTTCTCGCTGCGGGAGAAGGTCCTGCCGTTGCTGCTGCTGCTGACGGTGGTGCTGGTGCTGGTACTAACGCTCCAGAGGAGCAGCAGCGCCGCGCGCTCCCCTGCTCCCCGCCGTCGCCGCACTACCACGCCCTCGCGGCGCTGCTGCTCCTCTCCTCCCCTCCGCCGCCCGCGCTGCCGCTCCTCCGCCTCCTTCCTCCCGATCCCCCACCCCCGCTGACGCTCCTCAACGCCGCTGTCAAGGCACTCTCCGCCTCCTCCTCGCCGGACGATGCCTTCCGTCTCCTCTCCACGCTCCGCCGACTCCACGCGCCTGACCGCCTAACCTTCCTGCCCCTCCTCGGTTGCGCCTCCTCCTCCTTGCCGCTCCTCTCCGCGTTGCACTCGCTCCTCCTCCGCCTCGGCTTCCTCTCACACCACCCCATCACCCTCGCTCTCCTCAAGCCCTACCCGTTACCGCACGTCCGCGCCTTGTTCGACGATATGCCCCAAAATAACAAGTGGACCGTCGCCTACAACACCCTCATCACGGCCTGCCTTAAGGCCAGGGACATCCGCGCCGCACGCCACCAGTTCGACGAAATGCAGCGGCACGGGCGATCCAGGAGGAGCGTCGTTTCCTGGAACCTTATGATCACCGGATGTGCACGCCGTGGACGAGATGACATGGCAGTGCAGTGTTTCGAGAGGATGGTCAGGGAAGGAGAGGTGGCGCCAGATGATGGGACCTTGGCGGCGGTGCTCCCGGCTTGTGGGAGGACGGGGAATGTTGGGGCAGGGAGGTGGGCGCATGAGTATGCGAGGAAGACTGGCTTGTTGGATGGTACAGTGCATGTTGCAAATGCAGTGATGGATATGCACTGCAAGTGCGGTGATGTTGATAGTGCACAGGAGGTGTTTATGACAACACGGCAGCGCAGTGTGGTGAGCTGGAACGCCATGATCGCTGGATTCTCATTGAATGGTCACGGAGTTGAGGGGATTGATCTGTTCCAGGAGATGAGGAGGCATGGAGTGGAGCCTAATGCTGTGACGTTCTTGGCAGTGCTTGGATGCTGCGCGCATGCTTGGGCAGTGGATATTGGGCGGGAGATCTTCCAGAGCATGCTGTCGGAGCATGGCATTGAGCCAGCAATTGAGCATTACGGGTGTATGGTGGATTTATTTGGAAGGTCTAGTCTCCTTGAGGAGGCGCACGTACTGATTCAGGGGATGCCAATGAAGCCTAATGCTGCGATATGGGGGAGCACTTTTAAGTGCATGTCGTGCTCATGCTGGGCTTGGCATTGCTGAGGTGGCTCTGAAAGAGCTTATCAATCTTGAACCATGGAACTCGGGGAACTATGTGTTGTTGGCCAATCTTTATGCGGAAACAGAGCGGTGGGAGGAGGCAGGGGAGGTGAGGAAATTGATGAGGAGGATGAGTGTGAATAAGGCTCCAGGGCAGAGCTTAATGGAAGAAGCTGAGTTTCAGTTGACAAATTCATACCAATAGCTAACTATGTGGAAATAACTTTAGTTTGGAAGGGAAATTTGATAAAGGGGCTGTAAATGAAAAGATCCATGCATCAACTGACCCTACTAAGAGACGTAGATAATATTTGCAGGTAAACATACCAGCTGTTTTTCACTATGTTCCATTTGTTGTAGCTGACTAGCAGTGGTGCGCTGAATAGGCAATTGCTATTTTTCAATATTCTTTCACCACAATCTTACATACATTCATGGCAAAATGGGCACTAAATACCTCGACTGCTATGATAGCTAAGATAGAAAGATATAATATTTGTCTTTGGCTGTGTATTAATATATTTAATATTGATGGGTATATGGAGATCCCTCATCATTACACAATTACCAACAATAAATGCACTTTACAGTTCTAATTTATCATGCATTCGAGTTTGAAATGTACAGGTTTAGTCAGCAGCCATCAAGGTGCTGCAAGATGTTTTGCCCAACAGCATTCTTTGAATATGTGGTGCATTATTGGTTGCATCAATTGATCATGCTGAAGCTTGTATTAGATATGGCAGAGAGTGAAACACCTAACAAACTTTGAATGGAACGTTTGATAGAAGTTTCTGTGATCTTTGACTATAAGGAGCATATTTGGATAAGTGTTAGTATGTAACGATAGGCATCACACATGTTAGATGTCAATTGTTGACATCTAGAATTTCTGCAAAAGCTTTCTTTTCTTATTCGACATTCATATTGGCCAGTAGAGCTTGACTATCATGTACTTTTAACTAACTTTTGCCATGTCAGCAATACACAATAACCTTACTAGCCATATATAATGGTGGAACATTTAAGTGTTCCTTAAAAGATGGCTCTCTCATGTGCTTAATCGCAGCACAAGAAGCTATTTTTCTTTTCTCTCCCTTACAGGCTATGCCTGTTAGCCGGAGCTTTACAAATTCTCGGAACTATTTGGATGTGTAGATTTCTTGTTTCTTGCCAACTTGAACATGTGCCTTGCTTCCCTTTGATTTTTCAGTGTCTCAGAACATGACACAATTTTCATATTCGTCATAGTTTTCTTGTATCAAGGCATCTTAAGTCTAGTTTACTTAAGAAAAAGGGAAAATGCTTGAACAATGACTAACTTTATAGCAAACTCACTGCTCATTTCTCTTAGTCTATCTATCTTAATTGTCATGAGTTTTTCTCACATGGGGATAGTATATAATCACTAATCCTAAACTGTCAAAATATACATCTTGAGAACACTTCATGGACATTTTGTAAAACTGCCAATTTTTACCGTTACTTCCCGACCAGTAGTTTTCATGGACATGTGTGTGGAATGTAGAAGCACAACATACCTTTCCATTTTCCAATAGCAGATAATTCATGTGCAGGAAGTCCTCAGAGTTCTGAATTTACAGTTTAGGATGTATTTCAGCTCAGACTGAGAACTCAGACGCTGCACCTACAGTCTCAGTATGGCACTCATCACAGGATGGCAAACACTAGGAACCGAATATTCACACAGACACATGCTGGGCCCAGCGAAAACCTTGGCGTCTTCCTTTTGTGGGCTCCCTAACATGGACAGCTCAAGACGATACAATTTGAAGCTCCCAACGAAAAGGACCAAACAAATCGAAAAGATACCGCCTAGATTCATGGGAAATTTCCGGTGTTGGGCCTTGTGACCCCTGTCCTGCCCTCCTTTTTTTTCTTCCTCAGCGACCCGACCCTGATCTTAATAACCGCGAAAACTCGGGTTGAAGCATGTGACAAAGTGAGGAGGAGACGTTTCGAGCTGCTTGGCTTTCCACGGAAGCTGCGTCAGGGTTCATTTGCGCATGTTTTATGCATCGTGCTGCTAAACCTGGAGCTTTTGTGGGTTGAGTTGTTGGTATCCATGCCTTGGTGCTGCTGGCATGTGGATCCATGTCGTCGTGGAAACCAGGTGCAGAGATCTCTTAAAAGCATGTGCACTTCAGGGTTAAGATGTTCCACTTAGAAGTTAGATCTACTGATCTTCCCGATTAAAGCAACTGACACAAGTATCTGTGGGGAAATGCTACTTCTGAAATAAATGGCAGTTGGCTGATGGAAGAATTTAGCCAACTTTCGGGGGGGGGGGGGGGGTGTTCTCGCCATTTTTCTTGTTTTGAATGCAAGGCCATAGATACTTCTGCCTTTCACTACAAGCAGAGGAAATTCTTGGGTTGTTTCGTTAGATTTTCTCGCAGGTTCTGCATTAGGCAGAAACATTAGAATAATCAAGCAACTGTTACCCAAGCACTCGGCTTATATAAGTATATTAGGACTTAGGAGTATCAGCTGAAAGATTTATAAGGGCAGTCCCAATGGTGTATTGATGATGGTTTCTATCCTCATTAAATGACTTGCCACGTAGGCAAAACGTTGACATGGCAACGTAATTAATGAAGAAAGAGAGCAAAAATCCTATAAATGGTTTTCTCATGAAGAAATCGGGTCTTCTCTTGACCCAATGCACCAAGAACCCATAAAATCACCATTGGAGAGAAACCACCAGTTTCTAGGGGGCTCGTGCCGCACTTCCATTGAAGGAAGAAGATAGAGTTGTTAGAGAGAAAGAGAAAATATTTATTATTCATAGAAACCATGGGTTGAAAAACAATATTTTTTTAAGTACGGTATCCTATGTTATACAAACTACTATTTTCTTTCATTGCCCCAAGCATCCTTAGCTCTTTTGCTTTGCTAAAGAGAAGGATTTTAAAGCTTCTTGATTTCTCTGCGCAGGGCACAGGCTCATCACATTGGCCCGCCCGCTGCATAATTCATTCCCAGTTGGTGCCAAGCTTGTTCGATTACTAATTTTTATTTTTTGATGAGCGGGAAGGAAGATACTCCTTGTTTGCTGCAAGATCAGAGGGCACATGCAAACCACCTTTGGATTCTCTCTAAACCTGCTCTCATTTTGATGCAGGTCCCCACGACTGGCGCAAGCACGAGTGATAATCAATGAGCGCTAAACACACTCCTTTTTTGCGAGCTCCAAAGAGGAGTGTGTTGGTGACAAAGAAATACTCTAACAAATTATTAGAATGTGGGGGCAGCGATAATCAATGAGCGCAGTGCTGTGGTGTGCCACGCGCGCTGTATTCTACTGTTTCTTTAGCGACATGGCCGATCGCGTTGGATCTCTCCCGGTGCACGGGGCGCTCGCCATTGGAGGTCAGCGAACCTTCTCCTTTCTTTTCTTTTCTTTTCTTTTTCTTTTGTCCCAGCAAAGTTTTATCCACAGATACAGACACTACCACAATAAGATCTGGACCTTTTTGAAATTCTTTTGTGCCATGGCGATGATAGGAGTCCTCTACCGAAACTGATGGAGTAGCACGCACAGTATATATCTTTCAGCCAGCTCAAATTAGCCAGTCAACAGTATTTTTCTTTCATAAAAACCAACACCAGTCAGTCCAAACCAGCACCAGCACCGACCAGCGAACAAGCCCGCATCTCCTTTTTGTGCGTCTTTGCAATGATGTGATTTGCGCTTTGGATTGGATTGGATTGGATTGCATCGGATCCTTTTGGCAGGTCTGGATGAGGAGAGAGGGCACAGGAGTACTGTACAACAACTACAAGGTTGGTTGGGTGCGTGACGAGGGAGGAAAGCTGGTGGGGTGTGGTGGCCGAGCTGCTGATGTGTGCTGCCGGGGGGGCAAAGCCAAAGTCGCAGGGAGACAGTACTACGTGGAGAGCGTAGGCGCATTTGTCGCCATTACTAGTCAAAAACTCCCAAGGTCCACACGGTTAGTGAAAGTCAATTCAGCATCTAACCTAGCCAGGTTTAAGGTTATTATTATTGACAGAAACCTGCTAATCCTGTTCTGTTTCTCGTCAGCTTCCTTCTTTTTTTTCCTGCTCTCAGTAAAAAAAACATACAATTCTACAGTTAATTTAATAATACTCATTGGATATCATAGATTCTAAGGGCTCCTTTGGTTCAAAGGAATTTCACGGGAGAAATGTAGGATTGTGATTTCCATAGGAATGGTCACTGTAGCAGCCTTTGGTTTACATGATTGAGCTGCAGAAATTTTGGAGGAAAGAATCCTCTGCCACCGGTTTCACAGGTGAAACATAGGAAAACAAACATCCACTTGGAGCTCTTTTTTTTTTCATAGGATCGAGGCAAGTCAGAAGTAAGAATGGCTGGAGCAACTAATACTCCGTACAAAAGCAATGCATGTGGCACAAAAAGAGCTAGCTTGCCTACAATTGATTAAACTAACCTGAAAGGATTAGACATTTACTAAGGTTGCTATTCCTATAAACTTCCTGTGTCCATCTAAATAACAACTCCAATAAATTTCCTGTACTTTCCAATCCTTGGTTTTACACAGACAATCTTATCATATTCCTACATTTTTTCTTTTCCATGTTTTTCCAATCCCACGATCAAAGGAGCCCTAATTGATTCAATTTACAGATGTTTGGTTTCGCAGGAAGAATTTACTATATTCTCAGCAATTGTGACAGATGCACGACACGTCCAGATTCCCGGTCATGTCGATTGTCGAGTGCCGGCGTGGAGCACTGCGGAAGCACCCATCGGGCATGCATGGGGCATGGGGTCATGCAGCCATGGACAGTGCACTGCACCCAGCACGACATTCTTAGATTCCATCAAAATTCCAAATTTTTTTACTCTCTTTCCATCACATTAATTTTTGGACATATGCATAGAGTATTAAATGTAGGTAAAAAAATAATTAGTTGCACAGTTTTGTTGTAAATCACGAGACGAATTTTTTGAGCCTAGTTAATCCATGATCGAACAAAGTTTGTTAAATACAAATAAAACGTGCTACATTGTCCGAATTGCAAAAATTTACCATCTAAACGAGGCCTTGAATTCACCCCCACACGGCCACACGCACCGGCCATCATCATCGCAAGTGCACGGACCCGTCGTCCGTCCCTACCAGGCTAATAGTGCCAGCTGCACCGCACGGACGCATATGCTCCCAGCAAAACGGCATGGCGACCTCGCCCTGCCGCAGGGCTGCACTGCTGCATGCGTCAGCCTCAGCCATCCATCCCGGCAGCATCCCCGGCCGGCCGGCCCGGCGTTCCCGGCGCTGCCGTGCCTCGAGCTCGAGGTCGCTGGACAAGAGAAAGGGTCGGCGACACGGCGCTGGCGCTGCGGTGCGTCACTGCGTGGGAATTGGGAAAGCAACGGGACGAGACGACGAGGCATGGGCGCATGGGGTGTGGTGGTGGGCGTGCGTGGCGAGCGGGACAGGTGTTGTCCCATCATCCATCACGCTCAGCGCAGCGGCGTCCGGCATGCACCGGGAGGGAGAGGGAGTTTCCTTGCGCCGGTGGAGGTGGAGGGAGAGGCTGTGACTGTTGCTGACGGTGGATCTTTTACTCCACTTTACCAAGGCGTCAGCTGCTCGTCCGCTGCCTCTCCTCTTCCCTGCAAAAGCCGTATGGTCACTGTTGCTCCACTAACGTACTCCTACTGTACTCTCTCTCCCTTTTGCCACACTGCCTCTTTCTCTGCAGCTCAAAAAGATGGGTGGGCGGTTGGTATTAAAATCAGTCAAAGCTGTTTTTATTTTTTTTAAAAAAATATTATAGATTCTAGCTAATAAATTCGCTGATAAATTAAGCAAACATGTCATAAAAGATTGGTCTAGTCTTTGATTAACTTTTTTTTTTTTTGAGAAAAACTATTCTTTGAGTAATTTTAGACTGGCAATAAAGCAACGTTGGCTCATATACGTACTATGCTACTGAAAATAATACTCCCTCCAGCCTCAAAATAACCGTGGTTTTTCATTTCATACCGTAAGTTTGACTTTCAGCATATTCGTTTGGTCGTATTTGACTTATAAGTCATGGCTTATTAGTCAACGAACAGTATTTTTTTCTCACCCCAAATCAGTTAATAGTACTTTCAGTCATGGCTTATAAGCCAAACGAGCCCAAACAAACATGACTTTTATTTGTAGAACATGATTGCAACATTTGTATCTCTAAATAAATTTGTTATAAAAAAGATTTTAACAATCTATGTAATGATATTAGTTGTCTACCATAAAAATTAATATTTTTTTATATAAAGTGAGTCAAAGTTTTTTTTTTAGAAAGCGAGAACGAACGGAGGAGGGAGTACATTTGTTCAGCCGGTGTGGAGCGCTAGTACCCCGTACTCACGCACGGCACGGAGGAGGCTGCTGGCTTGCCGCCCTCGAGGAACTTGCACGACAAGCCTCCAGGACGCAGCGCAAGCATCCAAGGCTGACTGCACAGCGGCAAGGCCAACAGAACAGGACACACAGGTGATTAGTTCAGTGTTCAGCTACAAATGGGTCACTACTCCGATTTTACCGATCCACAGCACCAGTTGCGAGGGATCGCCTCATTCATTAGCTAATCACCGTGTTTGGCGGGTGCCTCTCCCTGCCTGCGCGTCTTGAAAGCGAGCGGCAGGTGGAGTCTCCCGATGCAGCCAGCCCACCCAGCCGCGGCCGGGGCGGTGAAAGGGCGCCGTTTGTTCGGTTACCTTGGGCGGGTAAAAAACGTAAACGCGCAGCAGCTGGCTGCTGCATGCTCGTCTCGTTCTGCTCTGCGCCACGGAACAGAAAAGGCAGCAGGGGTAATTTACGGCGTCAGGCTGAGGGAGGCGGTGCCATGCCGTGCTGCCTGCCGTCTCTCCAGATTACAATTACTGTGTACACTAGTGCACCGCCAAGCAAAAGCTAGTCGGAGAAGGCGTGCCTTTTTAACGATGCTGTAAGAGCTAACTGTATACTGCGCTCTTCCCTTGCTTTTTCCTTTGGGTAAAGTACACTTTACAACCCTGAACTTGCGCCAAAGTATGATTTTCAACCTTCAATTATGCAAAGAAAGAAACACCCTCCAACTATCAAAAATAAGACAACTTTGGTCCTCGGCGGTTTCAAAATGATTTTCTATTTTCGGGGCGGCGAAATTTTAAATTATTTTTGAGCATCTTAACGTTCTCAAATGAAAAAGCTCAAAACTACAAAGTTGTAGATCTCATTGAGGTCTACAATTTACATATAAAAATTATCTTCATCCGACATAACTTTATCGAAGGGTTTTCTATTTTTTGAAATTTGAGTCTCAGTAAGATGCTCGAAAAAATATGGTATGAAATTTTATATTATTTTTTTGAGCATCTTGATGAGACTCAAATGAAAAAAATTAAAACTATAAAGTTATAGATCTCATGAAGACAATTTACATATAAAATTATCTTCATGAGATCTACAACTTTGTAGTTTTGAGTTTTTATTTTTGAGAACGTTAAGATGCTCAAAAATAATTTAAAATTTCACATTCCCAAAATAGAAAACCGCATTTGAAACCGCCGAGGACCAAAGTTGTCCGGTTTTGATAGTTGGAGGGTGTTTCTTGACCGGTTTCATAGTTGAAGGTTGAAAATCATACTTTGGCGTAAGTTCAGGGTTGTAAAGTGTACTTAACCCTTTTCCTTTTCACATTAATCCCTCACTGACGTTTTACAGCCCGTTCGGGAGGCCGTATCGTATCGTGGATTATTTATTGCTAGCTGGTTTAGTGTGAGAGAAAAACAATGTTCCCGGCTAAAAATTTACGATCATTTACGAGCAAGCGAACAGGACGCCAGTAACTAGTAGCGTGGTTTATGAAGCTCGGCTCTAAAACTAGCCATGTTTTTAGCTTGAAGCCTACTAGAACACACTGGTTTATGAGAGCTCGGCAAGGGCAGTAGGCTGAAAGGGACCTGTTTGTTATGAATGAATGAACAAACGAAGGCCATGTTTAGTTCAGCACCGATTCGGCGCCGCCGGAAAAACTGAACACGGGAGCTATACTGTAGCGTTTTGTTTTTATTTGGTAATAATTATCCAATCGTTTACTAATTAGGCTTAAAACGTTCGTCTCGCAAAGTACAACCAAACTATGTAATTAGTTTTTGATTTCGTCAACATTTAATACTCCATGCATGTACCGTAAATTTAATGTGATGGGAAATATTCTTTTTACATAACGCTAAATTCTGGAATCTGGGGCAAACATGGCCGAAATGTGCATGTTTGCTGAATCTGTTCCTCTACCGGATGTAGCAACAGTTTTCTCCTGCCGCTTCTCCTGTGACTGAATACTACTGAACCAGGGGCCGGTTTAGATCCATAAATTTTGGCAAAATGAGGACGGTAGCGTTTTGTTGTTATTTGGTAATTAGTGTTTAATCATAGTCTAATTAGGCTTAAAAGATTCGTCTCGTAGATTTCGTCTAAATTATATAATTAGTTTTATTTTTTATTTATATTTAATGCGTCTAAAGATTCGATGTGACGGAAAATCTTGAAAAAATTAACGTTTTGGAAGGAAACTAAACAGGACACACACCTGAACTGAACTCTCAGAACACCTCTCCCCAAACAAGGAAACTGGTAAAACCTGCGAGGAGAGATGGGGGCTCCGAAACTCTGACGAAACGGTTTCGTTTATACGAGGCCAGCCAGCCCAGCCCGCCCGCCCGCCCCAGCCGATCGGGCTGAAACTGGTTAACAAACAGAGCAGGGCAGCTCAAGATAGAAACAACCCTGCAACAAACCGAACGATGCATTCTAGATTTTACTCCTACAGGACATGTCTTGGTTCAGGTTCAGCCTTCTTGAACACAAACGAACCGTAAAAGTTGCAAATTTTATGGAAACCGAAAACCGGTTTCAGTTTCTCAGGTTTCTGAGAAAGCAGAGAAGAAAGATTAGTTCGCATGAACAAGCTCTTTAACAGCACTACCATGTTTCCACTAATTTCCGCGGGATAAACAAGCTGACCCCCCAAATTCATACAATAGGCTATATTATACGAGCAGATTCATTCAACCACAAAAGAACCAACTCCTAAGCTACTAGTACTACTAACATTCTTTGCAGTTTTTGCACTCGTTCAGTGTGGATTAGCCACTGAACACTACCACCACACTGACAGAGTAACACAGCAGAGCACCCAGCCGCCCGGCAATGCCGTCGCCTATGCCTGCGCCGGTCGCGAGTCACGACCTGGAGGAGAAAGCGGCGGTGGCGTTGAGCCCCCTGGCGAGGCCGTGCACGGCGCCGTAGCTGCGGTTGCCGAGCCCGATGCAGCCGAAGAGGAGCAGGCCCTGGCGGTACGGCAGCGACGTCCGGCGCCGCATCTCCTCCGCCTCGGCGCGCCGCGCCTCGTACAGTAGCTCGTGCGCGGACCTCCTCCTGCCGCCGCGGTGCCCCGACGCCCCGCCCCTCCCCTTCGCGGGTGACGGAGACGGAGATGGTGACGATGCGCTCGGCTTCGCCGCCGCGGTTGGCGCAGCTGGAGCATCAGCGTGGTGGGAATGCTGCTGCAGGTGGTGGGTGGTCTTGCCGCCGTCCGGCTTGCTGCGGTGGAGCAGGTCCTTGAGGAACCCGCCCCAGCGGCGAGATCCCCGGGAGGACGAGGACGACGTGGAGGAAGCAGAGGAGGCGGTGGACGACGACGACGACGAGCGCGACGCCGCGGGGGTCGCCGCCGCCGGATGCTGCGCCTCGTCGGCGGACTCGGCCTCCAGCACAGGTTGTGCAGGCGCGGTCCGCCAGTGTGTGCGGAACGGGGACATCGAGCGCGCCTTCCGGCGCAGGGAGCGGCTCCGGACGCGGCCGCGCTCGTCAGTCGCCTCCTCCTCCACCCGCTCGGCGTCAGCGCGCCGCGCGTCCGCGGCGGCGTCGGGGAAGTCCAGCAGCAAGGCCGGGTCCGGGTGCGGCTGCAGCAGCGCGGCGGCGAGGCGGACGGGGCGGATCTGGCCGTTGTGGAAGAGCTCGTCGGCGGAGGACATGGCGGCGGCGGAGGGCGACGGGAAGCGCGAGGAGAAGTCGAAGTCGAAGTCGAGGACGCCGGGGATGGCGTCCTTGCCGCCGCCGCCGCGGGTAGGGCTGGTCGGCGCGCTGAAGAAGTGGGACGGGTACGGGTCCCGGTCCCGGTCACGGGTGGGGCTGGACGGAGCGCTGACGAAGGGCGTGGAGCAGGCGCTGTCGTCGCACGCCGGCGGGTCGTCCGCGACGGTGGTGCTGACGGCCGCCGATGCCGCGGCCTCGGCGCCGGCCATCGCCGGGGCGGTGGAGTCGGGCTGCTGGTGGGTTGGTGCCAGGGGCTTGGTGGCGGTGCCGTTGTGTGCGCGAGGGAGGATGGAACTGGGAAATGGTGATGGGAGAACGGGAAGCGTGGGAGGGCGTGGAGGTGGGAGTTTTTAACTCGCGGGGACTTTTCGCGGATCAGCCCCCGCGGTTTGGCTGAATACGCGTTTGGTCTGTCTCTGGGTGTGCCCAGGGGCCGTGTGGTAATAACCGGACTCCGCGCGTGTCCTTGTGGGAGGATATTATTGTTCCCTGTACCCGGCGGATAACCAGATCTGACCGTGACGAACCGCGTAACCGCAGGGCGGTCCCTCTCGCCTGCCTGCCCGGTGGCCGGTAGGCCCCTGACGAACTCGTCCGCTCGTCCCGTTCGTTTCGGCTTCAGATCAACGACGATGGCGATGCTTTGGCAAAGCAGCCAGGGAGTGTCGCCGTCGCCGCTGGAGCAGGATGAAATGGATCGCGCCGCCGCAGGTCCAGGCGTCCAGCACACTACTGTGCGGCGACGGCGGGAGTGTTGCAGGGCGGGCGTCTAGCGAAGAGAAGACGGTGCTATACTAGGCGGGTAGAGTAGGTACCGGCCGGCCCACGTGGGCTGCGCGTTGCGTGCGCGCATGCCGCAGCCGGTTCCATGGCCCGTTCCGTCATCATCCTGGCAGCGATCACGATGCGAGGTCCGGGGCGGTGCGGCGCGCGGCCATCCGTGACTCCACAGTGGGTTCAGAACGGACGGGAGGGCCGCGTGTGTGCGGGACCACCGCAGGTGCACAGTTCCGGAGGCGTCCGTCCGTTCCGTCCGTGGTGGCCGGGGGCGGGGGCGAGCGACGGAGGGACGGACAGCTGTTCGTGTGGGGTGGTGGATCCGGACCGTACGTACAGGTGATGCGGCGCACAGTTCCGCTACCACCTAGCCATCGCCACTTCTGCTTCGCTTTTCCTCTGTCCTGGGGTCGTGGATCGACATCGGCACCGCCACCCTACGCCGCAGCGCTGTGCGCTGTGCGCTGTGCGGGTGCGGGTGCGGGTGCGGGTGCGGCGGCCTGCCACCCTGTCAGCGTCCTCCGTGCCTCTACGGCTCTACTAGTTGCCCTTGCGCCACGGGTTGCCTATACGACGGCCACGTTTCCGTTTTGCCTTTTCCGCGCCGCCCATCATCACCGGCACCGCCCCTTTTCCTTCGCTGCCTGCCTGTGTCCTACGGGCTACTACGGCGCCGTCCGTCGGGGGCGCGGCGGAGGACGACGGCGAGACGGTCTCCCCCGTGCCTCTGCGTCTGCTGACCCACTGCTACCGTCGTCACGTCTCGCTCGTGCCGCTCCCCGTGCATGCCTGACAAATGCTCCCCGCGCGCTGTGCTCCTCCGATCCACGCCAACCCATTCTCTGCACCCGCACGCCCGCGTTGCGTCGAGGCTTCAATTCGCATGGAACTCCTCGCCCTCGCCGAGTCGCCGTGTGTGTGTCACCGTGGATCCGTTCCACCCACGACGCCAACACGGCCGATACGTCCGTTACAGAAACTGCTGCTACGGCCTAACAGGGTACTGTCACAACTTTTACTACTCATCGCGCCACGGATTTTTCTTCACACTTTGCTTGCTAAATATGAGACGGGTACCAAATTTAGGACATCAACCAATCTGCCTCGAAATTTCAGAGATTTTGACCTCCAAAACTCGTGGATAGCTAAATACCCTAGCCCGTCAGTCCATAAGACCATAATAACAAATCAGCATATGTAAATTTGTTTTTTTTTTCCAAAAAACAAACTGAAATAAGGGAGAAACAACCATTCGCAAGCACGGTCCACGTGCGCCGCGCCGCGCAGATTCCCCAGCCCACCTTACGATTGGATCCTCCCTGTCCCTTCCCTCTAGGCCCAGCACCAAACCACCAGCCTTCTACTGGGCTTCTCTACCCCGAGGCGGACCCAGTCTTCGCCGCCTTCTCGGCGTAATGGGCCAACCATGCCCGCCGGCACACTATCCTTCCTGCCCTCCAGTTTCCGCCGCGCGCCAAGTCGAGCGGAAGGAAACTCGCATCCACAGCCGCCATTCCGTTCCGCTCCGTCCCCGCCATTTCCTCTCCGGCGCGGCGGCGCTGACGCTAGGGTTGCCGCGCCCAGCGCGGCGATGGACCAGCGCGCGCGGAGGGCGAGGGAGAGGGAGAAGCGCCGCCTGCTCGACCTCGCTGTCGAGTGCGGCTTCGACCGTGACCTCGCCGCCAGCTGCCTCGCCCGCCTCCTCGAGGTCTACGGTACGTACCTGCTGCGCGGCCTCCTCCGCCGCCGCGGCTTCCTCTCTCCTCTCTCAGATCGGCTGGCCGGGCCCGCTGGGATGGACGCGCCCGTTCCTCTCTTCTGCGGTTCTGGGACTTGTACTCTGTTAGTAACCAAAAAAGGTTGGGGAAATTACTAAATTAGCTACTGCGCTGGATGTTCAGATGCTAAATTCTACCTTTTCTGCACTTCTCATGGAGTGGTGGTTTGCATAGTGTGCTATGTAGTTCAGATGCTCACGCCTTGTTGTGGACTTGTTGTGGTATGAGACTGTGAGTGCAAGGGTAGGGTGCCTATTCTTCTCAGTCTATCCATGTACATGTACCGTTCAATTTTTTAGTGCTGAAGCCTCTACATATCCCTTCTTTCTGGAAAACATGTGTTCTTCCTTACGCTCATATGTTTCTGTGGTTGATTTCCAGTAGCAAAACAATGAGTGTTGACAGTTTGAGGAAGAGGGGAGATGTTAGGCTTTTAGAACGTTGCTTCTGTAATGAGTATGAATCATCGCGCCATCTTATTTCTTGAATTATTGGTGGCTACCAGAGTATGGGATTCTGTGTCTCAGTTTGTAGTGGCTTCAGAATTGTTTAAAATTGTGAACATATTGCTAGTAAAAGGTTCAGTCCAAAATAAAAGTCTGGTGTGTTGAATATTTTGCTGCTGGAACTGTTTTGAGGGGAGACCAAGGGTACCTATTCGTCCCAGTCTCTGTATGCACTCATCGGTTTTTGAGGTGTCAAGCCTCGATACATTCCTTTGTTATGAAAAATGTGCGTCCCTTCTGTGATTTATGTTTCTGTGCCAGATTTCTTACAACAAAACAATGATGACTGCTGATAGTTTGGTGAAAAGAGGAGCTGTTAAACTTTTACAATGTTGCTTCTGTGATGGGTATGAATCATTGTGTCATTTTGTTTCTTGATGTGCCATGGCTAGCAGTTTATGGGCTCATGTTTCGCAGGTTTTACATAGGAGCTAATTGTGAGGATAATGCTAGTATGGGATTCAGTCCAATAAAGTATGATGTTTTGAATAATATCTCTGGTGACTGTTTTGTTGTTGTGGTGGTGGGGTGTGTGTGGGGGCGTGGGGCACCAACTAGGAATGAGTATTATCTTCATGACGTGGCCTGTCATTCAAAAAAAAAAAAAAACCTGAGGACTTCGACCAATGCACACGCTATGTAATTTTAGCTGCTGGACTGCCGGGAAAATAAATACACTGTTTCCTGCTATTAAACAAGTCATTTTGCTTAGTTTCTTTTGCTTGTTTTAGCAAGAGGGCATGGTTTAGGGGTATTCAGAAATGTGGATGCATGTTTACATTGTCAGTTTCTAAAGCAAATGTTACATTGTCAAATTTGTGCACCTGCTCCTAGGAGGTAATAGCTCATCCTAACTGTTTAGATTTAGACTAAATGGATGGTCTACATTGACTTCGGAGTACCGTAGAAATTGACATGTCTGCTGGACCTGGACTGGGCAATCTCCACAATTTGGGATTCTCAGACCTGGTGCTTTATTAATAATGATAAAAAGGAAATATTGGCTATTGTTTGGGATTATGTTTCTCAGTTTCTATTGGCTTTAAATTTATTGCAAATTGTGAAGATATTGCTACTAAATGGCTCGGTCCATTAAAGTACTGTATGATGTTTTGTATATTATTACTGCTGGGACTGTTTGGGGGTATTTGGTTAACTAGATAATGGCATTATCTTCACAATGTGGCCTGTCACCCTAAAAGAAAAAGGAGCAAATGGAAGGCTTCGACCAATACACATGCTACTCTGCTGGGAAAATAAAAAACACCATGTACTGCTAGTAAACATATAATTTTGGTTAATCTTTTTATGTTGTTTGCTTGTGCTGGCAAGAGTGCAAGGTTGAGTTTCACAAAAAAGGGTCATACTGTAGGTATTCAGAAAGGTGGATGCATGCTTACGTTGTCTTCCTTTCTTAAAAGCAAAAATTTACATTGTCGAATCTGCCAACTTGCTCTTGTGTAGCTCACCCATGTTCCTTTTTACTACTGTTTACTGGGATTGTCATTGCCTAATCACTTGATATATGGTTCCTTATTCTTGTACAGGGGAGGATGGTCTGGATTTGGTTACTGTTGAGAACTGTGGCGATGATTTCCTTGCATCGCTGGCTGATGTCACACACCCTACTGATGATTGGGATGATCTCAAAGGGATCGAGACCGAAGCATGTGGCAACTTGAATGATATGATGATGAAGAATGTGCCTGACTGTAATGGAGGAGTTGCTATGGACAGCAGTCATACATCTAGAGAACCAAATTCGTGCTCTCAACGTGCTCCGGATCATTTTGAAGGTTTCGATTTTGCCTCTGATGATTCAGATTTTGAAATGGGTGATGAAATGGACAACCTTTGTGACAACTCTTCCAGTATGCAAAGGCAGACACAATCTAGAAACTCTGGAATGCAAAGCCGAAGCTCAGCAAAATCCACAGTAAGCCACTTATTGTGATCTTCCACTAATAGCCAATTCCATTGTCGTTATTCTAGTTTGCATAAGGTGATGTTATAACATAATGTTTGCATACGGACAACATATAAAACATGCTATTGTGTTCATCCTGTGCTTTCAAACTATTATAGCTTGCTTTTGCCTTTCTGCTGTTACTTTTTAGTTGATATTTTAACTTCCTCAATTTCAAATTTTGAAGGTGACTAGGGGAACCAACAGATATGAGTCAACGACTCCCACTTCAAATAGAGAGATGCCTCCAGCTGCATTTCATCAAAGGAGAGAAGTTCTGAGCTATGAACAACTTTGTTGCCTCGATGATGTCAATTTTGCCAATGTTGTCATCTTTGGCAACAAAAGCTTTAGGCCCCTGCAGTATGAAGCTTGCAGAGCTGCAATGGATAATCAAGACTGTTTCATACTTATGCCAACTGGTGGTGGGAAGAGTTTGTGTTATCAGGTCTGTAAATTCTGTGTTCTTGTTCAACATTGTTCTTTTCATTGCTTGGTGTCATGATCTGGAACAGTTCATGAAAATTTATATTCTTGCAGCTCCCTGCAACATTGCACCCAGGTGTCACTGTTGTTGTAAGCCCACTACTGTCGCTGATCCAGGATCAGATTGTGGCATTAACTTACAAGTTTGCGATATACCAGCAGCATTCTTAAATTCTCAGCAAACTCCTGCTCAGGCATCTGCAGTAATCCAAGAGCTAAGGTATCTAATATTATCTTGTGTCTCTAACCTTTGTGATCAGATTAAATAATGAATCTTAGTCTATAACTTTTTGTGCTGCAAAAAGCTTGCAAAGTACCTAAGTACGAATGGAACAAATCACATATTATTTATCGGCATATGACATTTCCAGTTGATCATCCCATTGCAGATATGGCAAACCAACCTTCAAACTTCTGTATGTTACTCCTGAAAGAATTGCCGCGAACTTTTCATTTATGGAGATCCTAAGAGGCTTAGATGAGAGGGTAATAGTCTTGAAATTCATGGTTCAAATCTACTTTCTGTCACTGCATAAGCTCGTTATTTCAATTTTAACTTACAAGCTCAATTTTAAACTGAACCTTTAATTAGGGACTGCTAGCAAGATTTGTGATTGATGAAGCACATTGTGTAAGGTAACAAATCGATCCTAAATTTGTGATGATTGTTTCAGGAACAACTATTTCTTGACACTAGTTCTGATTTTCATTTCTAAACCAGTCAATGGGGACACGATTTCCGTCCAGATTATCGTGGTCTAGGATGCCTCAAGCAGAACTTCCCTAGGGTCCCAATCATGGCTTTAACTGCAACAGCAACTGAATCTGTCTGTAAGGTAATTAAGAGCTTTCCCACACTACAGCTTGGAGCACAATTATGCAAACTGCTTACTGTTAAGTGAATGAAATCTGCAGGATGTCCTCGGTGCCTTGAGGATCCCTAATGCTGTGATATTGAAAAGGAGCTTTGATAGACTGAATCTCAATTACGAGGTGATTGGCAAGACGAAAACTTCCCAGAAACAGCTGGGTGATCTCCTGAAAGAGCGTTTCATGAACAAATCTGGTATCGTGTACTGTCTCTCGAAGAACGAATGTGCAGAGACTGCCAAGTTTTTGAGGGAGAAATACAAGATCAAATGTGCACATTACCATGCTGGCTTGGCAGCTCGTCAGCGAACCAGTGTCCAAGAGAAATGGCACAGTGGGGAGGTTCAGGTCATCTGCGCTACCATAGCCTTTGGCATGGGGATCGACAAACCCGATGTGGTACGTGGTTTCAGCCTTTGTTACTTCTGTCTACAGTTTGTCGATCTCTGCAAGTTTTTCTTTGCTAATATCTTCACCGTGCAGCGTTTTGTTATCCACAACACCATGTCAAAATCAATAGAAAGCTACTATCAGGAGTCCGGGAGGGCAGGGAGAGATGACCTTCCAGCACATTGTATTGTCTTATACCAGAAGAAAGACTTCAGCCGTATCGTGTGCATGTTGAGGAATGGTGACAACTTCAAGAGGGAGAGTTTCAAGGTTGCAATGGAGCAAGCTAAGAAGATGCAAGCATATTGTGAGTTGAAGGTAATTCTACAATTCACTGTGTCATTGAAAATGCTGCATGAAACTGAATAGTGTCGTAGTGATGATTTTCCTTTTTTCCTCTGAAGACCGAGTGCCGGAGGCAGGCACTTCTGGGGCACTTTGGTGAACAGTACAACAGGCAAAGGTGCAGAGACGGCCCTAGCCCCTGCGACAACTGCCTGAAGACATAGTTTAGGGTAAACTATGACGATAAATCCCATGATGCTTGGTGATACTCTGAATTTTTTATGTCTGTATGCCACAGTACCTGTACGAACTTGTGATGTAATGTCAACATTTCTCTGTGTATATATAGCATCCAGAGCTCAAGCAAGTGGCCGCAACTGTGTGTAATGATGGTCTTTATTTTCAGTGGATTCTTGAGGTGGATGCTTTACTCTGTTTTCTCCCTAACCACACTATAAGATATCGAGAGATCTGCCTGCGGCACCTTTTGGGTTCTTCAGCGTTATTCTGAGGCCACTGAATGATGCTCACTCCTGTGACAGGAGAGGACTGGCAGTGGCAGCATTTCATTACTGTGGAGAACTGCGGCGATGATTTCCTCACTGCATTTGTTGAAGCAATACAGATTACTGACTATGACGACCTGGAGGTGAGGGTCCCGTTCGCTTGGAGGAATTTTGAGAAATCTGGAGAAATTTGTGGGAGAAAAACACTGTTCCGGATGAAAAAAAAGCGGATCAAGTCGGGTTTAAGGGCACGCATAAACGGGCCGATAGAGCTGTCCTGCAAATATTCCTTCGTTCAGAGCTTCTGCGTTGTTGCGTCTTCCTCTATTATACACTATAAAAGAGCTGGCCGTATGGTTGTCCGTCTCATCTAACATTTCCAATATCAGTGAACTTTGAAGATGCAAGCATATTGTCATCTGAAGGTAAATCGACAGTTAACTCTGTGGTCTGAACTTCTGCAGCAATGCAGAATGACAATTTTCCGAACGACGAGCCCCACAAAACCCTCATTGCAGACTGAATAACTGCCTCAAGATCGCCTCTTGAGAGCCTTGCACTAAATAGGGTGATTTTTTTTCGAAAGGGCGGCAAAAGCTTTGCCGCGGATTTTATTAGGCGATATAAAAAGAAAAAAAGAGCAAATACAACTCCCTTTACACCCAGCGTCCCCTGCTAATCAAAACGGAAACCAGCAAAACGACAGAAAAAACAATTGCACGAAAGAAAACAGGTAAAAAGACTGAGACTAGGGACACTCCGAAAACAAGAACCCTGGCCCAATTGGAGAAGAGGTCTACTGCCAGTTCGCCGTATTACGAATTGGAGCCGTCGCCAAAGAAAACTGACTTATATCATCTTTGCACAAACTTGCGACTTGTCTTGGGCTCAAACTTTTTTGTTGGAAAGTTCGCCGATTCCTCTCTTTACAGATATTCCACCAAAAATAGATTATGATCCCATCGAAGCACCGTCTTTGATTTTTGTCAACTTTTCTCCTACATCTTCGCCAGTAATTACGAAGCGACCCAGTTGTGTTTATGGAGCTGACGTCAGTTAAACTGAACCATATCTTCAACTCCCACACTAAATAGGGTGATCATTGTGCGCTTAGCTGCTGGTTGTATTAAAAAGGAGAAACCAGACTGGGCAATACAAAGTATGACTGAATTGCATCGTTCTGGGGATCGGTGACTCATGTTTTATACTTTCGAAGTGTGTATCCCATAAAACTTAAACAAACTTCTAATGATGGCTGCCTCTGTATATAAGCTTTTGTCCTTCGCATCTAAAATCCAAAAAAGGTGCCAACAAATAATGCAATGTTGTACTCATTGTAAGGTGCTTGATCCTTTTCTGTCTGTTTGTCTTGACCCCTGAGATCCCTTTTCAGTGGTTTCTATGGCTTCTTGTGTGTGTTGCATACTTAGCTCTGTTTGTCTGTAAGCACGGTAAAAGATGCGAATTCTGAGTCAAAGGATATATCAGTGCTCATTTCAGAAGTATTATTCAATAGTGTTTCTGTGAGAGAGAATAAGCTGAAGTACGGCTGATAAGCCGGTTGATAAGTTCAAACGAACAGGGATATATTTATATGTATATATATGTAGACAGTAACCGGTGAACTGTAGAAGTAGCAGTGGGTGATACTTGATTCAAATTGTAATGCTGGAAATGGCTCTAATACCGTGGGTCAACCACATGATCGAGGAGTTGATGTAAAAAGGAGTTGATGAAAAAGGTTATGTATCCGTGCTCAATGATGTATGTGAAGGTTTTACAAACTGTGATGATGTTTATTCAACTGGGAATGAATCTTTCAGTTTCTCAGACATGAACTGGGATTATTCCCTGGAATTTTGTATACAGTTTCAGATACTTCCCTTGTAGTCATGCAAGCATGCCCTTGCACCTTGCTGAATCAAAGGTTGCATCATTTGTTTTTTTTAGTGCACACTACTGATGCTTTCTAATGCTTAAATCTTGCTTGTAGCTGGGTCTGTTTCTGACAGTTATTTTTGCACACAAGAATAAGTCACGGTTTTCATCAGTAAACTCAAAGATCTAAGCAAAGATAAAACTCATGGTTTTCTGTCAACTATGGCCTGATTATTACAAATAAACCATGCATTTTCAACAAGATGGTATTTCATTACAATTCACTGCATACATATCTTTTTCAGAACTCAAAAGATTTTGTTAACACAGGTGGTTAATATTGATATCATTAATTCACGTAATGCTAAAATCATAAAATCCAATATCATTACATGATAAAGGCACAACTCAAATTGAAATTAAAATTGCAAAAATGCACATCCTCCTCAAGATCTGCTGCTGCTCAAGGTAAAGTTTCTGCTCAAGCCCTGGTAGTGGTAACATCATGCACATTCTGTCGCTGCGATTTCTGATCTTTCATCTTCTCGTTGCCCCAACTGCTACTGCTATCAACTCTAGCCCTGGTGGTGGTAACATCTTGCACATTCTGTCGCTGCGGTTTCTGATCTTTCATCTTCTCGTTGCCTTAACTGCTACTGCTATCAACTCTTTCACCTGAAAACCATGTATGAATATGTTTTCAGGACTGCATCGAAACCAATATTATTAGTGCTGTAAATTTCATCAGGCATGCTTGACTGCTGAGCAAGTCCGTCGGGCAGCACATGGTGGCAACAGAAGGCCATTGAAGTATACCTGAGGCCCTCGTGTCGCCATGTCCTGCACAGAAATTGTCACCTCCAAATGAGTCAAACTGAACCTAGTATCCTGCAATCCTGCAAAACATTAAGCAAAAAGAATAGCTTGAAGTGGCCCTGATAAATTCATACGCGAATCATCTGAACTTTCAAGAACACCGTTCACTCGTTGAATGGAATTGCCGGCTTATTTCCTGATTGCCATATAGGATTCAGACTTCAGAGATCCTCATCTCAAACCGAATCACTCAAGAGAGCTCTGAAACGAATCAAGAAGGGACAGAAAGACAGGCGCTTCCATGCTCACCATGATGCGGCCTCGTCGCCTCGTCCTGCGCTCCTCCTCTTGCTTTCAAACGTAGCAAGCGTTGGGTCTGATTTGTCCGGCTGGATTTGAAGGAAAGTCACGGCGTACCGTATCTGCGTCCGTGTTTTACAAGTGAGCAAATCCAACCAGTATGTGTTGCATATACATATACACTCAAAATTAGTGAACTGGGACTGAACACAAGGTAATTTTGCATATACATATACACCAACAGGACAACTCAGATCACGGTCAGTAAATCAGACCGAGCAGGAGACGGATATAATCGCAACAACAATACTACATGTCAGGTCAGACGAAAAAGGGTCAGTAAATTAGTTTGTAAGCACAGGTAGCTAGCTGGTGTCGAGGCAAGGCCTGGCATGGGAGGACAATTCGCCGAACAGCTGCAGTGCGTGGTCGAGGGAACCTCGCGCTGCCCACGACGACGACGCGCTGCTGCAGCTGTTCGACGAATTGCTCCCCCACGGCAGGCCAGCTCCGGGGGCATCGGTCGCTGGCGGCGCTCGCTCTCGCGGCGGGACATGTCACGGGGCCGGATGCGGAATCTGAATCGGCGGTACTTGTAACTAAGGCCCGTTTAGATTCCAATTTTTTTTGCGCAGTGTCCGTCACATCGAATTTTACGGCACATGCATGGAGTACTAAATATAGACGAAAAAAAAAACTAATTACACAGTTAGGTGAGAAATCGTGAGACGAAACTTTTGAATCTAATTAGTCCATAATTAGACACTAATTGACAAATACAAACGAAAGTACTACGTTAGCCAAAATCCAAATTTTTTTAATCTAAACGGGCCTTAGCAGACGGCGGCGGCGGATGAGAGGAATGGAACGGTGGTTTAGGGTTTCGAAGCTTCGTTGCGCCGGTATAAATAGAGAGCTGGAGCGGAACCACGGAATCTGGCTGGAACGGCCTACTGCTGCCCGATCGACGAACCTCTTGGGCTGGAAATGTTCTCTTTGGGCTGGGCCCAACTTAACCAAGTCATGGAGCCCAGGCCAAAAAGGAGCCGCACATCGAATGATCTATCGTGCTGACGGCTGTGATTTTCAACGGAAGATATTCTTCTGTTGTCAAAAAAAAAAAAAACGGAAGATATTCAGTGCACACTTCATTTTCATTGGAATCGTGAAAATTCTCTAAAAATACACTTATAAGTTTTGAAAAAATAACAAAATTCTGCAGTCTAAATTTTTACAAAATTTTCACAAAAATTCATACAAAAATAACAAAATCATCTAAAAATACACTTAAAATTTTCGTTGTCATGGAATTTAGTACTCATTTTTACAAAATTCATACAAAAATAACAAAATTCAGGTGCATATATGCACTAAAAATTTGTCATCTGGTGCATATGCACCTAAATTTGTTATTTTCATATAATTTTTTTATATTAGTTTGAATCTCAAATTTTGTGATAATATACATCTATAGATGTACCATGGACGTGCATCATTTAAAAAAAGAAACTCCTAAATGTGTTTTTAGGATTCCATAAGAAATATGATTTATGATAAATATTTTCCTATTAAGTGAAATGCGCCGTGGGTCCCTTTCCCCATATTATTATATGTCCATGAATTCTCAAAGTGATCATCTAGGTCATTTACCTTTTTAATTAAGGGATTCATTCAAAAATGTAAATCCAGGTTCATGATTGGATCTGGAGTGATTATCTATCTAAAAGGACCTAATTCGTGCTTGAGTTTTACCCATTGACGGCAAATAGACAACGAATATTCATTGAATGACTGCAAATAGAGACATATACTCATTGAAATTTATACTCTTGGAGTTTCTCTTATAAACCATATATTTTCAACGAGACCATGGAATTTCATGAAAATTCACTGCATACAAGTCTTTTTCAGAACTATGAAGATATTTTGAACACAGATGGCTAATAATGCTTTTACCATTTATCATGTAACCATAAAAGCATATCATTATCATTACATGCTAAATGCAAAACTGAAATCGAAACTAATATTGAAAGTGCACATCCTCCTCAAGATCTGCTGCTGCTCAGAGTAAATGTTGATGCTGTAGCCCCGGCGGTGGCCTCGTGGCATCATGCACATTCTCTAGCTATGTCAGCCTGTTCGGTTGGCTGATTCGTATCGTTGCTGGTTCGTTTATATGAGAGAGAAGTACTGCTGGCTAGTTCACGTGAACAGTAGCCATGTGAGGGGGCTGGCCAGTCAGCCCAGCCAGCCCCAGCCCAGCGATCAGGCGGACGGTTTCTTCCAGAGATCTTTCAGTTCTCATTATTTTGTTTCCCCAACTGCCACTGCTATCAACTCGTTCACCTGAAAACTATATGAACATATTTTCTGGACTGCATGGAAACCAATATTGTGGCATCAGAAGGCCATTGCAGACTTGCAAAATATATATACCTTGGTCGCCATATCCTGCACTCACATTTTAGCTGTTACAAATGTCAGCTACAAATGTGTCAAACTGCCCACGCCCAGTATCTTGCAATAACAATAGCTTGAGTGGCTCTGATAAATTCATATGAATATATACGAAATAAAAAAATGCAAAGGAAAGAATCACTGGAACTTAAGAACACCGCAGCTGGCAGCGTCCAGGAGGAATTTTTTTTTATTTTAACACTTTTTTAAACTATTTTTAAATCTTTTTAAAAAAAACTAACACTTTTGGCCGCGCCTAGTTGCATGGCGCGGAAAAATCACTCTGCCGCACCATGCATGGCAGCGCGGCGAGGCTGGTCAGCGCGCTGACCAGCTGACGTGACAGGCTCTACCGCGCCACCCTGTCTAGCGCGGCAAGGGCGGATCCAGATCCGCCCGTAGGCCTCCCTTCCTCCTCCTTCCCTCAGTCCCTCTGACCTCTCTCCCTCACTCCCGTTCTTCCTCCTCCAGATCTCCCTCCTCCACCGTCCCCTCCCTCCCTCTCGACCAGATAGGCCTCTGGAGATGCCAAGGCGTGGTAAATCTTCCAAACCAAGGTAAACCCAACGATTGATTTGTAAAGTTTATTGTTGTGAGTTCCTAGAACGAAATGGCAACCCTATGATTGATTTGTTCAAAATTTGGAATAGGACGTTGGTGGGAACTGCATTCACCCATTTGCCACTGCCTAGTGGTGTTCCAGTGGCGATGTGCTATTACGGTGATCCTTGTAAGGTAGCGATTTCTAATGAGGAGGAAACGTAAAGCAAAGGTACTGGATGTATGACAATTATGCGTTTGACCCTACACCTTGTCAGATCTGCATTGGGTTGATGGTGAGAAATTGATATTGTGCAATATTTTTTATGTGTCATATGAAATCATGTATGGTTTATTAGGTTGTATGTGTAATAGTTGCATGTTTTGCAGACCCCTCCACCACTTTGTGATTTTGACCAGTGGATCGACACCGAGATCAAGGAGAAAGACAAGTCGTATCTGGGGAAATTGAAGGAGTGGGAGGCGGAGTGGAAGGAGTTGGTGGAGAAGAGACGCCAAGAGAAGGCAGCAGAAAAGGAGCGCGCAGAAGAGGCTGAAATGAGGCATGCTGCTCAGCGCAGGGAGGAGAAGGAGAAGAAGCTTGAGCGTGTCCGCCGTGCAAAAGCAGCAATGGAGGAGAATCCCGATGCTTTAAGGAAGGGAAAGTGGCCTCGTTGCACTCAGTAGTCTGTTAGATTTGGTAGTTTCATGTTTAGTAATTAACAATGTTGTTATGTAATTGGACTTTTAGTGTGTTGTCATTTATTGCAACTTTCGATCGATCTAGTGTGTTGTTCCAATGTACTGTACTTTTTCAGTGTGTTGTTCCCATGTACTGCACTGTTTTGAGGTGTTGTTGTTTCATTCGTGTTGGTCATAATTTGCATTCTAATATTGTGCAGTTAATCAAACGAGTTCACGTACTGGAATTGAAAGCTAAGGAAGTAGTGCAGTACATAATTAAACACAAACAACACATGAAATGGCAGTACGAAAGCTTGGTAAAGAGGTCCTGAGCTAAACCTAACATGCCTTAGGTAATTAAACCAAACAACAAACACACAAACTACAGACTAAGGATTCAAAGACATGCGATACAGTTGTTCAAACTTCACCTAACATAACTTAGGTCCTAATCACTCTCGTATCCAGAGAACATAGATTGCTACGAGGACCACTGTGAAGAGCCTTGTCCATAGTACCAATTTTCACCGTATGCAGGAGGACATGGTGGAGGGGGTGGAGGAGGTGCCATGTTTCCATGGCAGGTGCACTTGCAATATGGATTATTGCACACTGCCTTGTCTTCCATTGGAACATCTTGTCCTTCTTCTTCTTGAGTGTTTTCTTCTTTGGGTGCTGACATGGTTTCAACCTCCCTTTCGAGGTCAAAAATGCAGTTTTGTAGGTACTGGATGTATTCTGCGTACGGGTAAATGGGTGGTGGATCAACCCATCGCGTGAAATTACAGTTGTCCTCGTCATCGAAGCTCTACACAATACGTAATCTTGTTAGTATGCAATGAAGATGAGTAGCATGATAAGTTGCGTGGTATGACTTACCCATCCTCAAGGGCATCTGAAGAACCGCCGCCCTCCATGAAGGCCACCGTCATACACCTGCACTGCGTAGTTCTCACCATGGCAATATTTTGGCCACTCTTCTTTCCTGTTATCATAAGGTCGCAACTTAACTTCTGCACGGAAATCCTTCTTACACTCCAGTGCGAAGTTCTCTAGTTGATCTGGGTACCAATCTGGACCATAAGATCCTGGCCAAACTATCGGAACACTTCCCTTTCCCTTCCCTGATGCACCCGACATTGGTATGCACTTCTTCTCTTTGGTGGTGTCTTCAGTTATGCCCTTGGTGTCAAGGAAGAAGTTGGAGACGTCGATTTAAAGGAAGTGGCATGCATGAGGGCTACATTGGTGGATCTTAATGCTCACTGAAAAGGCTATGAAGCATGCAGTGTATGACGTCGGTGATCCTGGTCATAGTGCAGCTCAAGAAGGGGGTACTCCGGATGCTGATCCACCCTATTTCAAATTTGCAATGAAAAAGTTAGAACAAACATTAACATTAATAAAATATGAAAGAACGTGCGTACGTAAAAGCATAGATAAAAGCTAAGCAAAATTAAATGTAACATTAACATTATTGAAATATGGGTGACATGTACACCTGTTGCCCCTTGTCTTCTGTGCCTGCTAGCCTTGTGACCAGGTTCGTGGCAAATGGAGCACAGATTGGTACCACGTGCTTGGTCAAAGTCCCCCCCTTCGTACTTGTCTCTGCTGTAACCTCTCATAGCATCCATGTCACCCTTAAGTCACTTCTTCTTCCTCCTACCCTTCCCTACCTTCAGCACATCTGGATCCGGGAGGTAGTCGGGACCATGGTAAGGCGGCCACTGTGTCGGGTCTAGGTACGGCTCGAAGCTACTCCCCCATATACTAACGGTGTTCGACCGGAGATACAAGGGTGACATGTATGGCATAGCTTGGTAGTCATATCCGCGGGCCCTGCAGGCCATGACCATGTGGGAACAAAGGGCATGCATAATCTAAGGGACGTTGCAACTGCACTCTACTTTTTGAAGATCCACTCGGTAGTTGCGACCACCATAACATTCACCGCCCAAGGTCATGCCACACTTGGCCCGTACATTGTAAACCTGCCTGTTTGGTTCATAGGCCTCGGCGGTATGCTATTGCGCCCAACACTCAACGTCGTACAAATGTTCTTTTCTAGCCTTTCCCCATGGCAAAATGTCGCATGTGACCCTCCTCTACGCAAGGCCCGACCTCTTCACAAAATATTCGTTGCACTTGTGAAACGAGAACTCAACGATTCCGGACACTAGCAACGCTCGAACTCTGGTGAAGACCTTGTTGAATGACTCCGATGAGTTGGTGGTCATGATGTCGTACCTGAAACCACCCTCATCATATGCTAATGCCCACTTGGGCTTATCTGCCATCTGCCCCTCCAACCAGGCCTTCCTCTCTGTGTTTAGCATTTTGTCTAGTTCTTTCTTTGTCTCCTCGAACTGGTGCTCTGTACGTACATAGCAAAGGGCCTTAACCTTGTCACAAACCTCCTTCCTCTGACGGTGCCAAAAATTAGCAGCGAAATGTCGCATGCACCATCTGTGGACTAGAGGTGGGAACCCTTCAAGATGTTCTTCTGCAGCATTAAGTAGGCCTATGTGACGGTCAGAGATCATACGTATCATGCGAGAGGGGCCAAGCACATGTACCCGTAGGAGCCACATGAACCATGACCATGAATCGACGTTCTCTCCCTTGGCCAAAGCAAATGCCATTGGTATTATCTGATCCTCTGGATCCACAGCGATAGCCATCATCAACACGCCTCTGTACTGTCCGGTTAGGAAAGTGCCATCAACAAGTATGACTGGCCGACAATACTAGAAGGCATGTTCCATTCGAGCAAACGACCAAAACACTTATTTGTGGGACTGTTTCACCTCACCGGTGTAGTGGTTTTGATAGATCCCTCCTCCGTGTCTATAAATCATTTCAAGCCAAGGTTGTACTTAGTCATTGCACACAATATCCTAGGAACCCTGTTGTACGCCTCCTACCAACTACCCCAATGAATCGCCAGGGCAATCTGCTTAGCACATCAAGCCTTTCTGTACTTAGGCTAGTAACCTGTGAATCCAATTATAGACCGAATCAAGAACGACACCGAAATGTCGTTATCGTCATCAACGAGGCCCAATATGCGATGAGCAAGGTATCGTGCAGTGAGCTGAGTATGATTTTCCTTCCCCTTATTTGACAGGCATGTGTGGGGCTGGACCACTTTAATTATCCTCAACTTGCCATCGCTCTCTCTCTTTCGAGCATTTAGCCTCCACAGACAACCTGCCTTGCATATCACGTGGTACCTCAGCTCCTTGTTAGAATGAGTGATGGTGTACGGCTGATGGTGATACACCGCATAGTCCTGAAGAAACAGTTTTAGCTCAGACATTGTATTGAATACCATCCCTTTGCTAAGGATTACATTCTCATGGTCGTACAATGATTTCCTACACATCTGCAGGCCGGTGTCACAAACTGCCATATCCATCAGGCTGATGTCCCTATAGTTCGGAACGCCACGAAAAGGTACGTTCACCGACCTTAGTTGCATAAGCTCCGTCGCTGTGTAAGGCTTTGGTGGAACGTACTACTATGCTTCGCTCAACCTAACCCATGAATCGTACAGGGTAACATCCTCTGGCACATCTCTGACTACTCTTCCCTGGACCGACATAGCATGATGTTCTTGACTTGGTCCTGGCACATCTCTGACTACTCTCACCTGAATCGGCACTGGCATAGCATCTCTACCTCCTTGCTCATCGTCCAAATCCTCTAAATCACTTTTAACTACATCACCAATCCTTTCCTCCTCTGCCTGCTTCTCCTCGTCCTGCTCGAACTCATCCACATCGAAGTCATTGTTTATAAGGCCTATTGACATCTGCCTGGATTCATTGACTGCCATTTGAGACAAATAAAGCCGCTCCTGCGGCCACCGACCGCCTAGCTCCATATCTCCCAAAGTGTTGCGGCCCACATTGACCCCGCATTCATGTCCATCGCCTCCAACTCACAAAGGATGGCCCATCCTCCACATCGTCAATCCTATAACCGTTCTCCACCACCACCTCAGCCATGGTCACATTTGAACCTTGGATTACCCTTGTGTAGAGGGACCAGTGAGCCTGGTCGTGCAAGGGCATTATGACATAGTGTGCCCTTTTTCCCACTATCAAACCTCCCCATCAATGTGAAATCCCCTCAAACTTCTCCTTCACATGCAAAACAAGGTCGTCAAGCTAGGAGGATCATCAAACATTTCCAATTCTTCTTCCATATCCTCAAACAAACCATCTTGTTTCGTAACATTTTCCTTCATAAAATAAACGGACTAAACAATCCATCTACAAAACCATTTGAGAAAACTTCATCAAGTCTTCAAATCGGGTAGTACATAAAACTAAAAACAAAGTAAACTCTAAACCTGTACTAATAACAACCTACTAACTATGCTAACTACCAATACTACCACTACTAGCTGCTGCTACTACTACTACAAACTAACAATACTAATTTCAATAACTATTGTAATCAACCAAGACCTAACTACCACTCAATGCATAAAAAAAATCAACCAAAATCCCAAAGATCGACGGCAATACCTTGGGGGTCACCCTTGACGAGGAGAGGGCTGCCACGACGGCCTCGTCGGTGGTGGGGATTGGCCCCCAAGGGGCGGCGGCGTTGGTGGAGGGGAGCTTGGGGAGGCGGTGTCGGTGGCGGAGACCGGCGACGACGACCAGATCTAGAGGAGGAAGAAAGAGAGAGGAGGAAGGTAGGCCCGCGCGCAGATCTAGATCCACACTCTTTGTGCCATGTGGGGTGGCACGGCAGAGCCTACCACGTCAGCTGTTCAGCGCTCCACTGACCAGATTTTACCACGCCATGCAACTAGGCGCGGCCAAAAGTGTTAGTTTTTAAAAAAAAAATCAGTGTTAGATTTAAACAACAACAACAACAAAACCTTTAAGTCCCAAACAAGTTGGGGTAGGCTAGAGTTGAAACCCAGCAGAAGCAATCAAGGTTCAGGCACGTGAATAGCTGTTTTCCAAGCACTCCTATCTAAGGCTAAGTCTTTGGGTATATTCCATCCTTTCAAGTCTCCTTTTATTGCCTCTATCCAAGTCAACTTCGGTCTTCCTCTGCCTCTCTTCACATTACTATCCTGGCTTAGGATTTCACTACGCACCGGTGCCTCTGGAGGTCTCCGTTGGATATGTCCAAACCATCTCAACCGATGTTGGACAAGCTTTTCTTCAAATGGTGCTACCTCTAATCTATCACGTATATCATCGTTCCGAACTCGATCCCTTCTTGTATGACTGCAAATCCAACGCAACATACGCATTTCCATGACACTTATCTCATTGAACATGTCGTCTCTTCATAGGCTAACATTTCGCACCATACAACATAAAGGTGTCTAATCGTCGTCCTATAAAACTTGCCTTTTAGCTTCGTGGTACCCTTTTGTCACATAGGACACGGATGCTTGGCGCCACTTCATCCACCCCGCTTTGATTCTATGGCTAACATCTTCATCAATATCCCCGCTCTCTCAGTAGCATTGATCCTAAATATCGAAAAGGTATCCTTCCTAGGCACTACTTGACCTTCCAAACTAATATCTTCCTCCTCCCAAGTAGTAGTGCCGAAGTCACATCTCATATACTCAGTTTTAGTTCTACTGAGTCTAAAACCTTATGACCCCAAAGTCTCCCGCCATAACTCTAGTTTCTGATTCACTCTCGTCCGACTTTCATCAACTAGCACTACATCGTCTCATGAAAAGCATACACCAAGGGATGTCCCCTTGTATGTCCCTTGTGACCTCAACCATCACTAAGGAAAACAGATAAGGGCTCAAAGCTGATCCTTGATGTAGTCCTATCCTAATCAGGAAGTCATCCGTGTCTCCATCACTTGTTCGAACACTAGTCACAACATTGTTGTACATGTTCTTAATGAGCCCGACGTACTTTGTTGGGACTTTATGTTTGTCCAAAGCCCAACATATAACATTCCTTGGTATTTTATCATAAGCCTTCTCCAAGTCGATAAAAATCATGTGTAGGTCCTTCTTCTTCTCCCTATACCGCTTCATAACTTGTCTTATTAAGAAAATGGCTTCCATTGTTGACCTTTCAGGCATGAAACCAAATTGGTTCATAGAGACCCGCGTTATTGCTCTCAAGCGATGCTCGATAACTCTCCCATAGCTTCATAGTATGGCTCATCAACTTAATTCTCCGGTAATTATTACAACTTTCAATATCCCCTTTATTCTTGTAGATTGGTACCAATATACCTCTCCTCCACTCGTCAGGCATTTTGTTCGATCGAAAAATATGGTTAAACAGCTTGGTTAGCCATACTATAGCTATGTCCCCGAGGCATCTCCACACCTCGATTGGGATACCATCCGGTTCCATCGCCTTACCTCCTTTCATCATTTTCAACGCCTCTCTGACCTCAGATTCTTGGATTCTCCGCACAAAGCGCCTATTGGTGTCATCAAAAGAGTCATCCAACTGAAAGGTTGTGTCCGTATGCTCACCATTGAATAGTTTATCAAAATACTCTTGCCATCGATGTTGGATCTCATCCTCCTTCACCAACAGATGCTCCCTTTCATCCTTAATGCACTTAACTTGGTTGAAGTCCCTTGTCTTTCTCTCATGAACCCTAGCCATCCTATAAATGTCATTCTCTCATTCCTTCATACCCAAATGTTGGTAAAGATCCTCGTACGCTCTACCCTTTGCCACACTTACAGCTCGCTTTGCAGTCTTCTTTGCCACCTTGTACTTCTCTATGTTGTCCACACTCCTGTCATGGTACAAGCGTCTATAATATTTTTTCTTGTCCTTAATAGCCCTTTGGACTTCCTCGTTCCACCACCAAGTATTTTTAGCCTCACCTCCACTTCCTTTGGTTACTCCACACACCTCTGAGGCCATCTTCCGAATGTTGGTTGCCATCTTCTCCCACATGTTGTTTATGTCCTCTTCTTCCTTCCAAGAGCCCTCCTTGATAACCTTTTTCCTAAATACCTCTGACGTCTCCCATTTCAGTTTCCACCACTTTGTTCTTTCAATCTTAGCTTGTTTATCCCTACGGGCACGCACCTGAAAATGAAAGTCTGCCACCAAAAGCTTATGTTGAGAAACAACACACTCCCCTAGTATCACCTTGCAATCCAAGCATGCTCGTTTGTCCTTTCTTCTTGCGAGGACAAAGTCAATCTGGCTAGAGTGTTATCCGCTACTTAAGGTCACCAGATGAGATTCTCTCTTTCTAAATAAAGTGTTGGCTATCATCAGGTCAAAAGCTACCACAAAGTCCAGAACTTTCTCTCCCTCCTGATTCCTACTACCATACCCGAAACCTCCATGAACTGTCTCGAAACCTGCGTTTGTAGTACCTACATGCCCATTAAGATCTTCTCCTATAAAAAGCTTCTCACTACTAGGTAAAGCTCTAATCAGACCATCTAAGTCGTCCCAAAACTGTCTCTTAGCACTCTCGTCGAGCCCTACTTGGGAGGCATACGCACTAATTACGTTCAAGACCATATCACCAATGACAAGCTTAACTAAGATAATCCTATCTCCTTGCCTTCTCACTCCCACCACACTATTCTTGAGGCTCTTATCAATTAAAACTTCTACTCCATTTCTATTCGCGACTGTCCCTGTGTACCAAAGCTTGAAACCTGTATTGTCCACCTCCTTCGCCTTCCGACTCTTTCATTTAGTCTCTTGAACGCATAATATATTTACACGCCTCCTAATCGCAGTATCAACTAATTCTCTTAACTTACCTGTAAGCGACCATACATTCCAACTACCTAAACAAATCCTAATTGGTTCGACTAGCTTCCTTACCCTTCGCACCCGTCGACTCAGATGTGAAGACCCTTGCTCATTTTTCACTACACCCGGGCGCCAATGTATCGCGCCACTAAGGATGCGACAACCCGATCCTTGCTCACTTGACACCGTGCCCAGATCGCGACACGGCGCGTCACGGGAGTGACAACCCAACCCTTGCTCATTTAACACCATACCCGGATTCCGATATGACGCGTCACTAAGAGGGTTACGTCCCAACGGTTTTCTTTCGGGTTTCATCTACATTAGAATGGCTAGGTTTAACGTTGGCTCGCCACTCCTATCACAACCCTCCTCCTTTAACAGGGCTTAGAACCTGCTAAGTGTTAGATTTAAAAATAGTTTAAAAAAATGTTAAAAATGAAAAAAATTCGCAGGAGGCAGGAGCAGCGACAGCGGAGGCCTGGTGAGAGCAGAGGTGTAGGTGCTGGGCGTTCAACCACTGCACGTCATACATTAAGAAAACACATTTTCTGTTGAACTACGGCGTCATCATACTCATTGCATTAAAAAGAACAGACAAGTTCATATAGACTGAATAAACCAGCAGAGAAATTTTTCACAATGGAAATATGTTTGTTTAACCACGTTCGGTTTAGAACTGGAGTAACTAACTGCATTCTAGTGGCCTTGCCTTCAAACTATTTAACATACAAAATTTTACACATTCATCCTTTTTTTTACAACAAACACATTCATCCTGTTGGAACCTGGAAGCGAGAAAACCAGAACATGATAATATTGTTATTTTAATAAACACGGATATCTGTATCTGTAGATTCCTAACAGCCTCATAATACTCATAATACTTTCCGAAAAGCATCGAACTTCCACAGTGACATCTTATTACCACAATGAATAAATTGAAAAAAAACGACTAGAAGAAGAAGGAACAACAACAGGCATGTGCTAGTGCAGACAATAGGAGTTCATGTGTTTTACAAGTGAGCAAATCCAGCCAGTATGTGCCGCATACATATATACATACACAAAATGACCGAAATTAGAGAAATAGGATACTGAACACATCTATTTTTTCCTGGAAATGAACTTGACGCTCAAGTGCACACTAGCAGGACTGCATGTGTCCAGAGTTTCTTCAAACAAAGCAGACCGAACACCATGGCCAGTAAATCAGATAGAGCAGGAGACGGATAAAATCAGTGAAACAAAATTACATGTCACAAGAAGATGGTCAGCAAATTAGTTTGTTAACACAGCTAGCTAGCTGGTTGAAGGCGGTATAACCGAGGCAGGGGCCTGGCATGGGTGGAGCATTCGCCAAACAAACAGCTCGCTGCAAGCGTGGTCGAGGCACAGGCCTAGCAACCTCTCGCTGCAGCTGTTCGACGAATTGCTTCCCCACGGCAGCCAGCTCCCGGAGCATCGGTCGTGGGCGCCGCTTCGCTCTCACGGCGGGGAGCGGGACATGTCCACGGGACGCCTCACGCCGGATGCAGAATCTGGATCTGGGCATGTCTCGGCAGACTAAGGCCCGCTTGACAGGCTTCTCCGGTGGCCGTGAGGAGCTGTTTGGAGCCTTTTTACCAAACGGGGTAAAATAAAACGGCTCCACCGATGAAGCCCCTAAAAACATGCTCTCACAGAGCTTTGGGGTGGGAAGGAGCCAAAAATAGTGGCTTCTCCCGGCCTCTCCTCAGCGCCCTAAAAAACATGCTCTCACAGAAAGCCATTTTGCCAAACGGTTTACAAAACCGCTTCATTTCCACCGGTGGAAATTTTCGTGAAATGAAGTTAAAAAAATGGCTTCACTAGTGAAGTGAAGCCCTGCCAAACGGGGCCTAAAGCTGCTCAACTACCGCTTAGTTGCTTGTATAAGCAGCTGACGGCGGCGGCGGCGGCTGAGAGGAATGGAACGGTGGTTTGGGTTAGGGTTACGGAGCTGCGTTCCGACTGTATAAATAGAGGAGCTGGAGTGGAGCAATGGGATCTGACTGGATCGGCCCACTGCTGCCCGATTGATGAACCGCTTGGGCCGGAAGTGTTAATCTTTTTGGGCTGGGCCTAACTTAACTGACGACCAAGGCATGCAGTACCGGCCCAAGGAGGAGCCCCACATCGAATGATGATCTAATACCGTGCCGAGTAATTTTTGGAGTGGTCAAACCAACGTCTTCTCGGGAAGTAGGGACGGGAGGCTAGTCGTTCTTTTTAGTGAAACCACTTTGTGATTGGGACATGATCCTCGGACATGCATGCTTGGGACTGCTGAGCATTTTACTTCTGTACTAATAACCAACTTACATGCACTATATATGTATGTATTTTTACTCTGACCACCCAAGCCAATACTATCTGATGATCACCTAATAACAAGCGACGGAGGGTCTGCCTCCACGACGAGGATGAAGGCGTTGACGGAGACGACGAGGCCGCAGTAGGAGTCGATGCTACTTCGCAGATCACGCAACCGCGTGGGCGTGGCCATGCCCCTGCCCCTGCCTCCCCAGAGACGCGCAAACAGCGTGCTCCCGCTGTAGGACTCCACGAGTTCGTGGGCTTCCTTCAGTGCAGTGGTCAGCAGATGGTCCAGCTCCAGGTGCTGCATGACCCAGTAGCCGCCTGGCGAGTTCAGGAGCAGGCGGAGCATCCGCACGCGCTCCTCGAGCTTCCTGCATTCCTTGTTCATCTCATGGAACCGCAGCAAGCTCGCGGCGATGGCGATGAGGGTGACGGCGTCCATTCCGAATAGCTGGAGCAGGTTGGCCGCTTTTCCGACGATGTCCCAAAACGCCGCCATTTTGTTGTTGTATTGTGTACTTGGCGTGGTGACTGCACGCACCGATGGTCGATCCTGCAAGAGTAACACGTATAGTGAGGCTGAATGAACGTAGTACACTCTATTATATAGCTCCAAAAATCTGAGGTTGAATGTGGCAGGGAGCTGAACACACCCTGAAATGAGATGAGATGTGCAGTCTGTTTTTTTTTTCAATCTGATGAACCTACGCTGCTCGAGTGCAGAATGTAGCTACTGGCTAGCTTGTAGCGCGATGGTACAGTGAAGCAAGCAAGGATCTCGGACCATATATATGATGCCACTGCACGCAGGCAGCCAGTGGCCTCTGTATATATATAGGTTCATTCAGGCCGGAGTAAACAATGTTTCAGACACTGAATTAGTTCGTCTGGATAAGAGATGGAGTTGCTCCGAAGTCCTAAGCCGGACTGGCATGTATGCATGCATGCTTCAGAGGTTGACGAGGGTTTCAGCATGAGTTACTACTCACTGATCTGTGGCGTCATATGGGCGTACGGCGGAGCACCTCTGGAAAGCCTTTGTGTTTGACTGCTGCTCCCACCTGGCCGCCTCACATGCCCTCCGACATGGCAAAGGGTTTATTCAAAGCTGCAAGGGAGTCATCACAGGGAACAAGCGCACCTCGGAGCAGAGCAGCCTTGGTTTCGTTCACACCCCGGGAGTTGAGATGGAGCCACGGAGGTCTCAGGGACTCCACGGGACTTCCCAGCTTTCCATTCCAACTCAGACAATGTTGAGTTGTTGACCAAACCTTGTCTCTCAGGCTCTCTGACTATTCTCTGTTCCAATACATTTTTCTCTCCATCGAAGTAAGGGCAACGTTCGTTCGCAATGATAAAAACCTACTGCTGGACACACCGATATATGCCCAACTACAAAATAATATAACATATATATCTTATATGATATTAGATTGAAAATAGTACTTGTACTTAGTGAAAGATAATGTGACATTTAGTGAGAAATGATGTGACACTTAGCGGGAGGTAACGCAAATAACTTGCATGCAGAGACTGAAAACTTAGTTGTATTTGCTTTTATAAAAAAATTTAGATAATAATGTGAACTAGTTTGATGTATATAGTTCGTCTGGACAAGAGATGGATCAGAGTTGCTCCGCCTAAAGCCTGATCTGCATGCATGGTTCGGAGGTTGACGAGGGTTTCAGCGTGAGTTACCCTGTGGCGCCATGGGCGTCCGGTGGAGTACCACTAGAAGCCTTGTGTAGTTATGTTTGACTGCTGCTCCCACCACATATGACCTACGACTACGACAAGGCAAAGTAGGGGTTATGCAATCCTGCCCCGGGAGTTGAGATGCAGGTCTCAGGGAGTCCACCGGGACTTCCCCAGCTTTCCAGTGGCCAGTGGGGGATCTAGAATATGTACTAGGAGGGACACTTCCTTCTTATTCTGTATAAATTTATAGGTGGAATTAGGAAGGGCTCCGTGCTTCTGACGGTGGTAGGGGGAGGCTTGAGCCCCGGCCCCCTTAGTATTAGATAGATTTGCCCCTGAATGAAGGACCGAATCGGCGAGCAGGGGGGTGATTGGGAGTCTCAAATTTCTTTCGAAAACTTGGGCCGCTGTCCCAAAATCAAACCCCAAAGCCAGACACACGATAGAGGAGAGATTCACGAGCCAACTAGGTGGCTGGATGTCTATGGCGATGACCAAAAGACACAGAAGGACTCTGAAAGCTCTAGTTTGGTTTTGGTGAATTGATGAAACCCTAAGTGCTAACCTAGTTTATCAAGATGATTATGAGATAGGTAGCACTACTCCAAGTGATGAAGCAATGACGAAGATCATGATAATGGTGATAGCATGGTGATGATCAAATGCTTGAACTTGGAAAAGAAGAAAGAGAAAAACAAAAGGCTCAAGGCAAAGGTATAAAATGTAGGAGCCATTTTGTTTTAGTGATCAAGACACTTAGTGAGTGTGATCACATTTAGGATAGATAGCCGTATTATTAAGAGGAGTGTAACTCAGATCGAAATGCACGGTTATCAAAGTGCCACTAGATGCTCTAACTCATTGCATATGCATTTAGGATCTAGTGGAATGCTAACACCCTTGAAAATATTTGTGAAAATATGCTAACACATGTGCACAAGGTGTTTGCAGGGTTGAGATGGGTTTGGGTCCCTCTCTCCCTCCCGCCGAGCTTGCGAGCCGGGATTCGGCGCTTTTGGAAAAATGAAATGTCTATTTTCTATTGCGCGGATACAAAATTCTTGGTGGTTGGTACATTTGAGCAAGGGTGAGGAAGTTAGAGTTGAAATGGAGTTGGTCGAAATAATCAAGGCGTCGGTCCTGTGGACCGGACGCTGAATGAATCAAGCACCGGACGCCGATCGCTTCTGCGGCCCGTCGCCGCTCTCTGCTCGCGGCCTGATGGGAAGGGTTGAGCACCGGACGCTGGGTCTGCGTCCGGTCAAGGTGGACGGACGCGTCCGGTCGAAGAAACATGCCTCGGGAGCTTATTGAACGCACCGGACGCCGAGGCTTCAGCGTCCGGTCGTTCAAGGAGCAGCGGCCCGGTCGAGGCTGATGACCGTTGAGTCTGGACACGTGGTCGACATCGAGCAACCGGACGCCGAGAGCTGCCGTCGGTCGGTCGACCGGGCGTCGTGGCCGTAACGCGCTTTTGCCCAAAGAAAAGGGGTATAACGGCTCTATTTGATGGGGGCTCTATTTATAGCCCCATGGGCTCAAGGGACAACTCTTGCACATTTTCATTGACATAGCAAGCTTGTGAGCCTAGCCAAAGGACTCCCACTCATCTACATCATTGATTCATCATCATAGTGAGATTGGGAGTGAATCCAAGTGCATTGCTTGAGTGATTGCATCTAGAGGCACTTGGTGATTGTGTTTCATCATGGATTTCGCTTGTTACTCTTGGTGGTTGCCGCCACCTAGACGGCTTGGAGCAGCAAGGATCGTTGAGTGGAGGAGGTGATTGTCTCCGACTCCGATCGTGGTGATTGTGAGGGGTTCTTGACCTTCTCGGCGGAGCGCCAAAAGGTACTCTAGTAAATTGCTTGTGGCTTGTGTGATCCTCATCTTGTGTTGGTTGTGCGGCACCCTATTGAGGGTTTGGTGAGTGATGCCAATTAGCGTGAACCTCCAAGTGAGTGAATCGCCACAACGAGGACTAGCTTGCTTGGCAAGTAAGTGAACCTCGGTAAAAATCATTGTGTTCATCATTTGATTCCGAGGTGATTGGTCATCATTGTTATTCATCTTCGTGATTGATTGGTTCATTTATCTCTACACGACGGTATAACCCTCTTGATCATTCTCTTTACTTTATCAAGAAACTAGTTGACAAGCTCTTTAGTGTAGCTAGTTGTGAGAGCTTGCATGCTTGGTTGGTGTGGCTCTTTAGTTAGCCTTTGAGAGCACACTAACATAGGGTAGTGTCATTGCTCTTGTGTGAATTGACACTATCTAAGCTAGAATTGTGGTAGGTGGCTTGCATTTTTGAGTAGGCTAGCGCAACACTAGCTTCGCCTCATAATTGTCTAACCATTTGGTTAAGTGTTGTTGTAGAAATTTTTATTAGGCTATTCACCCCCCCTCTAGCCATTAGGACCTTTCAGACTCTCAAGAGAAGACCAAGTCAAGCCCTCGACGAAACACCTTAATACCGAGAAGACTGCACAACGCCCTCGGATAATTAGAGCGAACCACCTAACCCTAAGGCATTATGGTCTAACTCTGTCTTCTGTCGATCGGACGTCCACGCTTCCTGCATAGATTTGCTTCGTCTCGACGCAATCTCTGTGATTCCGCCACATGCCGCCCCGTTCCTCATCGGAACCTCCGCCCGGGTTTTGAGGCCCAAACCCGAAAACCGTCCACCGGTGGTTTTGCGGCCCAAACCACCAAACCCGCTCGCGAGTAGCGTACCCCATACGCGTCCCTCGCTTCTCGACACGTGTCACCTCCGTCCTCGACCGCCCGGCCGCCAAGTCTTCCAGAGCCTCCGCTCGACTTGCACGTCCGCCGTCTTGACTCGGTCAACACGGTCACTCCTCCACGTACACTTGCGCTTGTCGATGTCCCCAAGTGTCAGCCACCGCGGCTGGTCCTCCGGCGCTCCGGTCCCTCAATCCAAGCCTCACGTTCACCCTTCACTGCTCCCGGTCCATCGGCACGACCCGTCTCTGCTTGACCTTCACCTCGCCATCGACCACCGCCTCCGAGCTCCACACCTACTCACCATAAGCCAAGAGACATGTTGCACAACTCAACTCATGCCATGGTCAGTTCACAGACTCAACCCAAGACGCGAATCACGTTGACAATCACTCATCACACAAAGACCACATGGGCACATATCAACCATGTGTCTGCACTGAACTTTCCATTCCAACTCAGGATTTGTTTAGTAGAGTTCTCCATTATTCCAACTCAACTGTGTTTAGTAAAGCTCTACTGTTCTGGCTCTAGCTCCTATCGGAGCGAAGCTACTCAATAGCTAGTGGGTGTGTTTGATGATTAAAATTTTACCATGTATGTACCTTATACGACAAGTCTATGCATCCACGAGGCAAACACACCCCTCCCCTAATTTGCTTTAGCTTCACCACTGGCTAATATATATATGATGAAGCAGTTTTTTTAAGAAAGTTGAATAAAACAACTTTTCATACACTACAGGAAACCGGGACTTTGCCCAGTGCTCAAATCTTTGCCGAGTGCCAAATATCGGGCACTCGGCAAAGGCCACCTTTGTCGAGTGCCGCACTCGGCGAAACTTGGCACTCGGCAAATAGGGCTTTGTCGAGTGTCTGGCACTCGTCAAAATAAGGCACTCGGCAAAGCCAAACTTTGCCCAGTGCCAGACACTCGGCAAAGTTGGGCACTCGGCAAAGAGGCGCCCGGGGATAACGGTACCCAACGCCGTCCTCTTTGTCGAGTGTCTTCTGTTTGGCACTCGGCAAAATATTGGCTTTGCCGAGTGCCTAGGGTTAGCATTCGGCAAAATATTTACTTTGCCGAGTGCCAAACCTTGGCACTCGGCAAAATAATTTTTTTTTGTTTTTTGCCACCAACTTTTTTTCTTAGATTTGTAGTTGTACCATGAACAACATGTTGAAATTTGGCACAATTTCATTGTTGTTTGCTATATTTCTTCATTTTATTTCGTTTTCTTGCAATTTTTCGGAAAATGTAGGTTTGAACTGTAGGTGCATCGAATAATAGTTTTGATCCATTCTAAAAATGTTATTCTTGTTTGTTAGTGTCACTTTATGCTAAATCTAGGAACTGTCTCCAAATTTCGATCAACGTGCTCACGGGGCAACGTCGCGAACTTGCGTGCGAGTGGTTATTTAATTCTATAAAATTCAAACGAATCCCGAAAATCATGAAACTTGGCGAGATGTCGTGATATCACATGCATATGTGGTGGTAAAAATTTGAAAACGTTTGGAGGACGTCATCACGTATGGTGTTCACAAACCAGGACATCGATGTGCCCCGGATCTGACACTCGGCAAAGAGGTTTGAAATATAAAAAAAACGGACACACGCACACACACCACGCACACACCACACACGCACACACACGCGCGCGCGCCCGCCCCGCCGCCGCGCCGTAGTCGCTGCGCCGCTGCCACCGGAGCCGCCGCGCCGCCGCCGTTGGCTCCCCACGCGCCCACCCCACCGGCTCCCCGGCCCGCGCGACCGCAGTAGGAAGGAGGAGAAGGTAGCAGGAAGAGGAGGAAGGAAAGGAGGAAGGAGAAGAAGGGGAGGAGGAAGAAGAAGAAAGAGAAGGGAGGAGGAGGAGGAGAGGAACGAGAAGGGAGGAGAAGGAGGCAGGGGAGAAGAGAGGATGAGGGGAGGAGAGAAGGAGAAGAGGAGAAGAAAGGTGCCGCCTCGGTTCGTCGACCCTCACGCCGTAGCGGTCGTCCCCGTTGTCGTCGCCAGCCCTCGGTCTTCGCATTCTCGCTAGCAAGGTATGCCCTAATGTTAGTATTAGTTAGTAAGTAGTAGTGTTAGTAGTAGTAGTTAATTAGTAGTGTTAGTATTAGTTAGTAAGTCGTAGTGACAGTAGTAGTTGTTGTTCATAGTTTTAGTGTTAGTAGTAGTTATTGTTGTATGTATGTGGTTGATGGCCTTCGTGCCTATGTTTGGTATACATGTGGTTGTTGGTCTTCGTGCCAATGTTTTCTGCAGGTTTTGGGAACCTCTCTCAAGTGTGGGAGGTGTCGCCAAAATTTTCAATGGAGTCTAACCATTTGCCTTTTCTTTTGTCGGACGAGGACAGCTTGGGAGGCACTCAGCGACCCCGATCGCTCTTCGCGGCGTTGCGGTTCTGCTTGCACCTGTCGCCTCGCCACGCGCAGCCGACTCGCCACCGCCCCACTAGCCCGACCTCACCGACACCCTAGGTATAACCCATCTTCCATACTTGTATCTCGTGTAACCCCAGCTTAGGCGTCTCCCGTCCGAAAAGAGATACTGTCGTTGGTATGCAGATCTTTGCATACCAAATTCCGCACTGCTTCGGATTGTCCACATTTTTGATAGCCAGCGGATGCGTAGATGGGTGAGCCAGGTGGCCCGCCTCGTCCGAGACAGAGTTTTGGCACCACCTCCTCGTTGTTCTCCGATACACAATCTCCCCGCCAGACGTGTATCGGAGAACAATGGGAGGTGTCGCCAAATTCTATCTTGGATAGGAGCGGACCATGGAAGCCAACCTCATCTACGCATCCTCGGGTGGGATTAGGACATATCCTTCACCTATTAGATGTATAGTAGGAACGCCTTGTGGATTTACCTGCAGTTTTTATTACTCGCTTACATATGCATGTGCCAGAGGATGGATAACCGTGAGTGGATGTACACGGGCGCACTATCATGTTGTATGTGTTGTTGAACCTTGACGAAGTGAACCCTTATGTGCAATAAGTTCTCAATGAGCTTGTTACATACGCCGTCACTATCGTCTATCTATCCAACCCCCTTGTCTCTTGCTTTTTTAGGGAATTTCTGAATACATACTGGATAGGAAATAGGGATCCTTCCCCTCAAGAACAAGATAGTCTTCTCAAAGATGGTGTGCCCGATTTCATTTCATGGTTCGAAAAGAAGGTACCATCCAATTTACATCGTTCCATCTGTGACATCCCACTTTGCTCCTACGAGCGAGTAATGATCTATCCGTCCTCACCTTACAGGCACGCACGGATGCGGAAATGGATGAAGAGTTGAAACAAGTTGTCAAAGGCTTCCCCTATAGGGTCAAGTCATTCACCGTATATGATGTGAATGGCTATCGCTTCCACACAAGAAGCCACGAGCTCAGTCGGCCCAATCGAAAAACCACGAATACTGGAGTTCGTACGCCCGACACCGATGACCGCGACTACTATGGCATAGTCGAAGAAATATACGAGCTCAACTTTGAGCTTCGCGGAGGTCATAAGCTAGTCGTATTCAAATGCCATTGGTTCGATCCCAATGTCACGAGAAGAGCCCCTGAGATTGGACAAGTTGAAATTCGACAAGATTCCCCTCTATCAAGGAGACGATGTCTATATTGTGGCTCAACAGGCCATGCAAGTTTATTATCTTCCATGGGCGTGCCAAAAAGATCCCACTCTTGAGGGTTGGTACCTTGCGCAGTTGGTATCACCGCATGGCAAAGTGCCTGTCCCAAACGATGAGGATTACAACTTTGACCCAAACACATATACAGGGGAGTTCTATCAACCTGAGGGGCTAGATGGCACGTTTGACATAGACATGTTTTCGCTGATGGGCATGGAAGTAGACAATGACATTGACGAGGACGATGGATATGAGGACGATGGAGAAGAGGTGCAAAATGCCAAAGACTTAGCACTGCTTGAGCGATTACGGTTTGGCGTTGCCATTGATGACAACGATGGAGATGAGGCGGAAATGTTAGACAATATTGATAGTGATGACGACACTTATGATCCGGCCACTGCCGATCCTGAAGATTATTTCTAATTCATGTAATACTATATTATTATTATTTTCTAGTTATGTTTCATTCATTTTGCATCTCTATATTTGTCTATATTGTGCTAACTGGTTTACTCTTTGTATTTGCAGACACTCGACAAAATGCCGGGCGGAAGGCGGCCCCGGACCTGCAACTCGCTCTACGCGAGGACGACTCAGGAGGTGGAGGCGGAGGCGGAGGCGGAGGCAAAGGCGAGGAGCCGTCTCGCCCCGCCCCGCCCGTGGTGGCCCGGGAGGGAGGCAGGCTTGATTGTCATGCCGTCCCCCGCCCGAGGAGGACCGGACGATTTAACACCGACGACGAGGACCAAGAATGCCCCCAGTGAGGGGGGTGACACTTCCTCTAGGGGGTGGCGGGGTGACACTTCCTCTAGGGGTGGCGGGGTTTCCACTGAGCACCTCATCGGTCACCGTACTTTGCTGGTCTCGCAGCCTCCAAGGCCGATCCCGTTTCAGAGGAGGCGGTGATTCGTCCCCAAGGGCGACAAGTAAGTATCCGCTCAATTTGCATCTCTTCTTGTTCATATGTCTGAAAACCGAATCTGCGGACTAACAATTCTTCTTCATCGACTCTCAGAGGAACCGGGAACTTGTGTCCGGGGCGATCATCGGCAATGTAATGGGATCCTCGGCGGCCCGATCCGCTCTGCAGACTACCTGGTTTGGTCACCCACGCCTGTGTTGAGTCGCCTCCTCGGACGTGGGACCACTTCAACTCTCGCCGTGGACGCCGTGTGTACGGCACCGCATGTGAGCGGATCAGCGTGAGTTCGGGTGAGTCTACATCACACTACATTGCTCAATACTATGAATTCGTTAGACGTTCTTGAAATAATGAAAGGACACATGATGTTTGTATGCAGGACTTCTTCACGTTGGAGGAGGGGCATGACCCACTGGGTGACGAAGGTGCGGGGCAGTATGCATGGGGGGCGAGTCACGGACACATTACTACGAGGCGAGGCGAGGCGCAGTGCCACATCAACCACTCGTGGCGACGCCCTTCGCTTCGGCACCGGGAAGAGCGAGGCTGAGACCATGACACTCACCGAGGAGCAAGACTCTCACAAGAAGTTATAAAACATTGTTATCGACTCATTCCATGAAGAATAGGTAGCCTTCATTTTATATTCCAACATTTCTAATACTTGATGGCATGCAGATGTGTCCTTCTTGGTGCGCCACCCACAGAGACTGTTGGGCGGCCATCGTGGACAAGTGGGTCTCCGATGAGTGGAGGGAGAGGCGCGCCCGGCCGGGAGTGTTGCTGCAGATGGGTGGGCGGCGCACCACCAAGGCAACCGCCCCTCGGGCCAGCACGTCTAGGCCTGGGTACACGCTACACACTTATTTATTTATTTGTTCTAATGCTCAATTCTCATTACTTCTAATCGTCTTTGTGTTTTCCTCGCAGTCCTAGTCGCATGATGGCTAGGAATGCAACGAGTTCATGGCGTACGCCATGGCACACAAGGGCAAGGCGACAGCCCCGGACACCGTCTACAACCCGGAGGACGGGGCCGAGGCGTACAGCAACACGAGCGTCCACAGCAAGCTCACTGACTACGCCTCGGCGGCCCGCGAGCGGCATGGGGAGGACTTTGACCCCGCCACCCAGCCCCTTGATACCGACCTCGTGATGAGGCTCGGCGGAGGGAAGCAGCACGGCCGGTACTGGATGGCCTCCAACATGGTCGACTCGACCTCTATGCCCAACCTCACCCATATCCGAGCATAGAACACGAGCTCCTCCGTCCCCATTCGACCTCGGCAGGCGAGCACACTGCAGCAGATGGCGGCACTCCAGGTTAGTTCTATTTCATTCGCCGTTCATTACTTTTACACATGTACCTTGCATTTGCATTGTTTAAATGTCGGTGATTGAATATTGCATGCCACTGTGGAGAGGATGGAGGCCGAGAGGGAGGCCGAGAGGGTCGAGAGGGAGAGGGAGAGGGCCCAGAGGGAGGCCGAGAGGGTCGAGTGGGAGGTCCTGAGGGCCCAGAGGGCGGCCGAGGCGCAGAGGATGCAGGACATGTTCTCATTCATGTCGAGCCTCGGCACCACTCTCCCGGGTGTGGTGGTGCCCCGATCCGCTGCGCCGCTCGCTTGTGCCTCCTACTCCTCTGGCTCTAGGCACTCCGGTGAGTATATATATATGGTTGATCAAGTCCTTTAGCTTGTGTAGATACTAATGAATTCAATTCTCCTTTGTGCATCAACAGTCGTCGGGTTCGAACCCGACTCCTTCGCCTCAGCACACACACCCCGGCTGGACAGGTCCACCACCGCACGGAGGTGCCCCTTCAGGCTCCCATTGGGATAAGTGGCAGTAGGTGGTGCCCCTTCATGTTTCATTGACTTTTCTTGATCTAGGACTTGTGTTGGATGAAGACTTCTTAGATGTTGTCATGGATTTGCACATTGGATGTGCGTGTGATGGATTATGCAGGAGGATGTGCTTGTGATGGATGTTGGATGTGCTTGTGATGTATTATGGATGTATGTGATGGATTATGTATGCGTTTTGTGTGATGCTAAATGCCCGTGTGCTGTCTCATGTATTATATATGAGTTTTGCGTGTTTGCTTTCGAAGGAAAGCAACAAACAAACAAAATAGCAAATTTCCCAGCTTTGCCGAGTGCCAACACTGGACAAAGAAGTCTTTGCTAAGTGCCAGGGGTGTGGCACTCGGCAAAGCTGGAAAAAATGCTGCAAAAACAGCCACTTCCTCAGTTTTGCCGAGAGAGGTCAATTTTGTCGAGTGCCAGGTAGTACCACTCGGCAAAGACTATTTTTAAATAGATTTTTTTAAAAAAAATGGTTTCTTTGCCGAGTGCTGAGCCCTGGCTCTCGGCAAAAAATCAAATTTTGCCGAGTGCCTAGGGACTGGCACTCGGCAAAGCCGACGTCAAATGTTGACGGCAGTTATTTTTTTGCCGAGTGCGGGCTTGGTACTCGGCAAAGATTTTGCCGAGTGTCGATTTTTGGCACTCGGCAAAGAAATTTTTGCCAATAAAATCTTTGTCAAGAGACCTTTGCCGAGTGCGGCACTCGGCAAAGCCTTTGCCGAGTGCCCCCAGCACTCGGCAAAGAGGGCGTCTGCAGTGGTGATAGTAGATAAAAATGATGAGACGTCTATAATATCCTTCTGTTTTTTCTTTCTTCTCCTATTTATTTCGTTCCGGTCCTTCCTGTCTCTATTTGCCGTTGTTATCCTCTTCCACATCCCGCTGTCCATTTCTCCGCCCGTCCCGCTCATCCCACTGTTCTCATTTGACTGCATTGGTGTGGTTGTGAAGCTGGATGTGGGAGCAGGTGAAGGAGCGGTACCAAAATATTGGCCAACGTCTGCGCGAAAGGAGAAAAAAGATAAAACAACAACTAGTGGACAGTGGACACAACGATGTACTGTAGACAGACTGGCATACGCAGAGACGCAGTCCAACGAGCATGCCTGCCCACACAGGACGATGCAGTGGGCTGCGACATCCGAGGGAGTTCCGGGAACTCCACCGGACCTCCCGAGGACTCCCAACGACCCAACGCGCGTGCAGACAATTGTTTGAATAAGTCCCTCTGACATTTCATCCTGATGCTAATCGTAGCCAAATGCTTTGTTCGTCGCTAAATAACTATCACCGTTGGTATACGTGCCACAAGTTTGACTTGATTTATAGAAAATACGTGCAACATTTGTATCTTTAAATAAATTTATTAAAAAACTAGATTCAAGATCTTTCTAATAATATTAATTATATACTATAAATATTAATATTTTTAATATATATTTAGTTAAAGTTGTTTCTCGAGAAGCGAAAACGACAGATATTCAGGACAGAATGAACAGGCTTACTAGACACCGTAGAATATAATAATGATAATCATAATATATACTCCGTACTGCTTATGCTTATTGTCTCCAGCTGAACTCCTACCAACTGATCATCATATCATACATCAAAAACGCTTTACCTGAGCGGCCATCGGAATTGCAAGAAAGAGGAGCCGGCCGCACAGGTCACAGTCACAAGCAGCGAGGAGGGGACGCCATCGCCATGGCCAGGAAGATGAAGCGACCGAGGACGGAGTGTGAGCCAAGGTATGCCCTCCGCAAATCTCTTGTGCAGATTGGAACTCTTCATTTGCTCTGTTTCAAATCTCGCCTCACTTGCAGGGGATCAAGTGATGACATGTATGTAGAGGAAACTACACCTCCAAGAAGAAGCTCTGAGGTGCAAAGATGTAGTACCAAGAAAAATAAGAACAAGGTATATACTTCCCATATTATGCTAAAGTCTTCCTCACAGCAAGCTGCACATGATTTTGCACTACTGGACTTCAGCATTTGGACTTTGGAGCTTTCTCATGGAAGCAACTACAAACGTGGCAGTGCAGTTCCTGGTTCCATAGATCTCATCTGAGCGATGGTTTGAGCTGCAAACGTCACTGGCCTATCTACCCGTGTCGCTCCCGGCGATACTAACACTCAACAGCGATTGCGACGTTGCCGTTCGTGGGGTCTTCTGACTCCAGCTCTCCCTTCCTCTCGCGCGCACGTGTCAGAGAGAGATCTGCAGGCCTTCTCTCCAAGCCCCATCCGCCTAGTCTCAGACCTCAGAGATTTGCCGGATCGAGAGTGGATCTGCGTCCTCTGCAGCAATTCTCCTGTTAGTATTTGGTGCGCTACCACTTAGTAGTGTCGTCAGACTATTCATTGCGTATGCATTTGGCACATTGTGCTAAAATCTGCCTCACAAACTGCACATGATTTTGCACTACTGGACAAGGGTTGCGTCGTCTTCCTCCCCCGATAGCTAGTAGCTCCCCTGCCATCCAAGCCCCCTCTGCCCTGTCTCAGACCTCAGAGATTTGCCTGTTGGGGAGCTGCGTGCCTAGCAGCAGTTCTCGTAGTAGTATTTGTTGCGCTACCACTTAGTATCGTCAAACTATTCATTGCGTATGCATTTGACCATGTCCTGAATTCAAGTTCCGTCTTCTGTGTTCCAAATCGAAATGCACTACTGGACATTTGAACCCCATAGTTAAATGTGAAACTTGAAAAAAAAAATCCATCATGTTTGGATTCCTTGATCTTGTCACCATAAATTTTATGTGGGTAAATTTGTTTTTGTAACCCCCTCTCCCCCCAATGTACCACAGTACCTGTACTAACAGTTAACATTCTCTCAGGGTAAAATGATACAGATTCTGGTAAAGCTTAAGGATGAGATGACCAGTGAAATGCGCAAACTGCTCGAGAACCATATTGAGAGTAACAACAATCAAAGCATAATGTTGGGCAAAAATCTGGAGAAGCTTACTGAAAGTCTGGAGAAGCTTAATGAAAGTCACAATGATCTACGCAAACAATTGGAGCTTCATACTAACGCTCCAAGGTGTTGTTTATTTTCTATGTATCATCATATCTTTTGTTTTCAGGGCATTGCCAGGATTGCATTATTAGTGAAACTATTATTAAATTTTCTTCATAAGTTACCATAGTATTTTCCTTCTTTCGCAGATCACAGTGGAATCAAGAGCAGCAACCGAGATACCAACTTGTATTCAAATCTAACGTGACTGAAAAAATTGAAAAGGGGCAAACCATAGAGATACATGTAGCTCTAGTTGATAATAGCGGTCAAACTGTAAAAAATGGACCCCTTGCTTCTGCAACTGTTGAGTTGGTTGTCATTGATGCAAAGTTCAATCAAAATGATAACCAATACAATTGGTCCATCGAGGATTTCAGGAGCAACATAAAGAAAGCAAGACAAGGAAATTCAGCAACAGTAAATCTGGATCAGTCAGGAGAATCGATAGTGAGGAACGGCTGATTTAACCTTGAAAATGGGGATAAACGTCACCGTGATTTTTCAATATTCAGTAACTCCGGTAACAAGAAGGTTAGGCTTGGGGTGATGGTTGTGTCGCCAACTCAAGAGCGAGTTCTAGAAGGATTATCAAATCCTTTCTTTGTTCGGGGCCATGACAGGCCAAACAGAAGTAAGTACACATATTCTTTCTCAGATTCAATGACAAATTCTCAATTGTTCTGTATTTGAGACTATTTATTTACAGTCTTCATTTGTTGGTACTTTTCAACTTCAGATATTGGAACTTATAATCTACTGCTCGTGAATTTAACAAATCTACTTCTGTTGGCGCAAATCTTTGCTGCGCCAAACAGCCTGAAAAGCATCCTCAAGCGGAGGGGTACATAAGCTTGGAGAGTAGCATGGCCGCATGGGAAATAGCTAGGAACAAGTGGGTTTCTGTGAAAGATTATGGGGAGGACCAAATCAGTACTTATATATGACAAGGCTGGCATAATTATAATGGTTTCTATGAAAGATTAGCGATACTTTTGTTCAACATCTTGAGTGTTTGAATGGACATGTTCTCTAACATAAAATAAAATAGAAAAGAAGGAATTTCTTGAAAGTAATATTGAGAAATAGAAACTAGTACTCTTTTCGATGGAATATATGTTACCCACTTGATTAGGCACATTACCAGGAGTTTTGATTATAGTAACACTATTGTTTTGGTGAACTGCTTTTGGCATACGAGTTTGATGTGCTTAGTTTGGATTTCCCCTCCTCCATCCTAAGATGCAAGTTTCAGTTGCATTTCTAACCAATACCATTTTTGTAGCGCAAGCTCGGGTTGACAATGATAATCAAGATCAAAATGGACCAATATCTAATATGCAAAACCCATCATGTCCAAATTCGACTCAAGCTGATGGAAATGGTTAAGGCTTGAAGCTCTTTTTTCCTCCTCGTCATCTTTAAATAAAATTCAAGAAGACACAGATCGTAATGTTTTCTCCGCATTTTTAGGATGGGGTATAACTCCTATGCTTGGAGGACAACACCAGTTTCCGTTTCAAAGAACTACTTCTGTGCTTTCTACAGAACCAGCTACCTGTGTAAGTAATGAAAGCTAATAAGCCACGATTTACATCTATAGCACACAACTCTTAACTATATGATAACACTAGGTTTTGATATACATAATTAATCCTGCTCCTTCTTCCAAATTATAAAATATTTTGGCTTTTCTATATAAATAACATTTGCTATGCATTTAGATATATGCACTATGTCTAGAAACATAGTAAAAGCAATGTCTCTAGAAAAACTAAAACCTCTTATAATTTCGAACGGAAAGGAGTATTTTCAACTAATTATTGTAAATGAGCATGCTTAAGAAGGTGGACCCTATTTTACTTCCACTCCATAGTGCCCCCAAATTATTTTATTTGTCACCTACTTGTTTTGCACAGCAACAACATCAAGTTCCTGATTGGTCAACAGAGGCTGAAGCTTGGAACAACCGAATTGGTATGACACTTATGTTTGCTGGATGGTGATCCTATTTTTATTCCTACAAGTCATAGGTTGAATGGGTAACTATGTGGACATATCTCCCATAATTTCCTATGCTTTGAACACATACAACTCCAAACATTTGGTCCTTCTTTACCTGTTATATATATATATTAAAAGGCCAAAAAGGGTCATCATGATTTTTCTAATAAACTAGAAATTACTCCAAAGTGTAAGTCATTTTTATTTAGTCCTAAGTCAAACCGCTCAACTTTGGTCAAGTTTACATAAAAGTGCATAGACATCTACAACATCATATTGCACTAAACCTAGCACAAATAAGGTATGGGAAAATGAGAAAATTCCTTCCTTGGTCCTAAAAAAGTTCATTTTTGATGATTTTACCCCTGGCTGAAATAGGTAGGTTCAGTTTTTATATATTTCATTTTGAGGATTATTTAGACTATTTTCGCATGGTTTGAGGATTATTTAGACTTAACACTATTAGTGGCCAAATCGGACGGAAGGGCTATATATGGAATGAAAGTTGGATTTCAGGCAAAGTAAGTAACTTCGAATCTAAAAGGGACAAGGAAGGATGCCAAACTTTTTTTAGGGCTAAGGAAGGAATTTCCTCATAAGGTATTGTAGATGCTAATATGTTTTATATGAACTTGGTTAAAATTAAAGAATTTGACTTAGGACTAGTGTAACAAATAGCAAGCTACGGACATTTAGTGACATGGTTTTCCTAAGGCTAATAACTGGCTATAGCGAGCTAAAACGTCTAAATTGAACATAATTACAGATAGCAACGCATTGCCACTACTACAAAAATGATTTTGCGAGACACTACCTAGACATTAACGCAGGTGGTCACAAAATGCAACCATCTCCTAAAATACCCGACGATTAACGGAGGCGGTCGTTTTATTTACGGAGGCATTCACCATTGCTCGTCTCGCAAAATAGATTTACAGAGGCAGACGTCGTATTTACGCAAGCGGTTGGAAAATGACCGCCTCCAGAAATTGATTTACGGAGGTGGTCGTATTCCTAAAAAAATGGACCATTTTCGTAGGCGTCCATTTATATAAGGCCCGCTTCTGAAAATATGGCAGCGGGGCGGGTTTGGACCCGAAACCTGCGGGTTTCAGACCTGGCGGGGGCGGGGGCGGGGGCGGGTCCAGATTTCGCCCTGCGGGTTTGCGGGTTCGGGGACCCGAAACGGGGCCGGTCGGGGTCTGGTTTGAGATCTCCCCCGCAGGTGCCCATCAGGGACCGAACTAACACCCGCACCCGCACCCACTCCCCTCTCCCCTCCTCCCCTCTCCCGAAGTCCCACACAACACCGCCGCCTCCTCCATGTCCGGCCCGGATCCGCCGGCACCAAGCTGGTCGCCACCTCCTCCCTCCCTTCTCCGCGCCGGCGCCACCTCCTCTCTCTCCGTCGGCGCGCCGCCTCCACCCGTCCGACCCCGCGGCTCCTGCGCCCCTCCGCGGCTCCACTCCGCCGGTCCGCCGCGCCCCTGTGCCCCGCCGCCTCCTCCCTGTCCGGCTCGAATCCGACGGCACCAAGCCGGTCACCACCTCCTCCCTCCCTTCTCCACGTCGGCTCCACCTCCTCTCTCTCCATCAGCGCCGCCTCCACCCGTCCGACCCCGCCGCCCCTGCGCCCCTCCGCGGCTCCACTCCGCCGGTCCGCCGCGCCCCTGTGCTCCTCCACTCTGCCTGGCGTGTTGTCATGAACTCGGGTCTCGGGTCCCCCGTCGGGTTTCGGGTCCCGGTCGGGTTCGGAGGTGGGGGCGGATTTTCACTCGAGACAGGTTTCGGGGGCGGAGCGGGTTTGCTTGTCGGGTTTCAGGGGTGGGTCCACGGACACTCCATCCGCCCCGAACCCAACCCGTTGCCATCTCTATAGCCCGCCAGTCCATCTAGGCCCACTAGCAACTCAGACTATATAAGCGAACGAGGAAACCCTAGCCCACTCAAGAACACCTCTCCTCCCTCTCTCACCGCGCCACCCCTTCTCTCTGTCCCTCATAGTACAACGCAACCCTTTCTCTGTGTTACTTGGCGAGCACGCACGCTGTCCGGTGGGAGCTGTGCCTCGGCAGCGGGGGCCGCACGCCCGGGTGGGGCTGCGCCTCCTTCCCCTTCTTCCCCACTAGCTGCACCTCCTCAGCTCGATGGTGGCACCTCTAGCACCGGCGGATCCAGCGCCGGAGCACCTCCAACACCGGCGGATCTAGCGCCCCTTCCCCTTCTTTCCCACCAACGAGTGTGGATCCGGCGAATCCGGCGCCCCTTTTCCCTTCTTCCCCACCACCGAGTGTGGATCCGGCGGATCCATCTCCCCTTCTCCACCGCCGAGCCTGAGCACCTCCACCACCAGCGGATCCGATGCACCTTCCCCTGCACCGACCGTGGATCCGATAGATCCACGCCCTTTCCCCACCCCCGAGCGGCGGATCCGGCACGACGGCGTGACTTCCCCATCTCCGAGCGGATCCGGTGCACCTTCCCCTCCTTCCCCAGCACCGAGCGGATCCGGTGCACCTTCCCCTCCTTCCCCAGCACCGACCGTGGATCCGGCAGATCCACGCCCTTTCCCCACCCCCGAGCTGCGAATCCGGCACGACGGCGCGACTTCCCCATCTTCGAGCGGCGGCGCGGCCTCAAGCGGTGGCGGATCAGGCTCGGGGCTAGGAGTGGGCTTGCCGGTGGTCTCGGGAACGGGTTCACCGGCGGGCTCTGGTTTTTTTATTGTTTTTTTATCCATTAACCGAGGTGGACGTTGTAAGGAGACCGCCTCTATAGTTGCTATTTTTGCAGCGGGCAGAGAGGCCGCCTGCGTTGTTCTTGATTAACTCAGACCTTTTAGCGCAGGCGGAGGGAATGCCTGCCTACAGAAACTGAAAATGACCACCTGCCAAAAGTTTTATGTAGTAGTGTGCCTAAAACAGCCATAGCTAGTTATAGCGGCAACTATTTTTTTAGATAACGGAATAAAGTTCCAGCCTCTACCATCCGAGGATGATAGTTGATACATAGCTGAAAGTCAAGATACAAACCAAGGCCATAAGGCACACACTCTCACGTCCAAGAGAGATAGAAAAAGTAACACACGGTTCAACTGAACTAGGAGCAGGGCTAACAACAAAAAGAACTAGGCTTCAATACGATTCCTGATGTTCCACCCAAACTTCGAAAAGACGGCCATAATCAAAGTTTCCCAGCTTCTGCAACCCATCTTGAACAGTGGTCGCTCCTCCTCCTTATGCAGCATGGACCACTGTCTGATCCAGCATGTCGCCCTGAAAATTAGTTGTATACAAGTATTAGACTTAGCAATGTTAAATACCATATCGTTTATATTCAACCGTAACGCCCAACAAAGTGCAGCGACTCCTAGCCAGTTATAGCGGCAACTATAGTCGGAGATTATTATCTTTCTTAGGACAAAACTAAAACAACTTACATTTCGGAAAACACACCCATTCATGCCCACTTATCCACTGAATATAAGCATTCATAAGTCATCTCTCTTGCATCTATGATCTATCCCATTCATCCTTGAAACTCTCTAAACCCCTCATGAAGTAGGCTATGTTTCTGTTCGAGAAAAAAAGTAGGCTATGTTTCTTAAAAAAGAACTATTTGGCTTTCTTTGTAGTTTGTTCCCCAGTGGCCAAAAGGAGAGCATACAATGAGGGAATATTATCTTCCCTGTTTGTTGAATCAGCACCCTATCTATATTACTCACCACCAGACTTATTTGATTATTTTTCCATGTATACTTTGATCCTTCCCTTTTTAATTTTCTTAGTACCAGTCATCACTAGAATCAATGAAGGCTACAATTAACCTGTTATCCCCTTGTCCAGTGTTTCCTTACCAGTAACTATAGGCAAACACTATTACTGTACTGTGCCCGTCAATTCCCTCAAGAAAGAAAAAGAGAGTTCAGGTTGTTCTGGCCCATAGACTATAATTAGCCTCCATATCAAATCATTCAGTCTGTTCCTGATCTCCGCTTTCACAAACAATTCCTTACCTCTCAAAAAGTCAAACTTTGAAATTTTGGACTATCTACTAGTCAGAATATATGTATGTTTGGTGCACAAAATATACATTAATAGATTCCTATTTCACATGTCTTTAGTAAGACATTGATTATATTACCAGGTAATTTAATGCTACCGTGTTGGTGAGCTGCTTTTGGCATAAAAGTTTGATGCACCTAGTTTTGTTGTTTTTTTTTAGGATGAAAAGTTCAGTTGCATTTCTAACCACAGTAACATTTTGTAGGCGTTCGTGATGGTCGTCCTGAACCAAATGGCCCAATGCCTAACATGCATAACCCACTATGGCAAAATTCAATTCAAGGTGGGGGGAATCAGTTAATATAAGGCTTGAAGCTCTCTCTTTTCCTCTTTTTCGTTTTCAGATAGCGCAAGGAGATGCATGCTCTACCTGTGCATACATATACCTCAAATCAGTGAACATTAAAGATTAGTACATTGCTTGAAACTAGTACACAATCAAGGTGTAAAAGTGCACCCTCAGTGGCCTGGCTGTAAACTTGCCTCCTTCCTTTGTCCCCAGTATTTTGAATGATGCAGACCGTAATGTTTCCACCCCATTTTCAGGGCTGGATACAATTGGACAAACACAGCTTCATTTTATAGGAAACACTGATATCCCTTGCACAGGACCATCTGCTAGTGTAAGTAATAGAAAAACTAAGGCACAATTTCTACCTAGGTCCAACAACCAAGACTATATATATCCTTATTTTTCTTCCAATTATTTACACTAATTTTATTTGGCACTACTTGTCATTTTGTCAAGCAAGTACAGCAGGCTCGGATACCGCAAAATCAAGATCATTGGCAGAACTTAACCCACCAACCTATGAACAATGGGACTGGTATGGCTCTTTGATTCATTGGATTGTCGCCCTATTTGATTCCTAAATTGATATGTTGATTGGATTTATCTCCAATAATTTTCTGTGATTTCAACTCATACAACTTTAAAATATTGGTCCTTCTGTTTACTGGTTATACTACCATCTTTTACTGTCAATGACTAGAATTCAACTTTTTGTTAGAAAAAATTGGAATTAAACCCATTAATAGGAGTATAGCATTATAGATTCATATTAAAGAATTGTAAAAGTGCAATTGTAATTTGAGCAGCAAATATAATAGGTGTATTCATAATTAAAAACCTCCTTCAATATATAGCCTAGCCCAATAATAGGAGGGAGGCATGCATCTACGGCATTGATTTTCTTTTGGCACGAGATTGTGCCTATTTCATTAACAGAGGAGTTAAAAACCGACTGATTAATAGAAATAAAAAACCAGAAAAAGGAGCCAAACCTAGTAACACCGACTACTATCTTGAAAGGAAGATTGATAAGCTTTTTGCTCCCGCCACAATCCCGCACCCGGCTTTGGCCTTGATTTGTGCAAAAAGTGACAAAGGGCTTGTTTCATGTTTCGGGAAGACCCTTGCATTCCGTTCCTTCCAAATTTCCCAAATAATAAGAAGTGTGAAACTCTAATAACCTTGCGCGGGATTTCTGCAGTGATGGTTATTTGGTCCATCAATCCATGGCATTTTCGCTTGGTATCCACTCTCTGGCTGTAGGTGTGGTTGTGTCCACTCTTTGTAGTTGTAGTCCAAATTATAAATAGGTTGATATCAAGGAGTTGTAAAAGAAGCATAGTCTTGTCCTTAGCAACAAATAAAATAAATCATGATAGGTTATATTCAAATTGAAAACCTGTCCTATTCTTTTTTCCAACCACGCCCCCGCATCGCCCAATCCGGGAGGCTCGGGTGGTCCCCCTGCTCCTCGCCTCCAGGCCCTCATGGCGTCGACCTCGCCCTCACCGCCGCCGGAGCTGCCGGCCTGTGCCCAACGAGCAGCATGGAGGGCGGCGGTGGGGCCACCCTGCCCTCTCAATTCTGCGATGCGCCATGGTCACTCGCGGCAGCACGGACGCCGTGTACGAGTTGCTCTGGTTGGTGGCTACCGCCGGTGCTGCTGCAGCTTGGCCATGTGCGCAGGGTCTTGATGCTGTGCTCCCACGGTGGCGTGTCATTGGATCTGCATGGGCGGCAGCCGGATCCGTACGGGGGGCTGCGAGATCCACGTTGCTGGCGGCCGAATCTGTGGGTTTGGTGGCCGGTGCTGTGTGGAAGGCGGCCGGGTTCGGCAGTGGGGCATGTAGTGGCTGGTTGGGCGGCTGGGGCTTCTACCTCCCCTTCTATGGCCCTCTCCTCCTCACCATCTTCCTTCTCCCTTGCTTTGGCCAGTTCCGTGGTGGAGTTGGCTGGATCTGCTTGCTGCTAGCTGGCTTCGGCTGCTGATAGTGGTCAGCCCATATGGCAGGCTTCTTGCGGCACTTTTGCTGGCTGACAGGTGGCTGGTGCTGCCCATCCTTCCTTAGGGCGGTGGCGGGACCCTCGTTGCGGCTCCCTGTGGCGGCTCAGGTTGTCGTGGTGGCTGAGTGGTGGTTGGCTCCCTTGGCTCTCCGCATCCGGTCTCCTTGATGGGTCGGAGGTGTCTCATTGTGGTTGCGCATGCAGCGAGGACGCACGCGGTACGCATGGTGGTGTCGGGTGTCGGCGGGGACGCCCGCAGATCGTCACCGGCGCCTTTCTGCAAGGCAGGCCCCTCTGCGGTGGGCAATGGTGGGCCGCGGTGGGCTGGTGTGAGAGATCAATGCAAAAGCCTGGACGACGACGTCTGCGGACGCCGCTTCCTCCTTGGAGGCGTCCGTCCTTTCCTCTTCTCCTACCCAGCTAGTATTTGCGGGTGAAAACCTTCCTATGGTGGGCTCGCGACGTCGACGCCTTTGGCGTCGTTTCCTTACAGAAGGCATCACGAGGCATATTTCTAGCTCCGCTCCGCAGTTCCGCTCTTGTCATTTGGCCATGGTGGTGCTCCAGGGTTGTGGTACCCAGAGTTGTTTAGTTGTTAGCCAGGTCTCCATGCAGTGGAGTTGCTAGTTGGGTCATTTTTTTCTACCAAAGTTGGCTCAGTGTTGAGCAAGTGGTTGTTAGTTGTTGGTCTTTGTACCCAAGTGGTCGAGGTTGTTGGGATGAGTGGTGCACTCTCTCTAGTTGTGTGGTTTTTGGGCCCGGTTTCTACTCAAAAAACTGGGCCGGCACTTGTTTTTTATTTTTCTTCGTCTAATAAAAATAGCGGCAAAACTTTTGCCGTCCTTTAGAAAAAAATTGAAAACCTGTATTAGTGTACAGACTCATATTTGCGTGGGACTCTGTGTTAGTTTATTTAATATTCTTGTGTTATTCTTGTGTTTGTAAGTTAATTTAGCTTACAAGCTTACAGGAGTATTTCTCAACCATTTTTGTAAGGTACCCATGACTGTACTCAGTTTTGTAAGTTTAGCCTTCTACATTTTGATCTCACCCATGAATGCTGCAACTGTGTTACTTAATTGAGCAATCTTTCTACTAGTAGGACAAATGATTTGTCTTATGGGGTTAATATTCTGCAGGTACGCTATTTTATACTCACCAAAGAATATGTCCAGTGCGCCTTATATTGGATACGCCCAGTATGGTGCCAAGCAAGCATTGTTTTAACCTTCTTGATCAGCCAAAATTTTATAATTGTGGTTTACCTACTGCACGCGTCATGCAAGAGCACTTTGGCTCACTGACCACCATGCCAAAGGAAGTCATGCAGACTCGTCGGGGAAGAGGTGTTCTCATTGAGCCACTTGAGCCTGACGATTCAGATGAAGGGTGTGTTCCTCAATCCTTCCTCAGTTACATAGAGATACCAAAGTTCTACAAAGAATCAATCAGCTAACTTTTACTAATTTGTCTGAACATTTTTTAGGCGACCACTAAAGAGGAAGCTGCACAGTAAATGTCAGTTGCGATTTGTGAATAAGGTGTGTGAGACATATTACACATGGGATCAAATAAAAGCAGATGAGGGTGACCTTCTCAAAGTTGCTTTGTTCGATGAGAACAACACGAAGATCACATCTGGTCCCCTGTCTTCAGCTTCTGTTGAGGTCGTAGCTCTCCATGGTGACTTCAATTGTGATGGTCAGGATTACTGGACTTCAGAGGAGTTCGATCGCTCTGTTGTGTCTCCGCCACCAGGAGAAGAAGCATCATCGTCAGTCCTAGGCGGTGATCGCATCTTAGTTCTTGTTGGGGGAGAGGCATGTCTCGGTGATGCCTTTTTCCAGACAACGTCCTTTTGTGCCAGAACTGGAAAATTTAAGATGGGTGTAATGCTGGCCAGCGCCCAAGATGAGAGAGTTCATGAAGGCATATCAGAACCATTACGGGTGATGGATAACCGTGTCAAAGGTACTCTTTTTTATCTGTTCTTTATTTTGTAAAAGAAAAAAAAGGCATGCCTACATATATAACTTAACATGGAATTTTATAGATCTTCAAAATCAGTCACTTAACTCACAATATTGAATTCTGAAATATATTCCAGCTGATCTGCAACATATGTATGTATTCAAATATACATAACATATGTGTGTGCATTGCCAAAGGGCGCCTAGCTCAAACGGTTAGGTGACCTAGCGCCACTCCTCAGGTTCTGGGTTCGACTCCCCGTGGGAGCGAATTTCAGGCTGAGGTTAAAAAAATCCCCTCGTCCGTCCCCATAACCAAAGCATTGAGGGGGCACCGGCCCAATTCTCACTTGGGCGACGGAAAGCCACCGTGTAAGGGTAGGGGCGGGGGTTCGGGGGTTTTCTCGGCAGGGTGAGAAGGTCATTCTTCTTATTTGTAATGCTGCTGGGGTAGTCTTAACCCCCCGGTCGAGTTTTTTTTTATGTGTGTGCATTCATGTTTCATATGTTGAAATTTTCAAATGACAACCTTTTGCGGAAAAATTATTGATATGTTTGTCGATTGAGTGTTTGCAGAGTTGCATGCAAAAGATGGGCCTACACAAGGTATCCATAGATTAGCTACCCCCTTTTTTCCACTCTGTATTGCTGATGATGAGTATCCTTAATGTTTCCTGGTCATTTTTAGGATTTAATCCAGCTGCAGCAACACTACAGTTTCCAAGAAACACTGTCACAGAAGCCATTGTAAGTTATACTAACTAAAGAAAACTAAGACAAGTTTTGAATCTTGGGGCAAAAACCATGACTAGACCATAACTCAAGGTTAATTTGCAAAGGTTTTGATGTACATAAAATGAACCTAACTGTAGAGGAACATGCTTAAAGATTAAGAAGGTGGATCACAGTGCTTTAATTATTTTACCTCCAGGACATAGTATAAATTTAACTAACTTCGTTTGCCGGCTCGTTATTTTTTCAGCAACAACAGGCTTCGAAAATTTCTCATCTAAAGGCCAGAAGTGCCCCATGTATGAGTATCCTACCTGGTACCGCACTTCTATTCACAGGATTTTGTTATTTAATTTCTAGCTTGTTCCCTACAAATATATTAAATGGTTGTTTAGTAGGGTAATTATTGTGGATTTTCTTCTAAGGATGTGGTCATTACTAGCACTGTGACGGAGCCACACGCTCCATCCTCTTCCGAAGCTCAAATAAATAACACAAATCAAAACTTATTCCGGCTTCATTCTGGCAACAAACATCAAACAAATATCATCTCACATATCAAATACACATACTAGTGCTAGATATTTTATATTAATACAACAGTTTAAAGGAGGTACCATATTCGTCTAAAGAACCTAGAAATTACAAGGTTAATTGAGAAAAAAATAATAATTTATGCACCGTTGATGTTAATGATCATTTAACGGTCTAGATTTAACAGAAGAGCCAATAAAAATACGATTGATATTGTTCTGGACTCAAGGTTATAATTATTTAGATCCACCTATTATAGAAATCTTCATCTAACAAGAGATACAACGGTTTCTTCACGCTCTTCACGTCAACATACAAAATGGATTAGTGGCTACTTGAGGCATTAGTGGCTCCATAGCACATGGCATAATAAGGCAACTGAATCCGTAAGAGAAACTATAGGATCATAAAAAATTTAGAACTTACAAGAGGGCCAATGAACTGAACATTTGGGAAACTTGAATAGTAGTTTTGTTGAGGAATGGAACTCACAAAGATGAAGTTGAAGGCAACCTTAATTTGGCCTCGAGAGGAATCCACAGCCACCAAATAGGAGAGGGAAAAAATGAAGAGCATAGGAAAATGACAATATCTTTAAACTAAGAGCATCTCCAAGAGTTCACGTAAAATTAGATCTCCTATTTTCTCCATTCTAAACATAAATCCTCCCTAAATCGTTTTATCCATAGCAATTCTGTAAAACCTCGACCTCCCATTTTTAAGATAGGCTGGACAGGGAGTGAATCGAATTTGATCTGAGTTAGAGGGATGATCTAGGGTGTCACTAAATTTAGAAAGTTTTATAGGAGCACTATTGGGATATTTTTCTTTGTATAAACCTTATTTTTATTATGGGATGTTGAATTGGGGCACACTTGCTTGATGGTGTTTTAAGGAATTGGTTGATGATAGCTATATGTATTTCATTCCGAGGGCTCATGGAGAGAGGACAATTTCAATAAAAGACAAAAACTATTTGTAAAAGATATTTTAGTGTAAAAAAATCTAAATGGTACTGTGAAAAAAAACTAGCTACCTATACTATTGCATGGACAACCTTACTAGTTTTAACTTCGAATTCAGACAAAGCTAATTTGGAACGGACAGAGTAAACAATGCATACCTGAGTGCTAATAATCACAACAACAATTGTTGTAGCTGCACAACACACGGCAGCCATGGCCGGGTTAGGCGTCCTCGAAGCAAGGACGACGACCGCGCAGCAAAAGCAACAGCAGCTGCGACCCACAGAAGTACCAGCAAGCAGAACACCGTCTCCAGTAGTGATAAGACGAGCGTGCATGAGTCATAAGCTGGCACTTGCTCCCATGTTGGTTCCGAGTCTCCCGAGCTGGTCGTTCCTGCAGCGTTGCTTCCTCTGCCAGAGGGAGCTCACCGAGGGCATGGACATCTACATATACAGGTCAGTTCAATTCGCCACATACAAGCTAAGGCGCTCATGCATGCATGTGTCAGTTATGATGTCGTGAATTCTCTGGCTTCTGACGATGGCGTATGGTTATGCATGTAACAGAGGCGACAGGGCGTTCTGCAGCAAGAGCTGCCGGTGCCGGCATATGACGGAGGACGATAGCTCCGCCATTGACAGCGGCCGGGTGACGGCGCCAGACCGCTTCCACCGCCCTGGCAGCTGCTACAAGGCCACCCCCAGCGTTTACTTTTTCTTGGAATGCAGGCAGGTACAGGGATGAGCAGGAGCGGTCGACCAGGCAGGCCAGCCGGCGCCCGGTGGTAGTAGGGAAGAAGAAAGGACATGGGAATTGGGATGGGTGTGTGATACTGAATGCGAAAGTTATTATAACAATTTCTACTGCCTGAATTTCTCACCTGCAGTTAATGCAATGTGAATGTTTGGCACTTGAGAGACCTTGTCATTGAGCCCGATCTTATCGTTGCACGGAGGTCAACGCGATTCCGTGAGTGAAATTCCATTTCTGAACCAAGGCTGCGTGGCATTACATTTCTGTGGTCGCCGTGCTTGACGAGCTTGCCCGTCCTGGTCCTGGATTGCTTCATTGCGACGACACCGAGGGAACTGCTTGCACTTGCAGCCGGCTGGCCGGCGGTTATGGACGGCGAGCTCCGGCCAGCCGGCGGCTATGAACGATCTATTGCTTCCCTTTCAATAAAAAAAAAACATAAGAAATATGGATCTCTAATCAACTCTCAAGGGGCTCCTATGAAATCTCTTTTATGCTGGATCTGGAGTCTGCCACTTAAATGAAGTAGAAGAGATATGACCTCCAAACTGATCCAATTCATGCCTTTTCTCCGGTGGTATACCACCTGCAGTGCTGTAATGGATGATATCTGTCTTTTGACTTTAGTTGAAAGACAGGGCACTGCCCTAAAACTCTCAAAAAAACTGATCCAATTCATGCACATACAAAGAAACAAGAATCTTGCTTCCCAGACCAGAGAACCTGATTGACGGAAAATGAGCTTCATGCAAGGTCAGCAACCATGAGCGCCACCAAGGCTCTTGCAGGAAATTAGACAAGTGAAAACATCAATATTGACTGATACTACAAATCTGGTCTGGTAACAGTACAAACACACCCACCATTGCCGATAATGAACAGATCCTGAAGAGACCCTGACCAAAATGTTCTATTTCAGGGTGTTGGCATGCATGCTACAGCCTACAGTACGAGCATTGCGCTGAAGGTTATGGTTTTTGTACAGTGTCATCCATGGTTGCCTGCTCAGCGAAAATATGCTAATGCTTTGCATCTTCAGGATGCCTGGATGTCATTCAACAAGCTCCGCCAAGTTGCCAAAACCAGATACGCTATGAGTGTGTGCGCACCATTTCAGCAGCCCCGGAGGTAAGCTGGATGCTGAGGTGTGGCTAGCGCAAAAATGTGGCTGCTTAACATCAGAACAACCTCCTGCATGGTGGGCCGGTTTGCAGGGTTCTCTTCCACGCACAGCAGTGCTAGCTGGATGCACCTTAGTATCTCCATCCTCTCAGATTCGTTGCCTGGGGGTGAATCAACAAACTTGATCAAACTGCCTGCTCTCCATAACTGCCACGCCTGAGGTGAGGGAACAAAAGTAAAATAAAAATGACATCATAGATTGCCATTTTAATGGCAGTTAGTGGTGCATTTAACTAAAAGGTCCATGCTGGATGTTTATTATTGAAAAAGATGGAGATAGTATGAAAGTTCTATGCACCCTCTTATTCAGAAATCCATGATCATCGCCAGATTCTCCACTTGCAAGTGAAAAGCACCGTTGTCTACTTATTATCTCGAGAAGCAATGCTCCGAAGCCATATACATCAGACTTGATGGAGAAAACACGTCTTTCCCGACATTCAGGGGCAGTAAAACCACTACAACAGGGAAATAAAAATGTAAGTTCTCGAAAAATAAGAAGGAAAGAGCCTCTTGTGCCGACCCATCACAATCGTGATACCAATCTGATAACATCTTACATTGAGCCCACTATGCGGTCAGCAAACTCTTCATCTACTCCCGGATTATATGTTCTAGATAAGCCAAAATCAGAAATCTTGGGCTTCATGTTGGTATCCAAGAGAATGTTACTTGGCTTTAAATCTCCATGTATAATATGTAGTCCACAAAGCTTATGAAGATAAAGCATCCCTTCAGCTATTCCTTTAATTATCTGAAAGCGTGTAGGCCAGTCCAGATGCAACCTTCTTGTCCTTGCACCTAAGCACAGAATGCTTACTCTAATGAGCTCACTACAGCACATTATATTTTGTATAAAATTGAGATGACCTAAAAAATAGTGAACACATGCCAAAGATGAAGGAGTCGAGGCTTCCATTTGACATATATTCATAGACCAAAATCCTCTCCCTTTCCTGCATAGTGTCTCCCAAAAGCTTAATTATATTGGTATGCTGAAGCCTTGGAAGAAAGCAAATCTCATTTTGAAATTCATAATCTTGGACATCCAGTTGATTAGGTGAAGAAGGTAACTCAAAACATCTTTTGACAGCAACCTCAAGTCCATCATGCAGTTGACCCTGAATGCAAACATAATATTCAAATGATGATCAATATTTTTGCACAAACTGGTTGGGTTACTCAATGAAGAGTTCTAGTGTTTTTTCTCTCAAACGCACATGAGAGCTGCGTATCATTTGATTATGAAGAGAGGGTACTGAAAGCAGTAGAGATTGCGTGGAATAGTAGATTGATTAGGGTATACAAGGTGTACAAATATATAGGCAGCCCTTGGGAGAGGTTTATAGAAACATAACCAATCAAGGGATAACATGCCTACCCTAATCTATCTAGGCACGGCAGGGAGCCGGCCTGGGCCTGGTGCACAGCCACAGGAGGCCCATACACACGCACACAGCACATACATATCTAACAGGTACCAAAGAGTACAATAATGCACCCACAGACCTACAATGCACCCCACCACACCTTTCTATAGTGATGAAGAGTTTTATTGTGGCACCTAATAAAGAGGTCGATTACATGATAGTGGAGTTTTTAATCTAATGTAAAATTGCAATGCTATTTGATAGTTATGACCTTTTCCACTTTATTGCAAATTAGCACAGTTGAAATAGAATAGAAGATTATAGAAGGCACCTCAATAGCAGTGCTGCAGCGGGATAACCGTATCAAAGTCTAGAAGGTCAAACTTATATCCGTACGTGATGACCATATCAAAGTATAGGGGGGCAAAATTATATCCATAATTTAATATGACACTTTTTTTACTTTTCAAAGTCTTAGGTTCATATATGCTTGTATGTATTTAGTTGAAATCTGATGCCACTTTGGTGACTGACTTTCTTTGTCATATTTTCATCAATGAAGCAGATGAAAGAAATTCTTCTGAAAAATTTAGTCATGCTATTTACATGAATCCAAATTATATATTGTAACTATTACCTTGGTCAAAATTCAATGAGAGTTTGTTAAATGCATTCTAGGGAGTCATTTCGTTTACCCTGTTTTGGCATGTGTTAGTGGGGGGGATTGGGGACACCTACCTTGTAAACACAGCCAAAGCTACCTTTGCCAATTAGATTCCTGTCAGAGAAGTTGTTTGTAGCATCAACCAACTGGGACAAACTGAACTTGAGTGCCTCTGTTATGACAGGAGAAAAATCTTTGAGACCCTTAAAATCAATCTATTTGGCGCTCCAAAACAATGCTACTTTCCACAAGCATACTGATGTAGTTTCTGATCACCATTTCTCTATTTAATGGGCCATACCTGCGCAATTCAATTGGAGGGAGCACCTTTTAACTTTACCATACGCTTCAGTCCTGCCACTAACAAGGTGAGTAAATTCTATCGTGCTATCTAAGGAAGAAGAAAAAAATGTTATCCTTGCATCTTACATATCAGTATAAAAAAGGTTCAAAATTCAAGATTGTGTACAGGACTTTTCACGAAACTCTCTCTCTCTAAAGTAGAAAACCGCTTAACAAAACCATGTAGACAGACTTGATTCTTCTGGTAGTGTGCAAGAACATAACCAAATAACTAAAGAATCTCAAGACTCTCAATATAATTGAGGATGCAAAGTACCATAACCGCTGCCAATTCAAGGAATCCCACATCTCATTGAGAAAAATGCCAATACAAGAAATCCCAGATGCAAACTATTAGCAAAACCACAGGTTACTAAATGTTAGTTATTGAACTATGAATGATGAAAACACAAGGGAGCTCAAATGTCAAGCCAACTAATGGGGTTATTTAGTGAAGTCTCCAGAATGTGCAACAAAAATTAGGCAGGGAAATATGTTGTTAACATTTATGGAACTTATCCATTATGTATTTTTAGAATATACAAATAGATTGACATTATTGTCTAAAAATTGAAATGAAACTCAAATCTCTCTTTTTTTTTTACCTGACATCAGGCTCAGGTCAGGTTCAAGCCAGCCAAAAAAGTATGGGTACACTAAAATAATTGCACATTCTAACCTGGTGTCACAAGATGAGCAACCTGGAAGCAGTCTTGGCACATCTCTTACAACCTGAAATAATAAAATAGGTGTCTGAGGACCAAGAATCTGGAAAGAAGACGTTTCTTAAAATAAATTAATATGTGACATGGATAATTTGAATCCTACTATACTACTGCATGATGCTTCATAGGAAGTCTACAAATATGAGAAAGAATACCATGTAAATGTGGTCATGCCATATTTATACAAATTTGTATTCCCCCAAGTGCATTTTGTTTCTCATATTCACTATTATCTAGAAATAACGAAGACCATCAGTTTTTTTGGGGTGAACAGGAATCACGGAGCCAATTAGGTTCACAAGATTCAAGTTTCAACAATGTCTCAAGCATATTTTTGGAGAAAAACAACTTAAAGAAGCTTTCATTGTCACCAAGCTTGCACACGACCAGTTTACAATTCTTATTTCTTATTAACCCATACCAATTTAGAGGTGCTCCATATTTATTTTCAACACAAGACCTTCATGGAACAAATGAACCAGACTATTTCTAACTACTTATGATTGATGCAATTATAACAAATTACTTTTTATCTTACCAATTACCATACCTGTGAGCATGGAGGCCGTATGATTTCAAGAATTTTGTCCAGGCGGCCTGTGGTGTCAATGTGACTGATGAGTGGGAAAATTTGGAGACACGAGTTCATCCTATTCTGCAGAATGCGGAACTGATCTGCCTGCTTCTTGCCTGTGAACAGGTGGTATATGTAGTTGTTGTTTTGGCAGGATGTGACAAGCATGTATGCCTCACGAAGAATCTCCCCAAGCTCATTAAGACCGTTCCTAGTCTCTGGATGTTGCATCATCTCCGGAGTCTGCAGCTTTTTCAGGAGGTCACCGATTATCTGCACATGGTGGACTAGCTGCTGGCAGGTCTTCTTGTTATGGCGAACAGTCTGAGCTGCCTGCACAATCATCACGACAAGCTTGACAGCATCAGCCCCTGCAAGCTTCGCGATGTCCATTTTCTCTCTGCTTTACTGGTTGCTTGCAGTACAAGTGATGAAATTGGACTGCTTCTGCTACAGAGTTATCATCCAAATAGAACAAGAACAATCTTTTGCAAACAAGCTCTGGCCAACTAGGTGGATGAAAGAAGCTCTGAGGAAGCAAGGTAGATGGTAACAACCATGGTCTAATGGTGGACTAGTCCTGTGAAAGACAAAGGTAAGTAGAGTGGTCGTCATACGCGTAGCAGCAGTTCTCGACAAGGGGTCCCACATGGTCAAGATTTCCAACTTCCATACTACTACAGTGACCCTTTTGGAACTAGTATATAAACCATGGATAGATCCGTGGTGGGAGTGTGAGTGATACTGCATTCGAAATTGAGTGTGTTTTGACTCATCAATGAGGGTAAAATTACCTGAATATCTTACATGCAATGCAATCCGGATGTTTGATACCTGAGAGACCTTGTCTTTGATCCTCTTACATATTGGACGGTTTTTAGCCCTTGATCCTTCCTCGTGAACTGTCCTTTCTGAACCAAGGCTGCGTGGCATTTCCACGAACGCCTTGTGTTCGCCCTGCACGCACACGGATGATTGTGATGAACACCGCCCGAAAACCCCACAAAATCTTCAGGATCAGAGAGTTGGGTTTGCACCAGACAGCGGAACGCCATGACAGAAAATATCCCATTTCTCGATTTCCGCGTGGAGAGCGAGCTCCGCGGCGACGGCTAGAGGAGTCAACGCCTGACAGCTGGCTGACACGTCCCGCTCAACCCACCAGGTGCCGTGCCGACACCGACGCCGACGGAGAAGAGACGGGACGCTTCCCGGCATTTCCACGAACAACTTGGTCACAGTCTCGCAGAGTCAGAGCGTTAGGGAGTGTTCGGCTGGGACAAATCCGACACTGTTTATACTGAAAACACTGTTGAAATTTCATGAGACTGCTCCGACCGAAGAAAAAAAAGCAGCCAACCAACCGAACACGCTCTTAGAGGGGCCCACCACGGGCCGGGCACTCCGGTTCTCCGCTCTACCGCCTTTCCGTGGTTCCGGCAATGACCGGATCCCATCGCGGGGACCTCGTCGTGGCTGCCTGACTGGCGAGCTAGCACGTCCTGAATCGCTTCAGTGCGGCCAGACCCTGGGAACTGCTTGTCCTGAATCGCTTCAATCGCTCTACCTTGAACGGACCTCGCTGTCTCGCCGCCCGGCGAGCAGCCACCGGGCAAGCAGTTCCCTGGGTCTCGCCGCACAAAAGCGATTCAGGCAAGGTGAAATTTCCGCAACGGCCTGGCGCGCCGGTCCTTATCGTGCGGCAGTCGCTGCCCCGTGATTCGTGCAAGTCAATGGACATTTTCGGCAGCTTGCACACGTCGTGCGATATACTACCTTCCACAGCAGCTCATTTTCACCGCGTCCCACTCATAAATTCACTCCCTCCCAACTTTCGCTCATTTTCACCGCGCCCCGCTCATCTGAATTTATTCCCTCCCAACTTTCTCCTTTCACATCTCTCCATCCCTATCCTCTCCGCCTTCTTCCTGCGCTCCGGCCAAATGCTGCCGCCCGCGACTGTCGTCGACGACGAGAGCTATAGGCGCTAACCTCGACCAAAGCACGGTGAACACTGCCTCTGGCTCTTTAGTTGTGTTCTTGTATCCCCTCTATCTACATGCTCGTATCTGTGTGCCATGGATCTACCTCTTTCCTTTCTGTTTCTCCACCACGTCTCCTCTGTTGGGTTAGCTAATCCCAGCAGGGGGAAATAAGTGGAATGACCTCCGGCCGGCGCCGAAGGCCAGGTCTAGTATGAGGCGATGAAAGTGTGGCCCACACCGAATCAGGGTTTCATAAATCTGCGAGAATGCACTAGGAAGTGGCAAATGTTCTGTGCACTTTTGAACTTTATATGTTGACAGAAGTACAAACATGTCCGCTTATTACACATGTATGAGTAGAATTGTATAGAAATCACAAATCAGTTGTGAAGTATGAGCCTACTGCGGGGACATAAACGTACACACGATGACATTAAACAGAGCCTATTGCTCAGGGCAACATGAGAGAGAAATCACGAGGAAGTGAAGGCGTACCATCTCGCATCTCAGGGCGACAGTGTTCACCACAAGATCTGACTTGGCCCATGGCCATGGTAACGGCATTCGAAAGATGGGCACCGGATCTGATATATGTGCACAACCAGAGAACGGCGCCGCCGGCTGACTCCTCCGCACCTGCAGCAAGGCAAGAAGCATCATGCCAAGGAAGAGGTGTTGAAGCCAAGGTCGAGGAAGACAGCAGCTGCAGATGCAATGGAGGAAGCGGAGGAGTGCCAAGGGGCGGCGGGGCTTGGGGGCGGCGGCGGTGAGGAAGCGGAGGAGCGCACAGCAGAGGAACCGGAAGCCGTGGCCACAGCCTGCTGAGCCTGAGAGTCGCGAGATATATTGGAGAGAAGTCGCGAGCGTGTAGACGAGAAGGTGGAAGAAACAGTGGTCAACAGAGCAGGTGGACGGCAGGTGCACGTGTCGGACGCAGCACAAGATGGAAAGTGCGATGGACGGCCGGTGATAAAGCATTTGGGGTTCTGATTTTCCAGGTCCGTTCGGCTGGCATCTGCGGCTTTGAACGGTCAACACGAGCCCAGCAGATTAATCTTCTTTTCTTTTTTTTTAGAAGGAGCCCAGGACAATTCATCCGTACAGATTAACGATTGATTGGTAAGCCACGAGGCCGATAAATAGTGGGCTGGAAGGGAGTGAGAGTTGAAAGAAGAAAAGAAATGGGAACAAAGTTTATCGGCCCAGACACAGCCCGCCGTGCACCCCTAGCAGGCACGGCCCTTGAGTGAATTCTTTAATATTAAATAAGGTTTTAGTATTTTTAAACGGATATTTATTCTTGAAAATATTTGGATACTTTTGAAAATTTATTTTCAAATTAAATTTGTAAAGTCTAATTGACCTCCTAAACTACCGTAAAGGTCTAGTTTACCTTGCTCGTGGTTGCATCACCTAAAATCGTTTCCAAAACTGTTTAGGCCCCGTTCGCGTGCTCTTAAACCCGGCTTGATCCACTTCTTTTTTCATACGGAACAATGTTTTTCTCTCACAGATTCCTCCAAATTTCTCCAAGCGAACAGGCCTTAGAGAGCTAAATCAGACGGGTTCAAGAGTCTAAAAATCCAGTTTTAGGGCTTATTCGGTTTCTCTGGATTGAGTGCCTGATTCCAAGTTGGAATGCTTCACTGATTTGTATAATCTTGATTAGCTGGATTGGTTCGTGCCTCCAATCCAAGGTAACCGAACAGGCCCTCAGGCAATAATTGAAACAAGTCAAATGGATTTGTTCTGCAAATTTTTGTGTACCCATTGACCGGTAAGCTCACGAGGCCCATAAGTAGTGGGCCGGAATGGAATGCAATTTGGAAGAAGGAAAGAAATTGGAAGGAAGTTTATCGGCTCAGACACAACCCACCGTCCACTTCTAGCACGCACGGCCCATGAGTTCATGTGAAAATTCCCCCTTTTCTCTTTTATATAAGTTTATTATTTTTATTATGAGTTTTTTTATGTGTCTCCTTTACTGTGTGCATTTTATTTAAAAAAACTTCTAGATTATTGTTAACTACGTACGGAAAACGAATATGTAAGGTAAGGTTCTCATAATCTATCACTATGGATACTTGCCTTCCTCAGCCCCTCGGCCATCAGATGCCTCAATAGTTCATGAAGGGCACGTTTGGTTGTCTCTCCAGGTTTCCTTGCCTAGCTTCGCCCAGCAAGGCGAACCTTGCTAGTGCAGGTGAGCCAAACCTGCTGGCCCAGCGTAGCAAGGAAATTCTTGCTTGCACGGATAACGAGGCGGCTGGGTAAGAGATCCAAACAACATTACTATTCTAACTTCTAGCCTAGCAAGGTGAGACAAGAGATCCAAACGTGCCCGAAAACTCTGGCTAGAAGGTTCAGGACCCTAGATGTCATAATGCACAGCTCCCCTATTGCCTCGTTTCTGGATCCGCCACTGATCAGGGTGAAGGTTCTACCTTCATCGGTTGAACCTAAGTAGGGCCATATATCCAAGCTCTCTAACTGAGTGCTTCCTGCATTTTAATATATTGTATATATATATTTGTACTTAGCTTGAATTCCAAAACATGTAGCTCTTACAAAAACAAAGATAATGGAAAAAAGAAGCCTTGCTAGGCTAGAAGTTAGAATAGTAATGTTGTATCTTTAATTGAGGTGCACGGCGCACCAAGAAATTGCATCTTTAATTGATTCGCCTGCTTGTCATAACATGATTATATATATTGGTTGGAATTATAATTTTTGGGGGAAATGTTCAATCACATAGTTATTTACTTGTGATTATTATTTACTACCCCCTCCGTTCCAAATTATAATCGCTTTGACTTTTTTGGTTCATCTATTTAGCTTTGTATCTAGACATATTATTATATCTAGATATATAGCAAAATAGATGTACCAAAAAAGTTAAAAAACTTATAATTTGAAACCGAGAGAGTAGCGAGAATGAGAGCAGCTACGGCTCTGTCTCAGATACAGGCATTTTCTGAAGCTGATATAAACTGAATGTGAACGGTTAGGATGGGTGGACTCTATCATTTCCAGCTCCTTCGATCTCCTATATTATATTGTAATTGTACTACTATTAAAATGCAGTGAGTAGGCTTAATTCATGCTGACTCATCACCCTCCTGGCCCCACGCTGAATCTGCAACAGCAAAATGCTGTACAGCTCCCCTGTGATTCAGCAACCAATGCAACCAACCAATAATTGAGCTAACGTCAAACTTTTACTACCCTACATTCAGAGATGGAATCACGGAGTTCAGCAGAAACGTTTTGGCCAAAAGTGATGCAATTGTAGGCGAGTTGGGGCCCAGTATGGAATGTGTTTGCAAGCAGGAGACGGCAGTGCACATATTGCAGAGGTTGAGGGGCCCTGCATGTTGACGCTGTGTATGTGCTCCTACGTTCTAGATACTCCCCAGAACAACAGGGGTCAACTCATACGTAAAGGAGCGTCAGCAAATTGAAGGCTATCTGAGCTTAAATACTTCATGGTGGAGGTTCAGAGGAATTCGGGTATGTGGGACGGATCTAGATGCATTTGGAACACTACTTTGAGATTCATTAGTACTTTCGTGCCACAAATAGAAGTCTGTTACCTAGTGAACCTTTTAACTTTGTTTCGTTAAGAGCTTTTCATTCCACATTTGCTACTACCTTCTTTGCAAAAAGATGTCTCGTTTTTTTAGAGTCGTGCCACAAACAGTAACGAACAGTGCATGAACAGCCCCTGCGCGGTCTCCATTTTATTCGCCTTATATGCATCTTCGGATCCACAGACTGGTGTATAATTATTTTGTTGTTATGTTTAGGAAAGAAAATGAGTTTTCTTTAAAAAAAAGGAAAAGGAATTTGTTTAGTTTTTGAGTGAGCAAAAATGAGCATCCGCAAAAATATGTCGAAAAAAACACCAATGCGCAGCATGTACCTGGTATCTTATTCTTACTATTATTAATTAGAAATCTTGGTGGAGCCTCTACGTTAATTTTTACAAGATACACTAAAAAGATAAATTCTTGAAATAAATGCAAATGTCTGGCTACCAATGTGGTATACTCTAATTACCATTAATTATAATAGATAATAGATTTATCATTATGAAAAAAAATACAAAACAACCCCCGTAAATATGCATCTAACCACCCACCTCTACTTATGAACCGTACTATAAAGTAACCCCTTAGATTTGCATCTAAATTACTTACTTCTGCCATTATTAAAAGAATAAACTAAAATATTCTCTCAAATTACATCTTTATTATGGAAAGTTTAAATTACCAAAAATTAGGCATGTATATTTCTCTCTTCTATCATCTAAATTACCAACACATTTTATTATACATGTTTGCGTCGTGATATAGATCAAGTATAGTTGTTTTGCATGAGTGATATATAGATTTGTACATTTCAACAAATGAAAAATGCTCCTTTAATGTTTCATATACAATGGCACTAACTATTCATTTAAAGTGAAATTGATATTTAGACGGTAATTTATATAAGTTGTTACTTTAGATCTTATATACATTTTGTCAGCAACATTATCATCCATCAATAATGCGAATAGTTATAAACACTCGATTTTTGTACAGAAAAAATACAACTTCAGGCCTGTTCAACTACTCGTAAAAGTTGCCGATGCTGGCGGTCAGTACAGTGATTCTGTGAAAGGCAGTAGCTGATGCAGCGGCGGTGACGGCTGCAAAACCAACTGCCGAACAAGCCCTTCACATATACTCTACTTCTATGACACCGAAGTTAACATCTTAATTGAGAAGTGGAAGAGGTTAGTGCAAACAAAAGGTGGTCATGGTCTCCTTGATATTTGAAGTTAGCTTGGAGGAAACAATGCTAATATTTAACATCATTCTAGTAATTATTAGAGTGGAACCTTAGATCTAATAATATCATTAATTTGAAGAAAATACATACGAATAATTTTAAATAAAAAGTGCAATAAACACGAGATTTTGAACTTAATATGCGGATAACAACTTATAGCGAGTAATAAAATAAAATCTATTCGTGTCGCGTCACTGGACTATAGCTAGTATGACTTAAGCTATGAAGTTCCGACTTGAATATTAAAAAAATCTTAATTTGCATAGGATGGGAATGCCATTCTGTCGTTTCTTGTATATACAGGAGAGGGGGCTACACAAACCGTCTGGATACATGATCCGCCCCCCTGAAATTTTGCCGGAAAGGGGATCGCTGTTTCAACGATAGTCATAACACTATCGACCCCATAACATGAGTGCTGGCTCGGTCACCGTCCGGTTGCGGCGCAGCAAAAGCTCCTCCAGGCTCCAGTGCGGTACCTCGTTCCTGCGAACTTGGCTCTCCAGCTAACGTGTACGGTGTGGTGTAGTACCGGATACCGTGGCGCTGGCGCCGCGTGGTCCCGGAACGGAACAACCTGCTGTCCAGCCTTCCAGGTACGCGCCGTGTGAATCGAATCGCTCGCCTGGTCACACTATTATTAATTTATTATCATCCCCGCACATCGCAATTATCGCTGACTTGAGGTCAAGCTCCCCTTTTGTTTTTTCGGTATATAATAATATAATTATTACCAAGACACACAAGAAGAAAATCGCTTGCTTCTATGTTCACTGTTGGTCCCACGGCGATGTGCCACTTGCTGCGACGCCTATATACATATGGGGCTGTTCGGCTGGCTGGCCGGCAGCCTACTCATGGAATCACTGTTTTATGTTAACAGTGTTTTCAGGAAGAATAGTGTTTTTCTCTCACGACAATAAGTCGGAATAATATTTTAGTTTATTTTTTAGTCCTGCCAAACAGACCCATATATTCTACCATGCCAAATTATTGACAATTACTCCGTACTACTATAATAATATCGCGGCTGGCGGCGAGAGAGTTGGTTAATCTTGAAGCGAATCCATGGAGCTAGCTAAGCAGCAACGGCACCAAGAGTGGCCAGATCACGCACGTGGATGGAATGATATGATTAAGCAAGCTGTAGCTGCTGGGCGTTGCGTGCGAGACGGGGGACTGTGGTGTCCGTCTGCCCATCAGTATCGTACGTACTCTACGTAGCACTGAACTGATGGGATCGGAAACCATGGATGATTAGCCAATCGGTACAGAATCACCGGGGATGGGATGGGATGGGATCGGATCATCCGGTGTTCTCCGCCCGGAAGCCTGCATGCGCATGACGTCTTGACCGTATAACAGTCGTCCTGTTTGTGGCTTCCTTCTTCTCGGCCATCGACTGGAGAGCGCTTCCTTGGCCGCCAAGTCGTCCTACTCGTACAGCCGCCAAGTAGTGTGCTGTGCTCCAAAGTCTGAACATGGTTTCCCTTTGTCTTATCGCGTTTGGAGGGGCCATTAGACTAGGCCGCGTTTAGTTCCGACCGGATTCGGCGCCGCCAGAAACCCAGGGCACTGTAGCGTACTGTAGTATTTCGTTTGTATTTGATAATAATTGTTCAATCGTTGACTAATTAGGCTCAAAACGTTCGTCTCGCAAAGTACAACCAAACTGTATAATTAATTTTTGATTTCGTCAACATTTAGTACTCCATGCATGTACCGCAAATTTAATGTGATGGAGAATCTTCTTTTTGCATAGTGTCAAATTCCGGAATTTAGGGAACTAAAGATGGCCTAAGACGAGGCGACCGGCACGCGCTCTCTGAGTCCAAGTCTTCTCTTCTCTCCTCACCCAGTGACCCCATCGGCCGGGTCATAAACAAGAAGAGTTCATCTCCCGTTGGTCCGGTCGGCTATATATAGCAGCTCAGGGGACGCTGCTCTGCTCAGCTCCCACCACAGCAAAGCAACTACTGCTTCGAGCCTCCACACAACACAACCCTCGGATAGTCGGATCTCCACACCAAATCACTCCAAGCCTCTTCGTTCTGAATCTTCAGCTTTGGATTAAATCAGCCATGGCCAAGGTACCTGCACTGCATCAGCTCGATTCTTCATTTGCGCGCTGTCTGTCTGTTCTGCTCCTAATTTCGGCTCAAACTGACACTGCTTGTGTGTGCGTCTCCCGACTCTGCAGCAAAAGATCGTGATCAAGGTGCCGATGGCGAGCGACAAGTCCCGGTCCAAGGCCATGGCGCTGGTGGCCGCCGCGGGCGGGGTCGACTCCGTGGCCATCGCCGGCGCCGGCAAGGACCAGGTCGTCGTCGTCGGCGAGGGCGTCGACTCCATCAAGCTCACCGGCGACCTGCGCAAGAAGATGGGCGACGCGCAGCTTGTCGAGGTCGGCGAGGACAAGAAGAAGGAGGAGAAGAAGCCCGACCCCGTCGCCGACTACACCCAGTACTACTACCACTACCCGCCGCCGCCGCCGCCGGTCGGCGTCGTCTACGACCCCTACTCGCGGCCGGGCAGCACCTGCTCCATAATGTAGACCACTCAACTTGTGCATATGTATAGTTTTCTTTTTTTGGGGGAAAAAGGGTGTGCAAGTGTAGTTTGTGTACGGAATTCTCCTTCCCTTCTTTTTGAGAGAGGTATATGTCGTCACTACGCACTCGGCTGTCGGCACTCGTACAGTTTACACTTTACAGGTCCGGTTTCAAGAAATATTCCAAGCTTTGCTCATTCTTGTGTTACACACACGTTTCACGCCTTTTGTTTTTCTCTAATACACCAGAGCGTTACATTTTTTTTATTAAGATAGAAAAATATTGTATAATTTTATGTTAAATATGGAAGAACGTTTTCATACACTGCGCCAATGATAGTTTGATGCAAATTCAACCGGGAGCTACACAACGATCACACAACCTGTTTTAGTTAAGAGAAAAGATGAGCCTAATTACACAGCCGCTACACAAATGAGGCTGATTCCACGCTTATTCGTTGGCTCTCCTCTGTTCATGAAAGATCTGCTGACCTACCCTGCCCGGTTACTAACTAAGAGCTCCAAGGGAGAAGCATTAATCACCGGGTTTCAGTTATGCCCTTGATTCAGATTTTTTTTGTCCCAAGATGCCTTTCATATCCCAGTTGGTTAGCATCGAAATTTTCTCTTTCAAATGCCCTGTCCATGAGTCAAAAATCAAGTTCGAATTGCTCTTGTTCCATCAATTCAGTATCAGTCAAATTCAAATATATCTGCTATTTCAACTGGTAACCTAGTACGTACAGTTATAAACGTGCCACGTCATCGAGACAGAGTCGACCTCGCGCGTGACGTCTCGCTACAAAACAATCATCACACTAACCAATGCAACAGCGACAAGCTGCATACATCACTCTCGAACCTCTGCAGACACTGCAACACGCGTCTCGACTCTCGAACCTCTGCAGACACTGCAACACGTCTCGACTCTCGAACCTCGACGACGCCATCACGCTCCAGACGCTTCTGTGAGAAAGAAAAAAAAAGGCCCGCCACCTTCGTCCTCCCAGCTCCCGCGCCTATATATCGTCATAGAGAGGAGCTTCTCAGCGAGCTTGGCCAGCCAGCTAGCATAGAGAGGAGCAGCCATACTCCGTCCGAGCGAGAGCAACCCTCTGATCGTTCTTGACCATTGCGTTGCCAATGGCGCCGCCTAACGAGTCGAAGCTCACGCCCAAGGTCGCGGCCACGGCCGCCGCCGCGCCCAAGCTCACCACCACCGGCACCACGGCGGCAGCCAAGGCCGGCACATCGTCGTCGTCCGGGTCGCCGTGCCTCTTCTCGCTGCGGGACGGCGAGCTGACCGTCGGCGTCGGTGCCGGCAAGACGGCCGCGCTCCTCACTGGCGTCCCGGGGAACGTCACCCTCACCCCGTTCGCGGAGGCCTTCGACCCCACCAAGGCGTCATCGGACGCGCCGCGGGATCTGGCATGTCAGGCCGCCGCGAACGCGAGCCGGGGCGCGTTCCTGGGCTTCACGTTCCCCGTGGGGGCGAGCCGCGCGCCGTGCCTCGTGGGGCGCCTGCCCGGCCCGCGGCGGTTCCTGAGCGTGTTCCGGTTCAAGACGTGGTGGAGCACGGCGTGGGCGGGGCGGCGCGGCCGGGACCTGCAGATGGAGACGCAGTGGGTGCTCCTCGAGGTGCCTGAGCTCGCGGGCGCCGGCGCCGGGTACGTGTTCGTCCTTCCTCTCGTGCAGGGGAGCTTCCGGTCGGCCATCTTCCCTGGGGAGGACGACGGCGTCGTCATCTGCGCCGAGAGCGGGTCTGCCGCTGTGATAGGCACCGACTTCCGCCGCATCGCCTACGTGCACGCCGGCGACGACCCCTATAGAGTCATGCAGGAGGCCTACCTCGCCGCCAGGGTGCACCTCGGCACGTTCAGGTTGGTACTTGTGCTAGTACAACATCTTGTTCATTCCTTTGTGCACCTAGAAGGGCCTTGCAGGCCCCACGTGTGTGCTGTGTCAGTTTCAACCCTTGATTTTACGATCGGACGGCTGTGATTAACTCTGGACATGGAACGCGCGCCGCGCCACACCGCAGGCTGATCCAGGAGAAGGCGTTGCCGCCGATGGCGGACCGGTTCGGGTGGTGCACGTGGGACGCCTTCTACCTCACCGTCGACCCGGTGGGGGTCTGGCAGGGCGTGTCGGAGTTCGCCGACGCCGGCGTGCCCCCGCGGTTCCTCATCATCGACGACGGCTGGCAGAGCGTGAACCGCGACGACGACCCGCCACACGAGGACGCGCCGGGACTCGTGCTCGGCGGCGACCAGATGACCGCGCGCCTCTACCGCTTCGACGAGTGCGCGCGCTTCCGCGGGTACAGGGAGGGCGCCCTGATCAACCGTCCGCCGGAGTTGTTCTACGATAAGAGCATGTCCAAGGCCGTCGTGCGCAAGGCCGCGGAGATCGAGAACGCCGGGAAGGCGAAGAAGAAGGCGGCGCAGGGTGGCGCCACCGACCTCTCGAGGTTTGACGCCAAGATCGCACAGATGCGGCGAGAGGTCGACCAGCTGCTCGTGCAGAGGGACGCCATGCTGGCGAAGCTCGGCGACGACGACGGGAGCGCCGGCGATGGTGAGGTGGGGCTGAAGGCGTTCCTGAAGGACATGAGGCGCAGGTTCCCGGGGCTGGACGACGTGTACGTGTGGCAGGCGCTGTGCGGCGGGTGGGGCGGGGTGCGCCCGGGCGCGACGCACCTGGACGCGCGCGTCGTGCCGGCGCGGCCGTTGCCGGGGCTGGCCGGCACAATGGAGGACCTCGCCGTGGACCGCATCATCGAGGGCGGGATCGGGCTGGTGCGCCCCGACCAGGCGGGCGACCTCTACGAGTCCATGCACTCGTACCTCGCCGGCGCGGGCGTCACCGGCGTCAAAGTCGACGTCGTGCACACGCTGGAGTACGTATGCGAGGAGCACGGCGGGCGCGTGGAGCTCGCCAAGGCTTACTACGACGGCCTCTCCAAGTCCGTCGCGAAGAACTTCGCCGGCACGGGCATCATCGCCAGCATGCAGCAGTGCAACGACTTCTTCTTCCTGGGCACGCGGACGGTGGCCATGGGCCGCGCCGGCGACGACTTCTGGTTCGAGGACCCCAACGGCGACCCCATGGGCGTGTTCTGGCTGCAGGGCGCGCACATGGTGAACTGCGCCTACAACAGCCTGTGGATGGGGCAGTTCATCCGCCCGGACTGGGACATGTTCCAGTCCGACCACGCCTGCGCCGCCTTCCACGCCGCGTCCCGGGCCATCTGCGGCGGCCCCGTTTACGTCAGCGACTCCCTCGGCGGCCACGGCTTCGCCGTGCTCAGGAGGCTCGTCTTCCCCGATGGCACCGTGCCCAGGTGCCTGCACTATGCTCTGCCCACCAGAGACTGCCTCTTCAAAAATCCGCTCTTTGATCAGCAGACGGTCCTTAAGATTTGGAATCTGAACAAGGTCAGTTTTTTTAAATCTGCCTTTGCTTAGTGTTTGCAGTCACCACAAATTAACTAAGATGTTTGATTATCATCTGTAGAGCTTAGATATCTCGGGCAGTTCTTGAATTGTTGCTCTTGACAAGTTGGATTCCAAGTGGCATACTACCATGTAGTACCATATACTAACATGAGAATTCTGAAACTCTCCAAAATTTGCAGTTTGGAGGGGTCATTGGGGCATTCAACTGCCAGGGAGCAGGGTGGGACCCCGTGGAGCACCGCTTCCGAGGCTACTCGCACTGCTACAAGCCGGTCTCCGGTGATGTCCGGCCTGCCGACGTTGAGTGGAGCTATCGGGAAGACACATCCGCCATGGCGAAAGCTGCATCATACGCAGTCTACCGATGCCAAACCGAGGAGCTCCTCCTGATGACACAAGATTCAGAACCCATCCAGTTCACCCTCCAGCCATCGTCCTTTGAGCTCTTCACATTTGCTCCGGTCACAACCATCGGCGGTGCTGGTGCCAACAAAGCGTGCTTCGCGCCAATTGGGCTGGTTGACTTGCTGAACTGTGGCGGCGCCATTATTGATGTTCAGCACGGCAGTGGAGACGAGGTGAGGATGAAGGTGAAGGGGGGAGGACGGCTACTGGTGTACTCTGACGTGGAACCCAAGAAGGGCCTGGTGGATGGCTGTGAGGCTGAATTTGAATGGGGAAATGGCGGGAAGCTGATGGTCGATGTGACGTGGAAGCAGGAGAAGGATGGTGTCTCTGATGTGGTCTTCGGTTTCTAGGAGAAGAGAGATGCCCTGCTGTTATGCTCACGGAAGCAACAATGCTTGCAAGTTGCAGCTGTTAATTCGTTTCCCTTTTTTCTGTTTTTGTACTTATGGTGTGACCAAGGTTTTTAATTTCGGTATCGCCAAAATTTCGGCCACCACCGAAATTACCGAATTTCGCGAAATTCGGTTGAAATTTCGCCGAATTTTTTTTAGAGATTAGCACATGAAGTATGTTTTTTTAAAAAAAATTTGGATCTAAAAAAAATATTAGTATGATTTATGACTACATATCTATTAAATAGAAGAATATGCAATATAAACAATAGAAAAAATATAAGATTAGAGTTATATAGCACATGTATTAGTGTATTAAAAAATTTCGGAGTTTTCTTTCGGCCACCACCGAAATTACCGAATTTCGTGAAATTCGACCGAAATTTCGCCGAAATTTTGAACCCTGGGTGTGACAAACTTAGTTTATTATTTGTGTTGTTTGGAACTTGTATTGTTTCAAAAGATGTGAATTAGTTTGAAGAAAATTTGTAACGGCTTGCTCTGTAACGGGAACCATCTACTCTACCTGTGGATATTTCTCATAGTTGTAGTGGTCAAGGCCGTAAGTTTTTCCTTATTCTGGAAGAAAATTCTAGAAGAAAACTAGTAGTGGTCAAAGAAACCAGGCAGATAAATTTGGTTTGTAATTTTAAATTGCTCGGTTTCCTTCACTCGAGCAGAATTAGGGTTTGAAGAAAGAAACTGGCCAAAGCCCCAGATAACTCTTGGGGTAATGACAAAGCCACTGGGATGACTTGAGCAATGACGAACGTGTGGTGGCACTTTTCTCAAGTTTCAATTGGCTATGGTGCTCCCTACATTACAAGTATTATTTAGGGATAATTGTCTGTTGGACATCCAAAGTGATGGTCCTTTGCTGACGGACACCCACTTTGAAGCATTTTGTCAGAAGACACTCTGGTTCATTGAAATTATGCCACAAGACTGTAACACCCTCGGTGTTACACTGTATAGTTTTTTGCTAAAACACTGCATGAGCATCATACTTGTGTGTAAATGTGTGTAATACAGGGTATAAAGCAATATACGAAATTTGAAACGTTCATTTGAAACACGAAACGCATGTTACATTTCATGTCGTGTTGTATTACTTAGGGTTCTAAATGAATTTTTATTGAACAGAAATGTTATGGAACACATATATGAAACTTTGGTAAAGTTTGTAGCATGAGCTTCGTAGGCGATGATGAAATACGTGCGGTCGAGAACGGGATTCGCTAGCTAGTGTATCGAATGGCTTGGAACTCAAACTCGACACAAATCCGATCGTGTTTTGGTTGAAATTCCTAAGTCGAGAAACGGATCGACGAAGCAAAGTTCGCCAATTTTTGTAGAACGATCGGATTAGGTAGTGGCATGGTTTTAGGGTTTCCTCTAGTAGTCTGATATACCAGCTAGAGCGTAAAATAGGCGGTGTAGTTACTGGACCATCGAGTTGGTTTTTGTAGTAACTTTAAAATGCGTGCAAGACACGTTCGTGGTCGGTTTGATTATCGGGCGCGGTCATCACGCGACCCGCCGGTGTCGCCGCCGCCTTGAGTGCACCCACGCTGCGCGCCGCGGGCCGCGCCGCGTGCGGCACTGCGTTTCGCGCGCCCTAGCCGCTTACTGCTCGCTCGCCATCGCCATTTGGCGGCCGCCCTCGCCGTTGGCCCCTGCTGACCGCAGCAGGCGTCGTCATTGTTGCATACGGCATGCACGCACGCACACCGCCGCGTGGACCTGCACCGCCGTTGCCACGCACTGGCCGCTCGGCCACCACCGTCGTCTCCGCGGTGCCCGCTGTCCTGGTCAATACGCTGTCGCCACTGCGCTGTGTCGCTGCCCGCGTTGAGTCACGTCACGCACTATGGCAAGCCTGGTCGCTCTGCCCCGCCTTCGCGTCCGCCTGCCGCTTCGCGCTCGCCTGTGCGGTTTCGTGAGCGTGTGGCCACGTTTGGCCCTGCCGCACGTCGCCTTGCCACACGTGGGAGTGCCGCCTGCTCTTGCCATCACTTCGGCTCGTCAACGTCAGCAGCCTTTGTTTGTTGCCTCCCGGCGGGCCGCCCATCGCGTGACGCGATCTTGAGCCACCGTCGGCTTGCGGGTTATGGCATTCCGGCCAAGCGCCTTGTGCATGTCTGGCTGTTCCCCTTCGCCCGTGCGCGCTTGTGCTTGGAGTTGACGGCCACGTTCCGCCACGATAGCGGCGGGCCAACCTTGTCTAACTTCCCTATTCCTCTGTCGCCCGTGGATGGAGTAGAGACCTAGCTACGCGCCAAACACTTCCACTGCTGCTGCCAGCCGGTGTCAAGCCCCAATTTGAAGTTCCGTCGCCGTCGGTCACTTTAAGACTCCACAGCAGCGCCCGTCTATTTCCCCTAGCCCCGTCCACCTCCGTCCAATTCGTTGGCATGGTACCTTCGCCCTGCTCCACTCTATCTCTGGCGCACCCATTTCGCCTGCTTCGCCGCTGCTCTTTCAGCCTTTGCCCGTCGTAGTCGCGCCATCACCGCCGTCGCAAGGCTTGCCATGCGCGCATGACCAGACTCGCTTGGTCAGTCTCCGGTCAAGCCACCATGGCCGGTAGATTCGGGGTGAGTCGCTATTGCCCATCCTTGAGCTTGTTCACGTTGTCTATGCCTTGGCTCATGAGAACGTGCCCGCCGTCGTAGGGAGGAGTCCGCCGCCGTGGAGGGAGCTCGGGACAGCGTCTCCGTTCGCCGTATCGCCTCCCACCGCTTCGCATTGACGTCGAGGTGAGCATCGGCTCCTTAGATAGGGCTGTGAGGGTCTGGTGTGGCCGACGTAGCCGCCGGTGTTGCCGCGCGCCGCGCACGCCGCGGCGCGCACGGTGTCGGGGTCTCGGCCGTGGTAAAGAAGAAAAAGGGGATGGTGCTAGATGCAAAGACAATGACTCAACTAAATAGTGTTCGAGTAAGCTTCGTGAATAGAAAAGAAAATGGGGGTTCTTTAGCAAAAGCGCGCCACCGCGCCTAAGCTCCGTCGTGGTACGTCGTCGCGCTGCAACACAAGCGTGGTACATGGGGGTGTTATGTGCGCTTGCGCGGCAGACGCCGGAGTAAATTTGAGCCGTTCGCTCGTAATGCATACTGTGAAATCGGTTTTCCAATTTTCCAGTGAATTACAAATGCTTATTCAATTTAGTTTTAAGCTGAACTTTGATAAATTGTAGTAAATCTTGTAGATGTACAAAAATAGTGAAACCAAGTTTGTTAGGTTCACAAAAATACCATCTATCTGTTAGTATAGTTAGTTTACAGATAGCTGTGATAGTGATAGGTTCATAAATCTAAACTAGAGAGCTTAGTATTATGTAGATTAATATTTGTAGGAATTTTTGTGGTAAATTAGTGATAGCTATAGCTATGAAAATTTTACAGTAGGCTCATTAGATTATTATGTACTTGTTGTAAATTTTATAGCCCTAGAGTAAGTTGATAAATAGAGTAGCTATTATCCTTGTTTTATCATATATAGAGTAAATCGGTATTAGGAGTAAGAATACCTTTAGTTGCTGTGATAATGTATGTCAGGCTTCATACTTGTTAGTGGTAATGTAGATAACTTAGTACCTTAACCGGTAGGACTAGCTTAGTAACTTGATAATATATAGTTATTTTAAGAACTGATGTTGCCATATTATTAAGTGTTGCATCATTATTTCATGCATGTAGATCATGAGTTGGTAGAGTTCAGGCTCGTGGACGAACAGGATTATGAATAGGTCATTGAGGAGTATGAGGAGGAGATCCTCATGCAGGAGGGAGCGCCGGAGCCTTTTGGTGCTGACTTTGCTGACCCGTCGCCTGCCCAAGGCAAGCCCCGATCATAACCCATATTTTATGATCACTGAATATATATATAATGTGCATTTACGTTACAGGCATTTTATGGAAACTACATGCATAAATCTATCTATCTATGAGTCCTACTAGTATAAGTCGAGTAGCTGCTAGGCTCAGGTTATCGGTAACGTGAGTAACCTGCCGTTACTCACAAATAGATGATAAATATGATCACTCATGATAAAATGATGTACAGGTATATGGTAACCGGGCAGGGATATGGTTTGGGTATTGGTGGGTGTAAGGGGTTGCGTCCTGCGGCCAACAGGGCATATGAAAGGTCCTAATAGCTAGAGGGGGTGAATAGCCTATTCAAAATTTCTTTAACAACACTTAACAAACCGGTTAAACAATTATGAGGCGAAGCGAGTGTTGCACTAGCCTACTAAAAATACAAGCCACCTACCACAATTCTAGTTTATGTAGTTTCTATCCACACAATAACTATATCACTACACTAAGTTAGTGTGCTCTCAAAGGCTAACTAAAGAGCCACACTAACCAAACTAACAAGCTCTCACAACTGGCCACACTAAAGAGCTTAATAACTAGTTTGCGGTAATATAAAGAGAGTGAGCAAGATGGTTATACCGCCGTGTTGAGGAGTGAACCAATCAATCACAATAATCAATATCAATGAAGACCAATCACCTCGGAATCAAATGATGACAATGATTTTTTACCGAGGTTCACTTGCTTGCTGGCAAGCTAGTCCTCATTGTGGTGATTCACTCACTTGGAGGTTCATGCGCTAATTGGCATCACACGCCAAACCCTCAATAGGGTGCCGCACAACCAACATAAGATGAGAATCACACAAGCCACGAGCAATCCACTAAAGTACCTTCTCCACCGGGGAAAGGTCAAGAACCCCTCACAATCACCACGATCAGAGCCGGAGACAATCACCAACTTCCGCTCAACGATCCTCGCTGCTCCAAGTTGTCTAGGTGGTGGCAACCACCAAGAGTAACAAGCGAATCCCGCAATGAAACACGAACACCAAGTGCCTCTAGATGCAAACACTCAAGCAATGCACTTGGATTCACTCCCAATCTTACAAAGATGTTGAATCAATGATGGAGATGAGTGAGAGGGCTTTGGCTAAGCTCACAAGGTTGCTATGTCAATGCAAATGGCCAAGAGAGTGAGCTTGAGCCGGCCATGGGGCTTAAATAGAAAGCCCCAACGAATAGAGCCGTTGGGCTCCTCACTGCACTGAACATGGGGCAACCAAACGCGCCAGTTAGATAGATCGGACGCTGGACCTCAGCATTCGGTCGCGCGATGCACGCCATGTGTCCCTTCTCTTCAAATACTGAGCACCCGATCCCAACGGTCAAGTGATGACCGGACGCGCTGCTGCGAAGTGATCGGACGCTGGACCTCAGCGTCCGGTCGTTTCCAGTAAGCATCTAGAAGCGAGAAATCACGACCGGACGCGTTCGGTCATGCTCGGTCGGACACACCTAGCGTCCGGTCACTCAACGTCATCATACGTCAGACTAACCGGACTCAGGCCCTGAGCGTCCGATCAATTTTCGTGCCAGCGTCCGGTCATGAGACGCTGCCACTGACCGGACGCGCCGGTCCAACCGAGACCAGCTTCCGGTCACTTACAATGACCTTCGTCTTTTCTGTAGAGAGCGCCGGTGGCACCGTTGGACTGTTCGCACTCTACGGACGGACACTCCGCCGGTGAAGTTTCTAACCCTTGCTCAAATGTGCCAACCACCAAGTGTATCACCTTGTGCACATGTGTTAGCATATTTTCACAAACATTTTCAAGGGTGTTAGCACTCCACTAGATCCTAAATACATATGCAATGAGTTAGAGCATCTAGTGGCACTTTGATAACTGCATTTCGATACGAGTTCACCCCTCTTAATAGTACGGCTATTGATCTTAAATGTGAACACACTCACTAAGTGTCTCGATCACCAAAATAAAATGGCTCCTACCATTTATACCTTTGCCTTGAGCCTTTTGTTTTTCTCTTTCTTCTTTTCAAGTCCAAGCACTTGATCATCAGCATGGCATCACCATCAAGTCATGATCTTCATTTGCTTCACCACTTGGAATGTGCTACCTATCTTATGATCACTTGATAAACTAGGTTAGCACTTAGGGTTTCATCAATTCACCAAAACCAAACTAGAGCTTTCAGCATAGCTCGGTTACAATTTTTCCCTGTCTGTGTTGATTAAGGACTGGTCGTTGCATAAGTCATCGGGGCAAGTCACAAAATTATTATCCCGAGCACATACTTGGGTATGGGCGCAGGGAAGATTCGTTGCTCTCTTGTCATGGATCCGGCTCTTTTCGGACCGACTGATTGGAGGTGGGGATGGTGGAGGTCCTTGCACCATACTGAGTCCGGGACTCAGGAGTGGGGGCTTGGAGTCCAAGTTTAGACGGGGACCTAGACACCCAGGATAGGAGGGTGATGGGTTAGTCCTGCTTGTGCCTAGGGTACAAGCGGGGCGTGTGTTTTCGGGGTACCCAACTGTGGACATTGATTCGTGAATCGCCGGGCAATCCGGTATGACTTGTTTCGTGTCTAGCACCGTAGTAAGAACTAGAAGATGGAAGGTGTTGAAATAGAACTGATTGCTCAACTCTTATTTGAAAGTAGAACAGGTGCTTACATAGAATGGCTAGATAACAAACTAATACGGCTATTAATAATGACATCGATAAGGACTCACTATTAGTATTGCTTTCTGCAAAAAGGAAACCAAGAAACCATAAAGCTTATCATATTCCTTGGAGTCGGGAAATTATTCCCACTAGTCGGATAAGTCTTGCGAGTATATTGTGTACTCAGGGTTTATTTACCCCTGTTGCAGGTTATGCTTGAGGAGTACCTTTGTGTGGAGGATTTTTCTGGTGGGCACAGACGGATCCTCGTTCTTTATCGCTAGATGTTTATCTTAATTCCGCACTCTGACTTTGGAAATGTAATAATGTACTTTTTATGAACTCTGGATGTATGAAATAGATTAAGTATTGTAACTCGTTCTCATTATTGGATCCTTGGGGAAAAATGTGGATCTTTCGGGTTCTCCCTTGGGGTGTGCCCGACGGATACTGTCCGCTGTAGCTTGCTTTCGGGGTGCTTAGTGTCTGGTGGAAGACGAGCGCCTCCGTAAGTGTGCTATTTTGGGTGGTTCTACCACAAGGACACCGCGGCCCGATTATAAGCCGGTTGAGGAGAGAGAAAACTTCATTTGGACATCCGATGCCCCTAAACCACACTTGGGTCCGCCCCAACCTTGGTGCGGTTGGACCACAACACCGATCTGTGGACTCAGCTCCTCTCTCTCTTTGTTTCACGTGGTCCATGTCCATAGAGAAGGGAAAGAGGGAGTAGAGTCCATGATGGATAGGGCCCATGGCCAGGCGTGGCTTGCCCTTATTGGGTCGAGTGATGTGGCCATGTGCTGCCTTGCGTCGGTCGTCCTCATCCGCGTGAACAGAATAGAGAGAAGCGAGACAGAGGGGAAGCGAGAGGGAGGGAGGGAGGGAGGGAGGGAGAGAGAGAGAGAGAGAGAGAGGAGAAAGGAGCTAGGGAGCAGGGTGTCGGGGTAGGGGCACAGGTGCCGGCAGCGGCGCTCTATGCCCGTCTCCAACTGAGCGAGAGAGGGAGAGGGAAGGTAAGGCGGAGCAGAAAGAGAAGGATGGAGGAAACAGGGAGAGGACAAAGCAACTCCGGCCAACGGTGACCTCGGCTCCGACGAGGTGGCCAGCAGCGTGCGCTGGTTAGGGCAGGAGAAGAGAGGGAGAAGTACCAGAGAGGGAGAGGTAGAGATGGAGGGAGACGGGAGAACATAGCAAGGCACGGTGACAGCGGGTGCTCGGCAGCAGCAGCGGCAGGCGAGATTCGAGCAGCGGCTCTGGTGACCCTGATTTTGGCAAATGTGACGGGCTTCTCCATCAAGACGCTGAAGCCTGTTCTTTCTTGATGCCTCCACAAAGCAATGAGCTCATCATCCTTTTATAGGCGGATCTAGGCGGTGGCGGGGCAAACATCTGCGACGGCCATGGCAGCTGGGATGGGGTTGGGCTTGAGCTGGACGACGAGAAATCCGGAAGGGATAAGCTTTGCTAGAACACGACATGGGAGAGAGGCGGTTGCGCATAGTGGCTGCCGATATTTTGGCCGACCGCCATGGGGGTAACGGATGGGTCGGGGCTGGTTCTTATGGGCCCAACCAGACCAGGACCCAAGTGTGGTTCAGGGGCACCAGATGTCCAAAATGAAGTTTTCTCTCTCCTTAACCGGCTGTAACCGAGCCGCGGTGTCCTGTGGCCTAATTTCAACGAACCAGAGTGTCTTCTGTCAAAATGCTCCAAAGTGGGTGTCCGCCAGCAAAGGACCATCACTTTGGATGTCCAACAGACAATTATCTCTATTATTTAGGTACCTTGGTTGAGCAGCCATCGCTGCACCAAGGCACTCGGAGAGGTTCATGTGCATTGCATTCTCCTAGAGTCGATGACATCTTCTCCGAGCCCTAGGGCAAAAACTCATGGTGTAGACTCGATGAGCTCATTATATTCAGGATCTACCTTGGAAGACTTCAGTGTGGCTTGTTCTATGGAGGTCTCATCGGAGGTGCTTTTCATAAGCCCCAATGGAAGGGGTAGGTGGATCAAATGGCTGAAAAATGACACTCTCTAGTATCACAAGTGGAACAGTGGTGGTGAGGAAGACGAAGCAGCTTGAATTCCCTGACACCCCGCATCATTATCTTTAATAGGCCATCATGATGAGCAAAATCCAGGAGATTGAAGAATGCACCATCAGCAGGCATAATCGACGGGTCGAGTGGATGACCGGCTCATCATGAAGACCTTTGGGGCTAGTGTCGTTTATTGGGCCTCGGGTACCCTCGCCGCAAGGAAAACAACCCAACTAGGATGGCGTGGGCCCAATGTGCAAAATGAGAGACCCAAACTAGATAGGCTGGGGTACCTTGACAACTTGGAGGACAAGGGGCATTGACTAAATGCGCCTAGAAGCCAATCAATCTGTAGAGATCCACTCGGACCTGACTCTTGTTTCCTTGTGACAAACTATAAAACTGCCGGATATGATCGGAATTGCTCTTTGTATGCCCTACCCCTTGGATTGTATATAAGAAGGGAAAGCGTCACGCTGTATCAACAATCATCCCTGATCCTCGTATTCTAGGCTCTAATAAACATCAGCACCCCTGCAAACATCAGCACACAACGCATAGAGAAGCTTTCTCCACTGGATATAGGGTACCATGTACCTAAACAAGTACAAATTTGTGTCCCATGTTCTACCTCTCTAATTCCCTAAGCACGAAATGTTGATATATTGTCGGACGCTACATCCTACAACACACGCGCTCAAAACTCACAGTGATGATGCAATTGGAGTGATGACCAATTAAGCCGGTCGAAGTTGGATCTCCTTGACGCAATTTAATGTGGCCTTTACTTGCTCATGTTCTTTCTTTGTTTATATATTTTTTCTTAAGAAAGTTCTATTAAATAACTTTCTAGAATATTGTTATAAGAATTAATTTTCTATAGAATAAGGAGAAAAAGGAAATATAAAGATATAAAAAGAGAAGTGGGGCCAACACTGACAACCTGCACGTTTTGTAGCTCATCTGCAACTTCCAAGAAGGTGGTGTGCGTTAAGTGTGTCCTGACTCCTGAACTAGCTACTCAGCTAGTGCTTCTGCATAGAACTAGATTCTCAATCTTTGATGGGCGATTAAAGATTTTGGTGAAGAAACATGGGGAAATTGCACATCTCTAGCTCCAAACTCAATACAATATATTAACTACTAGATAACATAGTGTGGTTATTTAAACTCTAAATCCACCCCGTAACACTATACAAATGACTATTCTTTAAAATTATCAAATTAATGATTTAGGAAATGTCATAATCATCAGGTCATTGTATGCCCTTATTAACCCTCCCTACTTCTCTAGGCATGCTGCCCAGCCCCTGTGACCCAATCTTCCCTTGCATCATCATCACTGCCTAGTTCTGTACCCACCATCTGAGGCAGCGGTTGTTGCTGGGGCTGCATTTGCTGCATATGTTGCTGCTGATTCTTCTGATGCTGTATTTGTTGCCTTAGTTGTTGTTGATGTTGCATTTGTTGCTGTAGCGGTTGCTGGTATTGAGGTTGCTGTTGCATTTGTTGCAACAGTTGTTGCTGTTCTTTTGGCGTAAATAAAAGTAGTGGTTCTTGGTGTTGAAGTTGTTGCTGGTGTAGCTTCTGTTGCTGCATTGGCAGATTTTGAGTTGAGACTTGTGATTTGAACACCATCAAGTTCCAAGTAAAAAGGGCAGTATTTCAACAAATGGAAACGAGCACGTATAGGTATATACTTATTTGACTATAATTAATATTACCCGCTGCTGATGCTGCATTTGTTGCATCTGTTGCTGCTGTAGGATTTGTTGTTGAAGACGCTGTAAGTTTTGCTGTTGTTGATGTTGTAGCTGTTGCTGTTGGTGGTGTAGAAGTTCTTGTTGTTGCTGTAGCTTTTCCTGCTGCACTGGTGATGGCTGAGTTAAGACCTCTGGTTTGAACATCACCATGTTCTAGGGAAAAGAGCAATATTTCAGTAAATGCATGTAAGTATGTATACATGTGACTACAATTAAGATTACCTTAGGGAAGAGCATGCCAATCATACGTCCTGCTTTTTCAGACATTGAAAGTAGTAGAGTTTGCGATGGTAATTGTATCACAGCACACTGAATTGATGGTACTTAAAGATTAGAACCATATGAAATAATTTCCAAAAAGTTAAGTGTATGAGAAGACTATAGATGAACCACAAGCAAATATAGAAGGTACTAAAAGATTAGAACTAGGCACTAACCAGCTTCTTCTCTTGTAGTTGTCCAAGAAACCCATGCTGATTTAAAGTCCGAAATATTAGAAAGTCTGTCTTTCCAACATATTGTCTTCAGAATATCCAAGGAAAGATATCACCAACAACACATTATAAGAAAATGTGATAATGCAATAAGTCTAATATTGAAAAGAATGGGAATGAGTTGAGAAACAAACTTCTTGTTCATATGCTCCTGCGCTATGAGGCGAACAATCTGCATAGTTTCTGGCCAGTCTGCTGCAACTCTGCATATGGAAAACAATGGTTTCAGTTTCCTACTTAGTCTGTAAGCAAAACAAAAAATAGCAGAAAATGGTTCCACTAGAGGGGGTGGGGCGATTTTCTCTTTGCATTATGCACACTGGGCATCACACTGTGTGTTACATAAGCATCAGCACGTACATACTACTAAGAAAAATGAACAATTCTAATACAACTCATTCCTGATAAGACAAGGGCAACAATAACATCAACTAACTAGGAGTATTGTTCTCAACCACTGTAATCAACATAAAACACTAATGGCATAGAGGTGCAAGAAAATGGACACTTACGTTTTGGACACTGTTCCACTCCAACTCTGTCAGAAATTAGTGAGAATTATTAGTTGCACGAATAAATGTCTTGATACTATAAATAAATAGTAAAAGAAAAACATAGCAAGAATGCAAGACCCTAAAAGCACATGGGCTAAAGATCCCAGGTTTGAAGGTGAACACAACCCGTGGCTGAAAATGAGCTTGACAGCTACTAATCAGTCCATTTTAAGGGGTTTAAATTATTTACTAGAAGCATAAGCAATCAGAATTATACATTCAGGAGTTTATTCCAAAGCAAGAAAGTTGGTCAAAGATAACACAAGATTCATTTGAACAAGCTTTTCATGGAAAAAAGATATTTTTCCGTTCGATTTCATACAGACCTACAAAGAGTATAAAAGTGTCAACCATGTCTCAGGAATCAATCATTCAGCTAGTAATACTACAAATTCAAAAAGATATTGGATTCTTTTATAGTTTTTTTAGAAAATAACACATAATACTCGGAAGTACAATAATACAAATAGAGACTTACATCGAGTTTACAAATAAATACAGGCTGTCCTTGTCTTTGCCCGGATAAGGTTCCCTGTAATATAAATAGACGGCAAACATCAGTTGTTGAAACCCCTATGGCAACTTGGCAAGCATACAAGATAATATGTGCAATATAACTCAGAATTTACATAATGGGTCAGTGTTACAAAAACTGACAGTGGAATCTGGAGGCCAAGGAGAAAGTTTATCCAGTGTTGATATATGCCACAATGTATTGACTGATAAGGAATGAAATGCATGACAGCTGATACAGCATACAACATTTAAGATAGCAATATGGTATACTGAAATATATCATAAAAACTAGCAGAATTAATTATTATCATAGATCCTATGCTTGTCTGATATTAACACAAGTACAGGCTGCTGTACTGAACAAAGTTATGTGTCCTTCCAATAAACCAGAAGAGGGCCAAATTTTGTACTGCACAGAAACATATGAGCACAGCAGGGCCTAATAAGGCTCCTATATATGAGTGAAGTGCTCTGCACTGCACTTAATATTCTTGTGTCACTGGAGAGTTTGGGATGTACATGTAAATGCTAAAGACAGAGAACTCTTTACCTCCCAAATTCTGACATATTTTGGTGGCGGTTGTTGGGCATTGTGATGCATTCCAATAGGCACATTCATGGCAGAACTGAGGGGATTGATTCCTGCTTGTCGATTCATGCCCATGCTGTTAGGCTGAGAGGATGATTCAGCAATGTCTGAATTGTCCCATGCAGTAGAAGTGTTTGAGCCAAAGGAGCCAAGAGCTGTGCTCTGTACCATCATCAGTTCAGTACCAATTGGTTGTCCAGGTCCAGACATAGAGAAGGTGACAGAGGGTGTCGATGTCGTGCCACTTGATATCATGTTTGACATGTGGAATTGAAATGGTGTTATTGCTCCCATATTAGGCAGTCCCATCGAGGTTGTAGCTTCTCCGAAAAAAGTTGAGTTCATCGGTAGCATGGCTGCTGGTTCCTATAATAAAAATAAAAATAAAAATTGTAAAGGTACAATTAGAATAAAAATTAGAAACAGAAATGTCAATAATAGTGCAGCTTACCAGTGTAACAGTTGGCGTAGAAATAATGCCTCCAACACCAGCTGTTTGTCTGCCCATCGTTGGTCCATTCACTGGAACATTCGAGTGTGGAATTTGTCAGCAATCAGCATGTCAATGTCAAGGTAGGCAGCAACTTTAGAATATACTATACTACTATAACAAAACTCTGTTCCATGGAACAAATGATGCAAACCACTCATCAGCAAGAATTTCATATGCACAAGAGCAATCCATTGCATTTACCTATGTGATCGAAATCGAATGCCGGCGTCACCACCACTTCCGGCAGGTTGGTCTTGAACGCTTTCACAAGGTTCCCCATGAATTTCCGCGTCACTCCGGTGAGGTTGGCGACCTTCTCCTTGTACGCCCTGAACGCCTCGACGGCGACGGTGGCGGACTCGCCGTCACCATTGGCACCACCGCCGAAGAGCTCCTTCCTCTCCAGCTCGGCGCAGCTGTGGAGGCACTCGAGCCACCGGTTCGCCTGGCTCTGCAGGTCGTCGAACAGGTCGCGCTTGGCCGCGTCGCGCTCCGGGTCAAGGAACAAAAAGTAGGCGTAGGCGTGAGCCCACCGCAGCACGCGCCGGCCGTCGGCGATCTGCCGGTACGCCTCGGTCACGAACCCGAGCTCCATCGCCGGAACGTCCACCATCCTGGCCATCCTCTCGAGCTCCGACCTCTCCAGCTCGTCCGCGTCCGCGAGCGCCTTCTGCAGCGACTTGCCGTTGCCCGCCCACCGCTCGTAGTGGTACAGGTACCTGTCCAGCGACGCCTTGGCCTGCCTCCGGCGCGCCTCCTCCTCGTCCGCGGCGGCGGCCTCCACCTGCTGCCGCTGGCGGTAGTCGTAGCGCGTGCAGCCTCGGTGGTTGTCCCAGGGGTCGAAGCAGAGCCAGCAGAACTGGTGGCGGCAGGGCGCGCCGCACGTCATGTGGTTGCAGCCGTGGTTCTTCTCGATCGGCCGCCGGCACTTGGGGCAGCGCTTGGTGTTGGCCACCACCCAGTTGGCTGTCTCCGAATCGGAGTCGTTCTTGGCAAGCCACGCGCGCACCGTGCCGCACGACACCGGCCAGTGCGCCTCCTCGCCGCAGCCCCAGCAGAAGCCGTGCCTGCACCCGCAGCAGAACACGTCCGTCGCCGCCGCCGCGTCGCCGAGGTACTCCACGGAGCGGGTGCACCCGGCGCCGCCGCACCACTTGATCCGCCCGCCGCTCTCCTCCACGTACGACCGGAGCCAGAACCGCGTGTACCGGGCCCTGTCCGCGGCGCCCGCCGCCACCGCGTCGACGAGCTCCCGGACGACGGGCGCCGAGCAGGACGGGTCCGGGCACCGCAGCGATAGGCACCGCGCGCCGTCGCCCACCGCCGCGGCGACGTACCCGCTCCAGCAGCTGTCGCAGTAGTAGTGGGAGCACCCCGCCGACCGCGTCCGCCCGGCGGGGTACGGATCGAAGCAGATGCCGCAGACCTGCGGCCGCGGGCTGCGCGCGTCGGGGACTAGGACTTGCTCGTCGCCGTCTTCCTCTGGAGCCGGCAGGCCGACGGCGCCGCGGACGCGCCGGTCGTCGGTGAACCACTCCTCCTGGACCCGCCCCACGCGCCACTTGAAGTGGCGCAGCAGGACGGCCGCGAAGCCCGTCGGGATCGACAGGACCTCGGCGACCTTGGCCGTGTCCGCCTCTTGCCGCGCGTGGACCTCGGCCTCGGTGAGCACGACGTACCTCTGCTCCGTGTCGCACGCCGAGGCGGCGTCGCCCTCTGATTGCTCGGCTTCGTCGTCGTCGTACCCGTACATGTACTCCTCGCCGGCGCCGTCGTCGTCAGCCGTTTTGGTCCCGTCCATGTAAGCGCCGGTGCCGTCACCGCTCTCGCCGTCGTCGTTGGCCCCAGAGCTTGGGCCGACGCCGCATCTCTTGTTGCGGCCGCTCGTCTCGCCGTCGTCGTCGGCCGATCGTCGGTATCTCTTGTTGCACACACCGGCACCGCCGCCGCCGCCTGATGCCATGCCGCGCCGCCCCGGGTTGCACTAGGCCAGGGCAGTGGGATTCTTGGCGACGGCTTGGACTAATCCTGTGTGCTAATTAACCGGGCGGGCATTCCTAAAAGCCGCTTTTTTATTAAATTATTAAATAATGAAATGGGTAACAATATAGGGATTTGATTTTGATGCCCTCTTTGTCATCTAGGTGACGTCAGCAGGCCAACAATCGATTCCATAATAAATAAAGGGAAGGGCAAAAGAACAAAGAGATTATCGAAACTTAGCTACGAAGCATGGTACTATATTATAAGCACTTGGATATATTCGAAAACAAAATTAAAAACAATAAAGACTTGGGCACGGTCAACGGTCCATGGTGTGTTGCGGGCGTGGCTGCTGACGTCCCGCGTCCACTGCGGAAGCTCGTCAGCTCGCAGTTCTCGCTTGCACGATGTCCGCCAAAAATAAGAATAAGACTGGACTCGTTGGGCTTACCCTGTATTTATATATTTGGTTTGTTTGGTTTTTTTTTTAGTCGGAATATTATTTTTTTTTACAATAAATTCAGTCAAAATAGTATTTTTAGTTAATTTCAGTTAAAATTCTACCCCGCCGAACGGGTCCAATAAAATTCTTGTACTTTTCTCACTTGGCTTTTTGGTGGGTGACGACTGACGAGGCAGTGCTTTTCTTGGTTTAGTGGCCAGAGCTCCATCATCAGTTGAAGAGATATATTTTTTTACTCTTTATTTAGTATAGGTTCTGGTTCTTTTGGAATCAAGGTTAATGTATGTAAAATGTAACCAGCCGGAAGGCCGCGAGATGAATACAGGAGTTGTTTATTGGAGATTTCTTCTTCTTCTTTTTTATTTTCTGTGTTTTATTTAGGTTATCCTGTGTCTTAGCTATATGTCTTTTTGTCATGCATGCATGTGCTTTTCTTTGTTATGATGACGATGTTCTTTTGTAAAAAATAATTGTGGTTTGATGTATTCTCGGTTGACGTGAATGATCCAAGCACATAAAAATATATTCTTGTTATTAAAAATATATTCTAAACGAATTAATGATATATACTCCCTCGGTCCTTATTTATATGTCGTTTTAGCATTCTACTGGATACAAGATTATCTAAATTTAGACATATATGATGTCTAGATACATAGAAAATATTTTAAATCTAGACATCTAAAAACATAGACAGTTACTCATGTTCGTTTGAGCTTATCAACTAAAATCAATCCTGCTTTTTAGCCGTGGAACAGCCGTGACCCGGTGCTCATCACTGCCGTGTGCCACCTAACGACATGGCGCACTGCGCTGCGCTATACGAGGTCAGTCAGTGGATTCTTGGCAAGGGCTTGGACCAATCCTAGCCGGCCCACGAATCGCCACCCAATATAATTATTAATAATAATAATTGGACGTTTATCCTAGGAGCGACTCTAACTATGTATTTGGATCGAGGGCCCATCCGGGTTGGAGTGTATTGAAGCCAATTTTCATGGTGTTTGGTACGGAGTCCACTAAATCTGGGTTTAGCTAGCTCGTCAGTTCGCAGTTCTCCCTTGCACGATCTCTGTCAAAAATAAAATACAATAATTCTTGTTCTTTTCTCAGTTGGCTTTTTGTGGGTGACGAGGTAGTGTCTTCTTGGTTTAGTGGCCAAAGCTCGCTCCATCATTCTTCATTCCATCATCTGTTAGTGACATATATTTTTATTTTTATTTTTATTTAGATCCATTAGTTGTTAATAGTTAGATACTCCCTCCGTCCCAATATAAAGGACGTTTGAGGGTTGAATTTTTTTTTTCAAAATAAGAGACGTTTTAGCCCTGGCAGCCTATACGTAGTAGGAGAGTCAGCACCTGTCAATCATGTCGTCCACTACATGGAATAAAAAAAGAGAAACCAAGCGATGGGAACATGAAAAAATCTCGGAACCTTATCTCCTCTCACGGTGGGCACGCACAAAGATCCGTCTCCATGAAGCTGCATGAGGTCAGCGCCACACCGGACTCCTCCTCCGCGAATCCTCCTCCCTCCTTCTCCGGTGTGGAAGGCAGCGGCCTCCGCAGATCTGCGCAGATCTTTGTCGTCCGTCTGGCGCCCATGCCATGCCACTCGGCGTCACGTTAGCGAGCAAGAATCATCGCGCCTGACGCCCCTCCCCCTCCTCTCCTCCTCCCCATCTCCTTCCATCTCCACCGCCACCAGATCTCCCAGTCTTCGATCTCCCCCCGCCACCCCGTCAACTATAGCGCGATCGGCATGGTCTAGCGGCCATGGCGCCGCCGCCGCGTTCCTCGACCGCTTAGCCTGGATCCGCCGCCGCCGTCTGCGGGTCAGCAGCAATGGCGCAAAGTCGAGAAGCAACAGCAAGAAGCGAAAGCGACGGCTGCCTCCAAGGTCATGGCAACAAGGTGGGGGGCGGCGGCGATGCGGCCTCCAAGGTCGCCCTGAAGGTTGGGGGCGGCGGTGATGCGGCTTCCAAGGTTGGCCTGAAGGTTGGCCGCGACGGTGATGCGGCCTCCAAGCTCGCCGTAAAGGTGGGGGGCGGCGGCGATGTGGCCCCCAAGGTCGCCCTGAAGGTGGGAGACGGAGGCGACGACGGCAGCTGCGGTCCCAACACGGGCACCTGTGGCTGGGATGGGAGCCCGAAGCACATTGTGGAGGTGGGGGCGGCGACGACGACGATGTCAGCTACTCTCCCATTTTGGGGTGCTACAGCTGCAATCTGATCCGAAAGCACCTTGTGGCGGAGGAGGGCGGCTGTGAAGGCACCTACCCTCGCCACTTGGGGAGCTGCGACTGCTGTGGGAGCCCGAAGCACGTCGGACGTGGTCGTCTGTGTTTGGACGCAGAGGGACAGTTGTACGTTCTCGACTCAGAAGCTGAAGATAGTGAGCTGGAGGAGAGCTACTGTCCGGTGCTCCGCCGAGGTCAAGGGGCCTTTGGCCGTCGACTTGCTGCAACCGGTGAGGTGGCCTTGGAGGCAGGCACAACCAAAGCTACCGCTGATGCCGGCGGTGAAATGACCGAAGAGATGGTGCAGTACATGGAACAATGCCTTACCGGCATCGAAGAGGCCAACAGGGAAGTCTTTATCCCCTGGATCAAGGTTCTCCTCAGTATTAAGAACTATATTTCCGCTATCTGAACATTAAGAACTATATTTTGTTAGCTTTTGGGATAGTTATGATTTCCGCTATCTGAACATTAAGAACTATATTTCGTTAGCTCAATGTCACCAGAACAATGCCTCCACTAGGATTACAAGATACTAAACATATTTACAAGTACACACATCAAAAGCTTAACAAACAATTCGATTAGTCGTTCAACGACTCAATTGCCTTCTGAACTATCTCCCTGTCGCAACTAAGAGATTTGGGAAGCATGCCTGCTGCCTCCAGCCTCGGCTTATTCATGTGGGGGATCTTGTACCTATTCCCTCCATTATCTTTCATAACTTCAATCATGCATCCTTGTAGCGTCAGGAATACCCTATTTAGAATAACAGGGTTGTAGTGTTCATATTCATTGATCACATTTGCGATGATGTCATCCATGTTTCTCGATGTCGTTCTATCCGTCATCGACTGAAGAGATGCAAAGAAACCAAGATCTAGGCAATTCATATCAGGAGAATTAGAAGGTTGATTCATTATGCGTATATCCAGGCCGGTATGGGCAACTGCTGTTTTAAAATCAGGATCATCGGCGTGGATATGTGAGGGAGCATTGTCCTGCTGTATCCAAATTATCTCGTTGGCATCTTCTCGAGGCCAACGAATGCGTATAGCTTCAAAAAGTTTTGTGATCATATAAGATCTCATTGTTTGTCTATCAACATTCATTGTCTTCGTGATAGGTGTGCCCCTGGGCCTATTGTCACTTCTTCTTTGTGCCGGTTCCTGAAAGTAGAACGATTCTTATGAGAATATAGTTGTACTGATTCTTATGTATCGAAACAAGAATAAAACATGGCCGAGAATGCTACCTCACGGACAAAAGGCCAACAGCCTAACTTGCCATCAAAATAACATCTACCTTCAACATCAAACCTAGGCTGTGTAATTCTAGAATAAAACATGACTTTATCAATGTTATTCTTGTTTTGCACTGTCCTGTGGGGGTCTTCTTCGTCTGGAGCCATGTACATCTTCTTATTCTTTCTTGTCCCATTGAACCACTTCTCATCAGTGTGGATTATATTTTTCATGTGTCTGAACATGGGATTAGTTGGCAGCATACTTGGTTCTAGCATAGAGAGACACCACTGCAGCCTAGCCTTTTTATTTGCTTCCTTCAAATATGGCTTCAGTGAGTTGGAGTGTCGTCGTAGCAATCCTTGCCTGAATGCCCTATGCAGACTGCTTTTATGGACACCTAGAGCATTTGCAAGTGACCTTATAGTACCCCTTCTGCTTAGGGGAATATCTGGAACTCTAGAGACATCCACTTGAACTTTTTTACGGCCGCAGTTCTTAGGTTTCAAACCCTTGACATCAACTGGTATGCCCTGTGCCCTACTTTTCAGCAATAATAGTTGTAGTGTTTCTTTTTAATTTTCCATTGTTACTGCTCCAAAGCAAATCTTCAAATATGTCTTGTCTTTGTCTTTCTGTCAAATTCTTCAATCTATGTGGGGCCTGATCATGATTTGCTTGGTCATCATCTACACCATCATGTGCTTGCTCATCCTCTTCAGCATCATGTGCTTGGGCATTGTCTTCGTCATCATGTGTTTGCTGATTCTCTTCACCATCTGAGTCCGACAACTCCTCTTCATCAAAGGCGATGTCTACAGTTTCAGCGTACACGCCAAACACCTCTATGAGATCATCCAAGGCATCTTGTTGACCTGGATAAAAATAGAACTGATCAATACAAATCGTTTTGGACTTGGAGCTAATAAATGTGTTATAGGACCTTTTTATTTGGATCACATGATGCACAGTTGTAGATATGCACACAATTAATAATTATGCCTAGGATGTGCACAAATGCATTAAATATGATTCTTTTTAGCAAACATATGTGTATGCTCAAGTCACTAATTGGAAATAATCACCTGTCAGCAGGTTGTCTTGTTCACTGCCCTGTTGAGGAAGATTCAAGTCAAAGGGATGGCAAACATTATGAACCGGTGCATCATCAAAGAGGCCAAGTAAGGCATTTGCTCCACCACTAAAGGCATTCTCACATGCTACAAAAAATAATTTCAGGTGACAAACATAAACACACCACTTTATTTGTGCCACTGAAATGAGCATTCTAAGATAGCCCTTTAATTATAGAGAATTGATGTTCGTTAAATATCAAGAACTGCTGGAAATATTCACCTGCATGTACGCTTCCTTCTTGTTCATTTAAAGAAAATGGGCGGGCAGCTGTCAATTGCACTTGTGAGTTATCCACCCCTATGAAATGTACTCCCTGTCAGCACTGTTTATTTTGGACAAGATGCTAAAAAAGCATTTGGTATACCAAATTTTTTGTAGAAGCAACAAAACATATGGTGAGGTTAGATGCAACTCTTAGTAGATTAAATTTTTTTGCACTTCTATTGAATCTAGGAAATAACCTTAGGCTACACCAAATTGAAATCCAATAGGAGTAAGGCATCAAATTACCTTCACAAAATCAGTTTAGGAGATAGAGAAAAGAGAAACAGAATCCAAGCAAACTCATTTTAGGAGACAGGGAAGAGAGAGAAAAAAGAACAAAAGTCATCATACTAAACTGCATGTTGAAGGAGGAGGGCAAGTAAAGAATCACCTCTTTTTATTTCGCTTGCACCAACTGCTTCCAAGGGATCATGGATACTCCTATCTTGTTCATTTGCAGGTGGCTCGTTGAGATCAGGCCCCTCATCTCCTTCCTCATCTGGAGTTGCATTCAAGTCAAGGGCCATGGCGAGTGAATGGTTTGGAGGAGTTGTGGGCAGTGAGGCAGTGGCTTTAGTAACCCAGAAGTTAAATATGGCGCCTGAATGGCTATTTGAATTTGTTTGTGTTGCTTCTCTTAATTTTTGGCGCTAAGTTTGTTCATTTGTTTAATGAAAATTGTACAAGCAAGTCGATGCCTTGCAAGTGGCTGCACTGTGTTGTCTGCACATGTAATGATTGCAATTGTAGGGGCATGCAGGTCATTTGGTGGTGGCATTGGTACTCCCCCAAGAGTCTAAAACGTCCTTTATATTGGGACAGAGGGAGTAGATAATAGCTCATAGCTAATGTTAGCTACTATTACTAATTTAATCCAACTAGTGAGATAGTTGTTAGTTGGGTATTAACTAACAATTAATTAGACTATTAGGTGGACCGTTTGATCCAAATGAACTAATTATTGGTGGCTAGGAGTACTATTAGCTCCATGAATCTAAATAGGATTTTAGGCCCCGTTTGATAGAGCTTCCACCGGCTCTAACTTCTCTGACATATTCATTGTTCATGCACTATTTACGGGAGCTCTTTTTCTTTCTCTTCTCTCCTTCTCTCATAGAGCCAGTGAGAGCAGGTGAAACTATTTTTGGCATCACCTGCTCCCACTGACTTTGTGAGAGAATGAGAGAGAAGAGAGAAAAAGATCTCCTATGAATAGTGCATGCACAGTGAATGCGTCGTGGAAGCTCTACAAAACGTGGCTGAATGCGTCAGCTAGTGGAAGCTCTACAAAATGGCCTTAGTAGGTTTGGTTCAAGCTCTGTTCTATCTTCACTGGTTCTGTTGGAGTCAAAGCTACGTAACTAGCCGGAATGCCACGAGATGACTACATGAGTTATTTATTGGAGAATTTTTTTCTTCCTCTTCTTTATTTTCTGTTTTTTAGTTATCCGATGTCTTGGCTATATGTCTTTTTGGTCGTGTTTTTTTTTGTTATGATGATGTTCTTTTGTAATAAGGCCAGTCTCGGTGAAGAGTTTCATTGCATTGTTTCCAAGACTGGCATGCCATACAGAATGAAATAAAACTCGGATGAAACACCTACTCTTAATGCAAAGCTTCGTTCTATAGTTGCATAGACATTTAATTATGTGACTCATATAGAGTTGGTATGTCATACAAGAGAGTTTCATCCTCATGAAACTCAATTCTTTCTCTTCATTAAAGCGTTGCCATGCCATCAAAATTGCATATATGGCAGTGCTATTAAATGCAAATGAAACTCTCGTGAAACTCCCACCGAGACTAGCCTAACTATGGTCCGATGCATTCTCGGGTGATAATGGTCGAAGCCGGAAGCCCATAAAAAATTATCCTTGTTATTAAAACTAGCAAACGTGCCCGTGGGTTGCAACGGAAGAAAAAGTGCTAAAAACAACTATTTATGTTTTCCTCTTTCTATAAAATTTGAGAGTTATAATTTATTTTGTGACGAAATCCAAAATATAAGCAAATGTTGGCAATAATATGACATAATTAAGCTTATATCAAATTAAAACAAGGTCCTTATAGATTTTTTCTCGCATTGCTAAGCACAAAAATATTTGCTGGTAAATATCAAGTTTCACGGATTCTTTTGAAGACATGTAATTTTTTTAACTCAAATTAGTGTGGAATTAGTTATCGACGCCAAGGACTACTATATCTGATGATTATGACAGAGGCCGCTCTCCATTTTCCACATCGTTTCATTGTCGGCGATTGCACTGGCGCATACGTGTCGAAGGCACATTTTTTTTTAGACATAACAAACTACTCAAGATCTATTTTCACTATTTGACTTTTGGAATATCGACTAAATCAAGTTATTAATAACATGAGTTTTTCTTTTAATCAAAATAGCATTAATAACTTGGTGGTGGGAATATTTATTTTCCAATCAAACTTCCAGAGTTCAAAGCCTGTATATTGAGTTGTTTTTATTCTTTATTTTTATTGTTATTATTCATCTATCTGTTTCTATATTTAGTTGAACGTGAAAATAACAGAATGGACACGTTTAGTTGAACGTGATAGGACAAAGAAAACGTAACTGCTAAAACTGGAAAAAAGAAATAAAAAAAGACATTGAAGCACATTTAATTGAACGTGATGGATAAAAATATAACTGTCTAAAAAATGAAAAAAGACAAAAAAATCAGAAAAAAATGTTGCCAATAAAATTCGTGGCCGACGAGGACACGGTCCCTACGGGAAAAAGAAAAACGAAAACAAAATCATGGCGACACGATCTCTACGGCAAAAAGGGAAAAAAGTCGGAACGTTTATGGACAAAACAGAAAAAAGACCCAAACCAAGAGAGTCTCTAGGGCAAAAAAGAAAAAACGGAAATGAAAAACGTCGCCGATGAGGACACGATCTGTACGTCAACAAAGAAAAAAAAGTCGGAACGTTTATGGAAAAAAAATAGAAGAAAAATATCCAAACTAAGAAACTTATCGTGATTTAATAATATTAGGAATAGTTCTCTACTCTTATCTTTTTCTATTTGGATTTGGATTAGGATCCTTATTCAACTTCCTAATCAGATTCCATATCACGCTATACAAGACTTATTCTAACTCGTATGAGCATGGGTTATATTATATATATAAGTCCGGACTGAAGAAACTCTCCCTTGTCTGATAGTTAGAGGGAGACGGACAAAAAAAAAAAATAAATGGACCAAAAAAATAGACTGAAATTTTAACTTTTTACTATTATGTATAGATATATGCAATGAAAATGTATTCTAAACGAATTGATGATATATCTATTTGATATCTTAACTATTTAGTTTTTTTTTTGTTGTTGCGGCCACCACCGCCATGCTTATCGCTGCCAAGTGCCACTTGATGACACGCCGCAGTGCGCCGCGCTTAAGGCCAGGCACTGGATTCTGGCGAGGGCATGGACCAATCCTAGCCAGCATTGGATTTAATATAGGCCTGGCTCATATTTATTTAATTAAATAAAATAAATTTTAAGACTCGCAATAGAACGGTGGACTGAATGTAACTCGTGTGATTCTGGCTCCGGTTCATAGTAACTCCTGTGATTATGGCTACAGATACTGATAACTCCCATGTGCATAGCAGCGGTTGCTAATAATTGATGAGCATTTCGTGACGTCCAAGTTCATCCTCTACCTTTCATCTTCCACCTTTCATGTCTATAAGAAAGGTGTGCTTGCCTTCAGCTACGCACACGAGAAAAAAAAAACAGCACCCTCCCTTCTATGTTGAGTTGCTCCCAAGTTTCCTGTTCTGATCCTCTGCGCACGGAGGCTTGGAAGAGAGGCCTCCGGAACCACGCCCGTGTCTGCGACACCTGCTCGGGGTGTGTTGGGCGATCAGGTTTGCGAGGAACATCTAACGCGACTGCCCGCTACCGATCTACATCGTCTTCTTCCCGGGTGTTCTTTAACCTGCGACGCCTCTGCTTCATCTTCTTCCTGGTGAACGTACGTGGGACTACACTGCGAACACCTCGCTGCATCTATTGTGGTCCACGACTTTGAGCAACGCACTATGTGGATTAGTGCGCTTGCTGAATGTATTCAATTCAGTAGAATATTTGCTATGATTAGCATGTTTGTCATATACATTTTTGTTGAATGTATTCAAGACCTTTATTGGGTATCATCGCCGTGGGCCCGCACACCGGATCTAGTAGGCACGCTTTATACGGGAGGGACGGGTCAATGCACATCCGGCAAGATCCTTGACGGGCGCCTCCGCCTCCTGTTATGCCCGCTTATCGAGCCCGAGGGTGCCCTCTTGGCAAGCAGCGACGTCGGCTCCTCCTGGCGAGGCAATGGCGATGGCGATGACCAGAGCCATCGAGGGTGCCCTCTTGGCAAGCAAATGACGCGGCTCCTCCTCGTATCTTGTATCTTTTCTTTTCATAAAAACAAAATAGTTATTCCTTTTTCTCTTTTCATTATGAAGCCAACTTCATATCAAAACCTTTTCGCTTCAAAGGGCGCAGTTCCTTGAGCCATCACTTTCCCCAAAACTAAACCTTCATCCGGTAGTGAACTTCGCTCGCTTTATAGCCATGGTTCCTGCACAACCCTTCTCCGAGAATGATAACGAAGACCCGTGTAATCACCGAGAGTTTGAGGAAATGTGTTCATGCCTCAATATCTCCGCATGACACAAGAAACTCTTAAGTGGAAATTGTTTCCTTCTCTATCACGGGAAGGCGAAGAAATGGTACACTCATGCCATAGAAAGTACAAATGAGTATTGGGATGAACTTATATACAAGTTTTGTCTTGCATTTTTCCCTATGTCATTTATCGCTCTCTACCAAGGGCAATCCTCGCTTTGAGCAGTACAAGAAGGAGTCTATTGGTGCAGCTTTGAGCAGTGTTTTCAAAGATTAATACACTCGCCTGCACATGTTTTTACCCGACAGCGTGTTACCGGCAATGATGGGTTCAATCCTTATGGAATGGCGGTGCCTCATACACTTGTTGGCCCATGTTAGTTTTCCTCTCAATCTCCCTTCTGGCGCCCCTCTTTCAATGACATAACATATTCTTGTCGTTGATAATTCTCAACACTCGGGAATAATATGAGTGTGTACATGGAGCCTCGATTGATGATTTGGTCCGTGCTTGGGAGGAAGGGGTATGGACATACTAATTGAGCTACAAAGACAAACTTCAAAATGCATGTTTGGTACTAGTACTCCCTACATGACTTTTCCGGCGATGAGATATTTTTTGCGGCTGGTGTGTTCATTTAGAAGTTCTCATGCCCAAGATGCAAGGCGCTCTCGATGTTCATTTGGTTGACGAAGGGTGGCAAGTATTCTTCGCTCGATAAACATCAACAATTCCTCCTCTTGACCATCCATTCGCATTTGCAGACATCAAGAACTTTACTTAAAGATGTAGTTGAAGGCCCCGCACCCCAAATGATGATTGGTGCCGCAGTTCGTGCTCAGTTAGACGCTCTCGAGGTTAATGATGAAGGAGATCATTTTCTAGGATATGGTGAGCAACATGCATGGACTCACAAAGTCGTGCTTGTGGAACCTCCCCTATTTTGATGACCTTCTACTTCCACATAACATTGATGTAATGCACACTGAAAAGAATATCACCGAGGCAATTTTTGGTACAATTATGGGCATTCCTGATAAGACAAAGGATAATGTTAAGGCTAGAGTGGATCAAGTGAGGTTATGCAATAGACCAAAGCTAGACATGGCGCCTCCCGAAGGCGGGAAGTCATGGAGAAAGCCTAAGGCCGATTTCATTCTGACGAGGGCCCAAAGGAGGAAAGTACTAGAATGGTTCCAAACGTTAATGTTCCCTAATGGGTATGCAGTGAATATGAAGAGGGGAGTGAACTTAGCTACTTTGCGAATCAACGGGCTCAAAAGTCATGACTACCACATATGGCTTGAGCGGCTACTACCGGTGATGGTTCAAGGCTATGTCCCGGGCAGAGTTGAGCAATTTCTTCCGCC